>JAPDEU010000014.1:0-496154 GCA_027569275.1 Emericellopsis terricola | reverse complement strand
TGGTCGTAGCCTCAGTGGTCGTAGCCTCAGTGGTCGTAGCCTCAGTGGTCGTAGCCTCAGTGGTCGTAGCCTCAGTGGTCGTAGCCTCAGTGGTCGTAGCCTCAGTGGTCGTAGCCTCAGTGGTCGTAGCCTCAGTGGTCGTGGCCTCAGTGGTCGTAGCCTCAGTGGTCGTGGCCTCGGTCGTTGTCGTAGGCTTGCTCGTCGTCGTAGCCTTGGTACTTGTAGCCTTGGTGCTTGTAGCCTTGGTGCTTGTAGCCTTGGTGCTTGTAGCCTTGGTGCTTGTAGCCTTGGTGCTTGTAGCCTTGGTGGTCGTAGCCGTGGTGGTCGTCGTCGCCTTGGTGGTCGTGGGTTTGCCACAGTTGGAGTCGAGAGCTTCCAGAACAGCCTGGTTAAAGGTCCTGCCGTCGGGCTGGAGATTCGAGGCACCGCGGGTAATGTCCCACAGGGAGATGCCACCCCAGTTGCGGCTGTTGCGGTTTTCACAGACGATGCGCTCGACATCCTCGGGTTCGACGTAGCCTTGGCCGGCGCCATGGTTGGACGGCAGACCGACAAACAGGCGCGTGTTCTTGTTGTGCTTTGACTTGGCGAGGATGGTCTCCCACTCCTTGTAGTTGAAGCCCTTGCCGGCGGAGTTGCAGCGAGGGTTGTTGTAGAACTGGACAAACAAGGCATCGAAGCGGACAGACTCAAAGATGGTCTTCATGTGGAACCACTGGTCTTCGGGAGGGCATTGAGGGGCGGCGGCAAAGAAGAGGGTCGGGTCGTGCTTGCGGAGGGTGTCCACCAGAGCCACGTACGGCTCCATGGGAATGTGGGCTTCCAGGTCCAGATCGAATCCGTCGACAGAGGTATGGTTGTCCTCGTCGAGATCAAAGGGACGGGGCCCCGTCCACAGGGGGTCGTACGGGCCAAAGGCGCCATAGAGAAAGTCGGCAAACTCCTCGCCCTTTTCGACAGTGGAGACGGCGTAGTTGGACGTATTCTTGTTGTATTCACCACCAATGGACAGCAGAACAGTGACGCCCTTCTCCTTGCAGTAGGGGATGTCCCGCTTCAGGGTGTGGCACTCGCTGAGGAGGAAGGTCTCCTCCTCATCGTCGTTCTTGTACACACCAGCCCAGCAGTGACCGCCAAAGTTGGTACCAGGGTAGCCCTTGCCATGCTCGGGGGCGACGTTGACAAAGGACAGGGTGACATATTCGATGCCAGTATCGCAGTAGTCACTCAGCCTATCCGTCATGCCATCTTGACCCTGCCCATGTCAGCTGTTTATGTTCTTGAGCCTCTCTACCAATGTTACGTGGCACGGTGGAGGCGTCTTACCCAGTAACCGTTGAGGGCCATTGTGTGTTGTTAGGGAGCGACTAGTATCAAGTGATTGCAAAGTGGCCGAGGCCTGCTGGATTACAGCTGTGAGTGAGTGTCGTATGCTGCGAACAGCAAAAGAAGGGACGCAAGCAAAAATGCCTGCAAAGATGGTGGCCTGGGACCGTAGCCGTGAGTCTCTGGGAGTTGCGAGAGTGAGGAGAGAGAAGGGGAAAGCAGTATCCGGAAGCAGACGAGAGGTCATCTTTGTGTGCCATCTACATTGGGGGCCGGACACTGGCGGGGTGGTCATGGCATCCACTCCATGCTCGGCGGTTACTCTCCTGGGAAGACGAAGCCACTATTGCGCATGGTACCTGCGTCGCCCAAATGTCCTGTCATGCGGTTGGTTGTCAGGTGCCCGAGCTCACCAGCCTGGGCAACGTGCTACGTCCGGGGTAGCGAGACCCTTTTTTGCATTGATTGTAATGATTCTGGTGGATATTCAGACGGGGGGTCCTACATGACGCGAGCGGCGACCTGATGAAGCCAACCGCACGGGTGTGGCTGGCGATAACTGCCCAGAAGAGCAGCGTCCAACAGTTGGTCACCATCAGGGGATCCATGTCATGACGGCCTTGGCAGTGGTCAGAGCAGGCATGAAGGCCACCACAGCAGGTGGGAGTCACAGGTGAATCTGCGATGCTCCGTACCAGAGGGTACCTGACGCTTGGCGTGCGGGCAATGTAAGCGAGCCGACTCAGCAGACGTTGAATGTGGACTCTATGTGGTAGAACTAGGCCCGCATGGAGTTATCGACTCCAGAGGTGCCTCGGCCGAGACACTGATTGGCCACACAACGAGCATGACGGCGACGGCCAAGATGTGCCTGCGTGCCGCTGATGCGGGCCACTTACCTTACGCTTCTGCAGGTACTGTGCAGCGTGCGGAACCAGTGGATGAGAAGGGTCGCAGAAATGGACCTGCGAAAGGGGGTGTCCCTCTTCGACCTCGGGTGGGCTTGGCCTTGGCAACTTGAGTTTGCAATCGATCTCCTTGGAGACAAGGGTGCTCCGCTGGCATGCCTACTTCTAACTGAAAGTCGAAAGCGCCAAATTCAGGGTTCCTGGGACAGGTCGGATAGAACCCGGACATGTGGTCCCTGGCATCTGTTAGGCTGCTGCCAAAACTCCGAGGTGGCTGGCCTTGGGCCCTGGCCGCCGCGACGAGTCGAAAGAAAAGGCGAGAGCCGCCAGACGATCCACCAGTCAGGATGAAAGCAATCGCAGAAATTGACAGGGCACGAGGGGCCGAAGAGTCAACTCAGAGGTCCCTGCTCCAGCCCGAAGAGACCTGTTGGTCTGCATCTGAGCAGGGGGCCAGGGGCCGCCTGTTTTGCAGCGAGCCAAGCCAAGCAGACAGACCCGAAAGTTAAAACTGAGCCTCGCTAGTGGTGGGCTCGTACCAGTCTTTGTACTGCCGGGGTCTTTTGATTGACCCGGATGAGCTTGGCGGGCCGGCGTTCCTGGTGTGTGTGTCTGTGCAGAACCTCTGGCCGTTGAAGTGAGAAGGGGTTGAGGGGCCTCGGTCCCATCAGCCCTACGGCCTTGGATCGGCGCAACTACAGTAGGTATTGCGCGCATCCCCGGTTTTCGCCAGGATCCGTGCCCAATCGCGCGGCTCCCTCTTCCCTGGAGCAGAAAAAGTGCATGCTGATCCGGAAGAAGAAACCGCATTGCGGACCGGAATTAGGGCACCGCCCGCTTTCCTAACTTGGGCATCCGCTAGGCTCGCGCATGAGAGTGTGCCGGCATACGAGGCGACTTCGTAACGCGGTCCTGGCCGTTGATTTCTCCGCAGCGTCTCCAGGTTTTCGTTTATTGTCCGAGCGATCCTTCTCGTTGTCTTGCACGGAACAGCTGTCCCTCGCTCGTCATTGGATCCATTCGTGCGCTCGCGCCAGATCATGTCCCGCGCTTCGCTGCCTCGCAATCCTTGTCACCAGGTGCGAGAGGGCCTCGGCTGGTCGAGTGCTTGGCTGTTGGTTCTGGTCAACAAGAGTTTGAACCTGTTGGCGCTAGACACCACGGACTGCAGGTGGTGCAGGCAGCACCGCTGTGACCGCCGTGCACCAGGATGAAAGTGGCATGTCCGACCGTGTCCCGTCCCTTGGCGAAAGGCCATCTTGGCGTTGTCTGCTGACAGCGGAGGGCCCCGTCGACTTAAGGTTTTCTCGAACGATTCCGTGAAAGGACACGTCCTCCATAGCATAGAGCAATGATCGGCGTTACGGGAGGGGACGATGGCTTGAGGGAGCGAAATTCAGGTCCAGGTGAGAACCAGACGAGGGTCACTACAGGCAGGAGCCCCTCCAGGGTAACCGTGGTCCCAGCATTAGATGACAGCAATATCACGTGACTGCGGAGGTGAATCTCCGGTCAAGGTGATCCAAGGATGATTCCAAAAAAAGGGGTATTCCATTCCATCAAATGCTATGCTTCGCCTATATACAATATGTTCCTAAAGACAGGCCTTTTGAAGGCCATCTGGCTTCTCCTTTGCAGTCAAAATCGGTGAATCAGTTGTGGCTGTCGAGGACAATGACCTCGGCCTCTGCGGAGCCAATGCTCTCGACAACCAGCTTGTCGCCCCGCGCGACGCCCTCGATGAAGGCGCCGTCGCCTTCGCTGAGCTCGGCATCCTCACGCCCGTCGAGGCGGATCTTGGCCTTGCCGTTCTTGGTCATGGGCAGGTGAACAAAGACCTTTCTCTTGGTCGACTCTGTGGCGTTGCCGCCCACGACCCAGGTGAACTTGTCCTCGGGCGCGATCAGGCCGGCGCCCATGGTGAAGTCGGCGTTGATGGGGATGGTGCCCTCGAGGGTGGGCTTGGGGTTCTTGTGCTGCTCGGCGGTCGCCTCGGGCCCGCCGACGAGGGGCGAGAGGATGGTCACGAAGCCCTTGCGCTTGCTCTCCTCGTCAAAGTGCCGCGTGCTGTAGCGGGGCGGGAGGCCGTTCTTCCAGGGCAGCGCCCAGATCTGCAGAAAGTGCACGGGCTCCTTGGCGTTCTCGTTGAACTCGGAGTGGGCGATGCCGGTGCCGCCCGTGGTGAACTGCACGTCGCCCCGCCTCATCCGGTAGAAGGCGTCCTTGTCGACGCCCTCCTCCTGGCCCTTCTTGATCATGCTGTCGCGGTGCGTCAGCTCGCCGCTGAGAATGTACGAGAAGATCTCGGCATTGCGGTGCGGGTGCGTGGGGAAGCCGCTATTGGGCGCGACGCGGTCCTCGTTGAGCACGCGCAGCGAGCCGAACTGCACGTAGTCGGGGTGGTACCAGTTGGCAAAGGAGAAGGAGTGGTACGTGTTGAGCCACCCGTGGTTGGCGTGGCCGCGGGTGGCGGAGCGGTGCGGCTTGATGGAGGCGTGGCGGAGAGTGGACATGGCGCGAGCGGTGGTCATGGAGACGTTGCTGCTCAGCGTGCTGTTGGTGTTGGTGGTGATGGTGCTGACCAGGTTGGTGATGTATGTGGGCTGCAGTGTGTACAGGATTGCTGCGGTGAAGAATGCCAAAATCGCTGAACCGAGCGCGAAGCGGTTCATTTATACGACTCTCCGTCGAATGGGAAGGAAGCCGGACGACAAGGCCAGAGGAGAGGATATGGCAGCATGACAAGCGGCTGATTGATGCTTATCCTCGGTCCCTTATACTTGGGACCACGCATCGTAATGGCGACATGGGATTAATTACAGAGCGGCCCCTCGATTTGACATGGATTCCTCAGCTTGACATAAGCATCCGGATCCGGCTAGCGCGGGGCAGCCAACGACGTCAGCATCATTGACGACGACCGGAGCGGTGCTCTCTAGGGTAGGTGATACGGGATGATGTCTGCGTTTGAGGCCACCCAACACGTGATCTCGGATTGATCAAACAATGGATGGATGGAGCGGTGCGCCCCGTCTCGCGCCATCCTCGGCAGTCATTGCAGGTGAACTAGACCGATCAATTTTTTCCGAATTGTCACTCCCATCTGAAACGCGATGGCATCACTCTGGGGCAAATGGGCAGCATCACGGAGGCCATCACGGCGGCCCGGGCCCCAGCCACCCGAATAAGCGGGTCCCCAGCCACACGCTTCGGAGGCAGCGAGCGCTCCTCCGGTCGGCACAGCTTGGGTCCTCTTGACGAGGATCGCTCAGGAGGACGGTGTTCCGTGACAGAATAGACCTCTTTTGACGGTGGAGAAGAAAGAATGAAAGACCGCCCGAAAATGAACAGAATAAAAAAAGAAAGGCTTCAAGAAAAGAGGAGGAGAAAAAGCCAGAACCATCCAGCCTGGCCAATCCTCAAACCCGGACGGCGTGGCTGGTGATCCTCCTCGCTGACCATCCCAACCTCCCCAACCTTCACCATTACGGCCTGCCAAAGCACCTATGCGCCAACCGTACTTGATCCCCGCAGGTCTCGCATCATGCACGCTTCCCCAGTCTCGCTCCTCTACTGCACCCATCAGTGGCTGCTCATCGTCGTGCATATGCAGCAGCGCGTGCCTGCATGACAACAACGCAGCGACAGCGCAAGCATGAATTTCCAAAACTTGAACTTTGACTACGTCGAGCCTCCTCGTACGGCCCTCCTCCTCTCCCTCTTCACCTGCCCTATCCCACTTGCACCTGTCTGTCTTCTCAAACGCTGATTGTGTGTCTCACAGGGCCGTGGCCGACACAGTCTCACCCATTTGAGACATCGCGTCCGCATCCTCATCCTCATCAGCGCCTTGACAGACCCCACCAGCGCAACGTCAGCAGCAGCGACGGCGATCACTCCTCGCCGGCACCCTCTCTTGCTCCAGCGCCGTCAATAGCGCCGCCTGCGGCACCGACGCCGCCCTCGCCACCGTCGACGTCGACGGACATTTACGGCCCAGACAGACACCAGGGCTACGTCCTGCCCCCGAGGGTCAAACCTCTGTACCAGACGGTCCGCTTTGACGAGAGAAATCTCGCCATGCTCGCCTCGTCACCCACGGTTACCTCGATCACAGGGCCTGCACCCATGGAGGGGCTGAAAGACGCCCTGACCGTGGCGGCAGGGACAGTGACCCCAGGCGTGGATGACTCGCCGTACATCCAGTATGCGATCCAGGCGCTGACCAGGCGGCGGGCCAACGACATTGCCGACGATGACGACGACGAGTTCTCTAACGCCGGCTTTGAGGAGGAGATGGAGGGCATACCAGCCCCTCCTGCAGATGAGAATGGGCCCCTGATGAGGCCCGACAGCACACACCAAAAGGGTATGCAGCGACAGTCTGCTGCCAGCGCCAGCAGACGGGCATCGCAGCCACCCGAAGCGCAGCCCCTTTTCCAGACTCTCGCGAGAGAACCAGAACCACGCCACCAGCGCGCAGAGAGCCTGCGGAGCCAGTCCCTCTCGGAACACGAGGACTTTAGAACATTGTCGCCCGTGACATTGAGGCGAGACTCGCGCGACTGGGGCCTCGACTTTCCCCCTACGCTCCCACATCCCTCGGAGACACCAGCGTTGCCACTGTCCCAGACACCTCTGCCCCCTCTGCCGCAGAGCAACACGTGGGTGCCCGTCACTAAAGAGATGCGGGACAACTTCTACGCCAACGACAACACATGCCCGCCACTCACATTCAAGCCTCGCATCCTCCGGCCCTTTTCTCTCCTCCTCTTCACGGCACTGTGCGCCCTCATGGCGGCCGCCGTGGTCGCCTTGGCCGTGTACTCGCGCCAGCACGACGGGCTGGTCGAGTATCCCGGCACCATCTACGCGGGCACGTACTTCGTCTTCCGCGTCCTGCCACAGCTCGTGGGCGCTGCCATCCTCCTCTACGCGCAGAGTATTGTCGCCACGTCGACGCGCATTCTTCCCCTGGCGAGCATGGCGAGCGAAGATGCACGACAGCGCTACCTCGCCCTGTTCCGCAAGCTCTACGTCCCGACGTTTCTCTACCCGTCTCTCGAGGGCCCTTGGCAGGTTCGGCTGTTCAGCATCGCCACGTGGCTCTGCCTCTTCACGGTGCCCCTGCTGAGCGCCTTGCATACTTGCGTCCTCGTCAACGGCCGTTGGGTATGGGCTGCCACTCAGGGCGTCGCGTACACCCTCCTGGTTCTCTACGCGATTCTCGCACTCTCCGCCATCCTCCTCATGGTGTTTTGGTTCCGCTGCTGGACGGGCCTTCAGTGGGACGTCCGCTCGACGGCCGACATCCTGCCGCTCCTCAACAGGTGCAACACGGTCCAGGACTACCGGCGCGCGGCGGCGTCGGGCGGGACAATGGCAGAGATCAAGGACGCCATGGAGGATCACTACTTTGACCGCCTGGGATACTGGCGCACCGACACGAGTGGAGGCACGTGGTATGCCATGGGATCCTCTGGCACTCCTTCCGACAAGCGCGCGGTGCAGGGCATGATGAGTCGACGACGCTCTGTCACGGTCTCCTCGCACGACATGGCCGTGCCGCGGCCTTCCAACTTCATGGCATCCTCCGTCCTGTCGTATCTACCGCTGCCTCTTCGGACGTTCCCCATGGTCGTGTCCGCGTTTCTCGCGGGCGGGCTGCTGCTGGCCATGCTCATCGTCTCGTTCCTCCCGCAGACGCGGATCGACCAGGGCTTCGACCCCCTCGTGCCCGCGCGGCCCATCGACACGGCCTTTTCCGCCGCCAACTTTCTGTACAGCTTCCTCCCCAGCTGTCTGGGCATGGTGGTATTCCTGCTATTCCAGTCCCTCGACCACGCGCTCCGGATCGTGCAGCCGTGGGCGGAGATGAACACGCCCGACGGCGCGGTGGCGCGCAAGTCCATCCTCGCCGAGTACGCCGCCTCGAGCGCGTTCAGCGCCGTCGTCAAGGCGGCGCGCGTGGGCCACTGGCGCGTCGCCGTGACGAGCCTCACGAGCCTGCTGGCGCTGGGCATCCCCGTCCTCGCGGGCGGTCTCTTCATGGCGCTGACGGATCGGGACGGCCAGGTGCGCATGTATCCGTCCGTGCCCGTCTACGGCGTCCTGCTGTCCCTCTTATTCCTCACGCTGACGGCGCTCACGCTCGTCATCCCCCGCCGCGCTGCGTACCGGCTCCCCCACGCCGTCGACACCCTCGCGGGCGTCATCACGCTGTGCGTGGCCGAGGACACGGTGCGCGACGAGGCGTTCCGCGCCGTCCGCTCCAAGGCCGATCTCGAGAGCCGTCTGGGCGCGGACAGCCAGAGCGATCCCCGGCTCGAGAGCGTCTGGATGTTTGGACACGGTGTCCGAGACGACTTGCTCAGTGTCCGTCGGCTGAAGCGGTACACGGAAAAGCGCAAGATGACAATGATGATGAATTACGGTGTTTGATTGTGATATGTTATATGAAGAAGGACGTACTGGCATAGAGAGCGATTGTTTTCTGGCGCTAGGGTGAACATCATGAGCCGCTGGGGAAAAGGCGGCTTGGGCGCATTAGGGGACATGGCGTTTTGGTAACGGATTTTGCTTTACGAGATATGACTTGGACGACCCCATGCGATAATGGATTATAGATGGCACGATGACGAGTAAATGGTACATGAATACAGAGTATCCGGACTACTTGGTACGCCTGTGCTGTGCATCCCCTAACGTGGCCACACGATCTCTGGACCCCATCACCCGTGGCAACGCAGGTCGTTCGTAGGCAGGTGATTCCGCATATCAGCGTCAAGTTCATGCTGCCTCGATCAATCGTGGCGACGGCCAATCCTGCCCTTGGACGTCACGGACAACGTGTCACCAACAACCCTCCAGGACCCGATCAATGTCGCCCTTCACCACGCAGGAATGCATACCCTGTCAAGAATGCAACATTCCACTTCCTATTTCATAGTCATGTTCATGCGTGCTGTCATAAGATCGTAGAATACAGGTGACACATCCCTCTGCCCCAAGACCATTCGGTCCGATCAACATGTCTTGGACTCCCTTTGCTTGTCAGGCCACCCACACCATTACTCCGCAGATGGATGTGCACAAGAGAAGCAGAAACGAAAGTAAGAAAAAAAAGAGTAAGGCGTATTATGTCGCATTACAGTGCTGAAGTGACCTGATCAAAGAATGTGTACAAACTTTGGGTATGGTTCCTCATTACTGGCCTGCTTTCTTGGCCCATCAAGCAGAATCGCCCGATCTGATGCCCTCCCCCTCCTGTGGTCCACTCTTTCTGCTATGCGATGCTTGAGACGGGAAGGAAATTTAGAGTAGTAGTAGTAGAAGCGTGAGGAAGAATTAGCCGTCGAGGTGTCGTGTGACGTGGTCGTATGCGGTCAATGGACGTAAATGTGCAAAGGAAAAACGTGCGTCTGTGTCTGTGTAATGCTGTATGTGTGATAGTTCGTGCAAAAAAAGAGGGCCACTGAATCAGCGACTTCTCCGGCCCAGTATTCGTCCAAAGACATCTCTCTTCTTCTCGCTCGAGGGCGCGAGTCCGACATCAGGCAGACTCGGCGTAGGACTCGTGCGCCCTCGCCTGCGTCCGTGGGCCATGTCTGGTTCGCGATCCTCGGTTCTTGATCCAGCCCCCTTTCGCAGGTCGCTGGAAGAGCGTTTGTGAAACTTGAAAAAGGAGGCCCGCGGCTCGTCGTCCTCCCCATCCGAGTCATCTTCAAACACGGATATGGGCTCTGCGCGCTTAGGCCGGTGCAGCTTGACGGCGCGCTGCTGCGTGTATGGATCGGGCATGGGAAACAAGGCCGTCTCCGGGAACGCGTCGAACGCATCCCGCTCAAAGGGGGTGGGGGGCCGATCAGCGAGACTGCGTTTTAATCGGCCAGGCGAGTCGGGCCGCAGCGACCGCGAAGAACGGTACTTCTTTGGCACGGCTACCTTGGACTGCTCCGTGTGGCCGTGTGACGTCTTTGGACGCTGCGCCTCGACGGGTGTAGCAGGTTTGTAGGCCAAGGAGGACGTTCTCGGACGTGGGACTCGCCCCTCGGAAGGGGGCGAGATGTGCTCGACTCGAACCTTGGGGACTGGTGGGATCTGCTCGTCCATCTCCTGCTCTCTCCGGAGGTGATCCGGAAGATGCAGCGTGCTGAAGAATGTGGCAATGGGAGACGTCTGCTGGATGCAGGGGGTCAGAAGCCTATCTGGTCGTGCAGGGCGTTTGGGTGCCTCGCGCGGCCTCGAGCTCTCCCATGACGGGCTCGCCGGTCTCGCCCTCGGGGGCAGAGCGACCGGCTTCGGGAACGGCGAGTAGGTGGCAGCGGGCTGACGGGTCCTCGTCTGGCGGGGAGGACTGTTGGGAAGCGGCCAGCTCGGGCTGACACTCCGCTTGCCATGTTCCGGAGTCTCCCGCTTCCTCTCGGGCGAAGGGATCAAGGCCGGATACTGCTTCTTGGGGTGGCCGACGCTCTCCTCCTCCCCGTGCCCCTCGGGTCGCCAGTAGGACTCCCACACCACCGAGTCCCTTTGCTGGTAATCATCGTCGGCTGAGACTTCGGAGTCAGACCTGTCATCGACCAGTCCTGGCGCAGAGGTGTCCGAGCCAAGGGAGGTTCTGTTGTTTCTAGGTGCTGTCTCCTGACGAGCCGGGTACGAGTAGTTGGCAACAGGATAGTACTTGGACACGAGGGTCAAGTCGGCCAGCTTGCTGCTGCGGCGCTCCGTATTGAATGCCATCTCGGAAGTAATGTCGAAATAGGCTCGAACAAGGCCCTGCGTACACTGCGTAAACAGACAATGAGCTGCGTAGCCAGAGACACACGAGAGGGAGAGAAGACATGGTATGATATACTAATAAAATCTCATGTCAACAAGACCTCTCCCGATCGGCTCAGTGAGACATGAGTCCGCAGTTGAGACACGCACCCGGTCTCTCACGCAATGCCCCTACGGCTACGCGGACCCGAGCCTACCCCACATGATTGAGTCCTTGCAGTTGTTGACTTTGCACTGGCGCATTCATTCCTGGTACTCGGCGAGGTGGTGTTGTGGTGCATTTCGCAGAGAGGCGGTGCTGGTATGTAGACAGGTCCACGGCGGCGCCGCGGTGAGGCCATCTCGGTCGCACCGACTCGCTCCCAGCCCCTCTACCCCCTTCACCTGACCGAGTCCATGACCTCATTTGTGGATGATTTCATCGTGTAGTTGTTCTGGCTCTGGTCGTTGCGAGGTGCGAGGTGGTGGTTGACAGTGCTTGTACCCCGGATGTCGTACGCAAGGGAGGAGGGCGGGGGGTGCCGCTGCGAGAAGCCAGGGCGTGCATCATGCGAGCAAAATCCCCTTTCCCCCCCTGCTTGAGCAATGACATCGGCAACTGTCAAATGGGGATCGTGGTTTTTGGGGCTCACCGGGCGATTCCCACGTCGAGCTGGGCTTTGTGGCTGCCGTCGCTGTGTCGACCCGCGACAAGCCACGTTGACTGCTGTGCCCTTGACCTCCTGAAAGCCTCAGCATTAATCCACGGATACTGTACTGTACCCAGCGCGAGCTGGAACCCTTGGCGTGTTGTCACCATCACGTAGGTTGAGGACATATTGTGAGACAAGACGACAAGACGATAGACCCATAGACATAATCGCCCGCGCAAGACGCCGACGTCTGGTATGGCCCTCAGCTCCTCTGCCGCAGGAACCCTCCCTCCCGAATTCTGTCGAAGGTGTCCCAGATCCATGCCACGACGACTGGGAAGAGCGGTACCGCTGTCTGTCGCCTGCCGCATCTTGCTTTTGTGTGCAGGAGCAGCACGGCTTGTCGTCTCTCATCTTTCTGCATGTTGGCGGATCGCCAGCCGGGACAGGGAGCATGCAGGTCAAAACTCCACGCTGCATGTATTCGCAGAACCAGGAGACGACCAACTTAGCATGATGGCTTGGTGGTTCGGTCCCGGCCAGGCCGAGGCAAGATATGCCTTCTACGGGAGGGGGCTTTGGGGCAATGGCAGTATCGTTCCTCGGCGACATCGCAGTGGCAAACGGTTCGTAGGTCCAGATGACGATCGGTAGGAAACGATTATCCGGGCCGAAATCAGTTGCGTTGGCGCCCAGAGTCTTGATGTGCTAGGTCATGTCCATTGACGCAGAGTCACCCATTCGCACCAGCACCAGCAGCATCAGAACGGAGGCCAGCAGCCGGACATGCTCAACGGTTCCCTTCACGAGGAAAGCATATGCATCTTCCCCTGACGCAGAGACCTGTGCCTGAGCGCCGGCAATCTCTGACAAGACCCATCGAAGCGGCTCTTGTGTCACTTGGTGCATGCAGTAGCTCCATCGTGCGCCTCATCCAGGTGATCGAATCGGATGCGTAGCTGGTCATCTGGGGAGGAACCCCGAGCGAGCGACATGCAGGATGCAGCCTGTCTTTCCAGACGCGAGAATGGGATTTCTCATCGTGTTTGCAGAGTTTTCCATGTTTCGGCCGTCCCACACCCTACACAAAGCGCAGGGCCTCACATGCAGGGCAGGCTCAAGTGCCGATCGAGCTAGGTTTGGCAGACAGCAATGGTTTCGGATGAAGGTGCCTACATCTCGCGGGGTGTGTCGCCAGCATATATTTGTTTGAGATGAGATGTGAGTACAGACGCGAACGATATGCGTGTTGTTGATGATGGATGCTGCCTGGGGGACGCGAATTGTCGTCGCGACAGACCGGAGCGCGCCTGGACGTGTCGGTTGATTTTTTTAGTTCCCATTGAATTAGCCTACCCTGTGGCATGCAGCAAGCCCCATGGCCACTGTCCCCTTTGGCAACAGGATGACTCGATGGAAATTGATATTGGGGTCTTGAGATTGTACCCTTTGATTCATGAAACGAAATGTCCCCTGCAGTGATCAATCCGTGACATTGTCTCCGCGTGGGTGATGCCTGGGTGGTTGCACACGACTGAAATCAGCCAAACTCTGACGACTGCGAGCTCGCTGTTCTTAGACTTGAACAAGGGACAATTCTTCCAGGCCATGTCCAGTTGTACAAGGTTTCCAAATACACATAGACTTCAGAGATGCCTCATCTCATTGGGAACCATAGCAAAGGCCCGGACACGCCTCTTTCATCTTCAGATCCTCTGCCTCGTTGGGTGACACGAAGCTGAAAGCTGGGACGCACACGTACTGCGCGCTGTGAACCCAGGTCCTCGGTGTTCGCTTCGCAGTCCTATTGGCCACCCACTTATTGGTTTGTCGGGGTATCCCGTGAAACCCGTCCCTCCCTCCGCAGGCATCTGGAAACCTATCCGTCATGGAAACTTACATGGGACCACAGCTCTTCACCTTCTCGTTCTCGGTTGAGCACGCGCAATGGAATATTCTCGAGAAGCACGCGGACTCGGAAGTGCAATTTTCAGACGGACCGCATGCGGACGCCGTCACGACGTAATTCGCCCTTGTCAGCGCCAATGACGCACGTTCGCCGCCTGATGCGCTGGCATGGACGGACCCAACCGTCCCAACGCCCAGGCTCCATCGCCAGAAACCTGCTCCTCGGGGCATCGACCCCATTGTCCCTCGTAGTGCTCTGCAGGAGCGTCCAGCCACTGACAACGCATCATCGCTCGATACCTCCGTTTGCGATGGCAAACCAGCCGCCCCCGCCAGCGGACGTTTGGCGTAGGGATGTTGGGTGCTGAGAGGCGACCAGCACGGGCTGGCAAGAGGCAACGTGTGTCTGTGTGCGACACGCGAGGCCGAACACACGCACCTGCCGAACGCTGTAATTTCAAACTGGGGATGCTCGGATATACCGATAATGAGTGGTAATAACACAATAGACTCATTTTGAAGAATTTGACACGGCGACAAAAAGGACCACCCTGCCGAGGCGCGACCAGAAGGGAACCACCAAGGGACAGCTCGTGCCGCTGCTCCTGCCCTGATCAACGCGTAAAGTTCGAGTACGAGGCAATCGCTGGATCGATGGACGGACGGGCTAGGCCCTGCTAGTAGTCAGGCGTAATGGTACACACATGCTGTTGCTACATGATGCCATCCCTTATTGGGATGCAGGGCAAGCGCAGCTGCGCAAGTGCAATCATAGACGAGGCAAGTGCGGACTGACGGCTGGTCGGTCGGTCGGCTGGCTGGTGGCCGCCCTGCGTGCTTAGCACCTTATTACCTTACCTTGCCTTGTGGTAGGGCGCGCGCACATTCTCTTACTGCTGTACCTGTGAACTTGCCCAGCCCAATTCTCCTCGTACATACGTACTGGGCATCCAGCTGCGGGAGTCGTCTTGTCAAATGAGACGCGCAACAAGACATGATTTAGCGCGTCCTACCAGAGGCGACCTCAAGACTCAATTGGGCCACGAGCGCTGCTGCGACTCGCTGGCTCGATCCCAGTTCCTTGCGCGCCGCGCCACGCTCGCAGCTACTGTACGGCCTGTCTCACTCAGGCTTCCAACACCCGCTTGACCAGACTGCTCGACCAGAGCGCACAGGAGTCGGGACTATAGTGCCTTCGTCTTGGGTCTGCGATTCCGTGTAATCGCGGCACTGGAGTCGATTGAAGCACAGTCCGACGACACAGGTCAACCATCGTCACGCACGTGCTGCTGATTGGCGCTCCCTCCCACATCGTCAGTTCCGGATGCGCTGGGGGACCTGGACGGGCCCCAACGGAAACCCATTCATTCTCACATCAATCACACAGTCCTCGCAAACTCAATTCACTCGCGCGCGCACTCTGCAGCACGCGCCAAACCTCACGAGCGTTTGCGACCATATTTTAAGGCCCTGGTCGCGATCAATTGCGTTTTGATTAGCTGTGGCGCGCGGCCTGTCGTCGTCCTCGTTGCCGCCACCAGCCACCTGATTTTCCACCCACTCGCCTGGCTGGCCATCAATCGGTGAGCTTGCAGCACCAGCAGCTTCGCTTCCCTGCCACCACCTTTTCGGACCACTGGCCAGCTTGTGGCCCGACTCCAGCTCCTTGAGACGGACCTTGCCAAAAGGACCTTGCTGAACCAGTCCGGCTCAGTCTGGCCTTCCCGCTGTCTCACACATTTCTTCGACGGTCTCGTTCTCACCAGAGCATTGATTCGAGCACAGCCTATCTGCTCGTCGGCGACGTTTGACTGCATCCGATATCACCTGCCACGGTTGTCGCCAACCAACACCCAGATTTTGCACCGCTGATCAGTCGGCGCATTCCAGCCCACGCCGATCGCTTGTTCCCCACGTCTTGTACACCACCGACTTGACGTTCGGTGGTGCCAAGCCCAGGGCCCTCGAGGTGTATACAACCTCGCCAGGCAGAGTTGAGACCGCAGCGTTGTCTTCCCACCGCTCTGCCCATTCTAACGACCGTCACGACATTCACGAGACCACGACCCCGAACCCAACCCAGCAACGCCAGCAGCAGCCTTCCTCTCCTGCGCCATCCTCTCATCGTCTGCGACGCACGCCGAAATTCGAGTCCACCCCAAGTCCCGAACCCAAGGTTCACCTCGCGGCTGCGTCCGTCGGCTTCACCCCAAGACCACGCCAGAGGCGCAATCTGTCCCAGAATTTCTCCGAGGACCCAGATGAGATCTCCTCTGAGCTCTCCCCGCCTCGCACGACAGCTGTCCCTCCAGAAGCCGACCTTCCCCATCCCATTGTTCGGATTTCCAAGCACACGCACAGCGCCATTCTATATGCTCTAGAGGTCTCGCGGCACCCCAATCCATTCACGCCCGACCTTGTCGAAGAGACTGCAGAGATGGCAGACCTCTCAGGTCCGCCTGAAGGACGTGGCGGCGGCAATGGCAACGACTTGGCAGCTCCGCGCCGACCTCCTCAGCCAACAGGATCTCCATCGGGGATTCGCGGTCCTAGAATGATCATGGCGGAGCGTGCGGCAAGAGAAGCTCGTCAAAAAGCCGAAAAGGCCGAAGCAGAGAGGGCCAGGTTAGAGCGCGCCCGAGCAGAAGAGGAGGCTCGCTTGCAACAGGAAGCGCAGCGCAGAGTCGCTGAGCAGCGCGCTGCTGCTGGCGTTGCAGCTGGCCAAGACCAGGCTTCTGGCCAGCACCGACAACGTTATAACGAACCCCAACGTCCGACACATGTCGCCGAAGCCGCGCAGTCCATCCCCGCTGCCCCTACCACCCCACAGCCGACCACCCACCGACGCTCAAATTCGGCCGCGTACGTCCAGAATCAGCAAATCCCTTCCCAGGTTTACTCGGGCCAGGCCCAACAGACAACATCGCAGCCTCCGTTACAACAAGCTTCGGTGCCCTCGCAGGCAGTCGACCCCGCCACGGGGGCGGGCCCCTCGGGCAGCTCAAAGCCGCGCAACTCCTTTCCGCACGCGTTCGAGCGCTGGGAGACGCTGTCTGCCCACTGGGAGGGTCTGACCAGCTACTGGATTCGCAAGCTGGAACAGAACAAGGAGGAACTCAGCCGGGATCCGGTCAGCAGTCAACTCGCGCGACAGGTCACAGACCTCTCCGCGGCCGGCGCGAATCTCTTCCACGCCGTAGTGGAGCTGCAAAGGCTACGAGCAAGCTCAGAGCGCAAGTTCCAGCGGTGGTTCTTTGAAACGCGACGAGAACTCGAGCAGGCGCATGAGCTCAACTCCATCCTCCAGAACGCGCTGGAGCAAGAGCGCCAAGGTCGCGAAGACGCCATTCGCGAAGCTCTTGAAAAGCATGAGGGCTCGACCCGCGACAAGGAGAGGGTCCTGGAAATGAAGAAGGAGTTGGCCATTTCCAAGGATGAGGCCCGGCGTGCGTGGGAGGAGCTCGGTCGGCGCGAACAGATTGAGCGCGACCGCACCCTCTCGCTCCAAGCTGGCCACCCCACGATTGTGGGTGGCGTCCAGGTCGTCCCCATGACGCACGGCGCGCCTGGGCGGCAGACAAGTGCGCGCGAACCCCAGCAGTACCAGTATGCACCTGAGCACCCGCCCTCAGGGCACGCCTCGCCAGACCCGGCCAGCCAGCAGCAGCAGCAGCAGCAGCATCGGCAACCCCCGCAAGGCGGCTACAGCGAAGGTGAGTTTGTGACCGACGTCCAGGGCCGCCCCGCCTACGACGATCGCGGGAACAGGATCCCCCGCGCTGCGCCGTCCAGTTGCTCGGGTTCTGATGCCGAACTAGAAGAATACGACACGCCGGCAACGACGAACCCGCCGAGTGGGACGTACGATTCTCCCGCTTCGGGCCCACCAGCCGGGGGGCAGCAACACCAACAGCCGCAGCAGCAGCAGCAGCAGCAGCATCAATGGTCGGGGAACTACTCGGAGCCACAGGATTATTCCGGGCAGGCCTACGGAGCGCCGAGCTGGGGCGAGCCGCCCAGAGACGCACCGCGGCACTACCATCCCACCCGGCTGAGCGACGTGATTGAGGAGGAGGACGAAAGGAGTCGCACAAGCGGGGGACAGATGAGTCGCGGCTAGGAGTCAGACTGATATTTGCATGAAGCGCCCCGGCATTTGCATACACCACTTCTCTTCTTTTCCCTTGTCACTTTTTCACACTTCATCCTTTCTTTTTCCTGGCCTGTTGTAATTCGATGATTTGGGACTTGGGCCATTGGTGAATGGTGAAGGGATCGGGGATGGTGATTTTTTTTTTTCGTATCCAAAGGAGGCCGGCGTTGATGGGCATGGAAGGCTCTGTAGATATGGAGAGAAGGCATTACATTGATCCAAATGCATCTAAAACGGTGGGCGCCGGCACTACTGGGCACCATGAAATGGAGTCTATTATTTTCTTTGCCCGTTCATGGAGCTCTGGACAACCTTTTTTCATAGGCACCTGGAAACCACGGCTACGCCACCTCGCCATGCGTCAAGACACTGCCGTGCTTGCCCTTTTGTCGCTTGACTTCCACCTCCTCAAACGCCAGCTTGGGCCCGTCCTCCAGTACGCGTTCCCTGTGCCAGGGGCCGACGAACATGCCGTCTGGATCGCACTCTCGCCTGATCCGCCTCCACTCGCCCAGTCCTTTGCCAAACATGGCCTCGTTCTCGACGCGCGTCGTGGTGAAATTCTTGGCCCAGTGAGGCCGCCCGCCCATCTCGCGCATGAGGTGCTCGAATCCAGCGTAGAAGCGATCGCGGCAGGGGGGGTCCATGTGGTACGGCCGGTAGAGCGTCGCATTCAGGTACAGCGTAGGACCGTCCTCCATGGTCGGATCGAGATACGGCCGCGGCGAGGTGGTGAGGGTCGTGTCGCTGACTCTGACCTCGAGCGGCGCGTGGACGTACAGGCCGTCGGCCGAGATGGGGATGTTGTGGGGGACGTAGTCGGGATCGTCGGGGGTCAGGTGGTTCAGCCAGCTGGACAGGCGGCGGAGTGCTTCTGGTCCACGGTGGAGGGGGAGCGCCCACTCGTTGACAAACTGCGAGTAGAGGCAGTTCATGAGCAGCGCCTGGCCGGACTTCTGGACCGCGCCGAAGCGGCTACCGTTCCTGAAGCCGTGCTGCATGCCCATGACGAAGCGCTCGACGTAGGGGAGGATGGAGGGGATGTAGTGGCAGACGGCGAGGAGGTTGTGGAAGATGTGGTACCCGATGGACCCGTCGAACCAGTTGTACCGCGGCTTCGACTCGGGCTTGTCCGTCTTGTCGGCGTGCCAGACGACGGCTCTGCGCGAGTAGGGCATCCACCAGACGCGCACAAACTCGCTCTGCTTCCAGAGCTCGTCGTTCCAGGCCTCGAAGATTTTATAGTCTGTGTCGATGGTCTGCGTCCACTCCAGCTTGAACGCGGGGCTGGCGCGCAGCGAGATTTGGGTGATGATACCGAGTGCGCCGAGCGAGAGGATCGCGGCGCGGAACAGGTCAGGCCGCTCGGTCGGTGAGCAGGACACCGTCTCGCCCGAGGCGAGTGTGATCTTGAGCGCGACAATGTCCTCGGATATGAGGCCGTGGCGCGCGCTGCTGCCGTGTGTCCCCGTCGAGATGGCCCCGGCAATGGACTGCTCGTTGATGCTGCCGAGGTTGGGCATGGCCAGTCCGTGACGGTCGAGCGCGGCGCTCAGCGCGTACAGCCGTATGCCGCTGTCGACCACCACGATGCCCGTCTCTCGATCCACAGAGTGCACCGTGTTGAAGTGGTCCAGGTTGACGAGCCAGCTGGACGTGCAGGTCAGGTTCGAGGGCGAGTGCGCGCAGCCCGTGACGGTGACCCGCTTGCGGCATGCTCGGGCGAGACTGACGAGCTTCTCAATCTCGGCCAGCGTGTGCGGTTGGATGAAGAGCTCGGGGCGGGACGAGAAGGTGTGCGCCCATGTGTGGTGCGTGTGGTGGGCGCGTGCGCGAAATGGCACGCCGTCGCTCGCACGACGGTCCAGCTCAGCGACTACGAGCGGATCCATGCTGAAGTCGCCGGAAACTTGTGTTGAAAGGGAACTGAGACTGAGGGAAAGACGGCCGTCAGAAGATGATGTTCAGAGAGGAAGCACGGCGGAGGTGGGCGAAGACTGTGTTAAGCTGCGAGTGAGACAAGACAAGCTTTTGTCACAGCGCGGGTGGAGCCTCGAGAAAGGGCATTTCTCCCATCCCGGCAGGCTAATCATGGGAGGGACTGTGGGAAACGGCTTCGGAGCCGAATGCCATGTATGTCAGGTACTGTACGTTGCGCTATTTCAGTCTTTGACAATGGGATTCCTGGCGCCACGTGGAATGTCGAGGTTGATCATGGGATTTTGTCAAGGCAGCATGGGTGCACCATGACGCGCATGTGAAATTCACTTGGGCTTGCATCGCATCATGTGGCGCGACGCCATTCATAGACTGACTGGCTAGTGAGTGGCATGGATTCACGAGCCTCGTCGTCTGAGAGATATTATCGCTCTGGTCAATGGGTGGGCAACCGCATTGTCGCAGCAGAGGCCATGTTCTTTCAGCGTCTCGACCGGTGGGGTCTGAATGGTGTGTCATGGATGCGGTAGCTCCTCCAACGGTTCCCGCACCACTAGCTTCAGTTGGGCGGTGTAAGGGTCGATGGTCTTGTCGTCATGACTCTCTCTTTGGCGATGCAGCGTTTCTAGACCAAGCCGCAGGATCGCCCATAGAGCACGATAGGCAAGTCAGCTGACGTGTGTCGCGCAATTAATCGCCCAGCCGTACTTTCTTCAGGAACCTACTATGTAAGGAGTCATAATGTGGTCGGTGCCTGCCCATCTAACAGATTGGCGCGTCGTGCCCTTTGGTTCTGTTCTGTCTTCATACTTGTCCATCTTTTATATTAGGCCTGTCATCGACATGTGTCTTTTGTTGATTCCTACGCGCATTTGTGGTCAACCGATACCACAAGCATACCCGCAGGCAGATCGTGTCCTCGCTATCCTCTACAATCAGCAAATTGCCCCAACACCATGTGTCACGTACATAAGGCCTTTTTTCTGCGCCCCTCACATGCAACAAGCAAGCCAGCCCTCTTAGCTCAGAGGTAGAGCGCATCACTAGTAATGATGAGGTCATTGGTTCAATTCCAGTAGTGGGCAGCACACGCGAGTACGCGTACACACTTGATTCTTTTTTTTGTTTTGCAACATTCGGCTTCTATTCTCTAACCATTTGTGGTACATGAAATTTTACTATCGTTTCCTCATGACGTTCACACTTTGCCAAGTAAGAAAGGCCTGTCTTTGCGAAACATTCGTTCGTGCTGTTACAAGCATGTTGGCGCACTCCGACGACAACCACTGCTACACTAGCGCGAGTAAACACACGAGATTACCATGAACATTCATGGGGGGAAATATTTCCATGAACAAACTTCAATTAAAGTCCAAGTGAAGAACGCTCACATAATGTAACCTACTTCCAAACACATCCTCTCGGCACTGCCTTTTCCGTTGAACCTTGAAGAACCTAGATCTTCAATGATAGGCCATTGGGAACATAACTGTATGCTGGTCACGGGCCTGGAGTGTGACACCCTATGCAGCCTTGAGAAGGAGCATCAGCGGATTGATTGCTGGTGAATATTTTGTACGTGGGCACATCAACCCCCATCCTTAGCCCAGGAAAAGCCAATTCGATCATAACGATTGGCCAGCGCGTGCCCGTCGTCGGTACTAAAGAAACAGTGGCCTGCTTGCTCATTTGATCGCAGAGCATTACCGGGCCCACTCGACAGTTTCGAGGGCCAGCATTACAAGGATAAGAGTGGACGGGAGGATCCTGCAAGACGTGTTAGCATGGAAAGCTCTCGCGGCATGGAATCTTTCACGTACCACACGACGTAACTCTGGAAAAGAATCCGACCCATGGTCTTCTCGTACACGCCGTTGATCTGGCAAATCTGTGCCAGCTGCAGCGCACTAGGCGCGCCTGACAGCAAGAAACAGACAATCACAAAGATGGGGTCGTCCAGAATGCTGACGTTGACATACTTCGCGATGAGGGCAAGAATGGGAGCCATGATGACAGTCGGCAAGACCATGCGGCTGATGAGGGCGGCCACAAGGAGCTTCGTGCCAATCTTGTCCTCCTCTGGGTCGTCGGCAATGTCGTCGCGCGCGCTCGTGTTGTTGGCCAGATTGGCACCAAGAACCACCAAAATCAAAGGCACAGCAACGCCGCCGCTTGACTGAATGGCGTCCGTGACACTGTTCTTGATGAATGAACCCTCCTCAAAGAACAGGTTCTGGAGAGTCGGAACAGAGGCCACGAGGACTGCGATAAGCATGGCCCACAGGGGAGGGTTCATGAATTCCCAGAGGAACTTGTTAGTCTTCTGCAGACAAGTGCCGAGGAATCGGAGAACAGCCTTGACGGGCTTTGGAAGCGTATCGTAGAAACTCGTCAGCGCTTTGCCGGCCTTGCTCTTCCCATTCGCGAATGTGCGCACAACAGCCTCCTTGGTATTGCGATAATTCTTAGCAAGGGCTCCGCCGGGCGCATCATTTTCGTCATCGTTGATGTGGGGAAAGGACAGCATGTCAGAGTCATCTTCGTGACCGTTGGACACGGGGTGGTTTCCACCAAGAGCCGCGGGGCGCTGCGACAGCTTCTTCTTGTTGGGCAGGCCATCGTCTTCGTTTGCCGCGTCTACCAGAGACGCTGTCGAGGCATGGCCAATAGGGGTGCGACCCGCAGGCTCATAGTCCTGAGAATCATCCTGAGAACCAGTGATTGTGCTGAATGTGTCTTCGTCATCTTCCCTTCCGTCGATCAGGCGCTCAGCCTCGTGCTCCTCGTGTGGCTCGCTGCGGTGCTGACCCTCCTCGACCAACTGTTCTTGGTATTCCGGGTATTTTTCCTTGGGCGCCAGCAACACATGATACCCCCAGCTCCAGCGCACCAGTTGCCCAAGCTGCTGGAAGATGAGCAGGTATAGGATGCCTCGTGCACCAACTTCTTCATCGTTGTCGCCGGGAATTCTGTCCCAATGAAGCCCCTTGAGCGTCTCCGACAGCGAGATGACGAGGGAAATTGGTAGCGAGTTGGAGTTGCCAAAGACGCCCATGGCCGTCACGAAATTGGACGCGCGCGCATTGAAGCGGAACAGTTTGGCCACCACCTTGGCCACAAGCCAGGAGATGAGCGTTTGGACAACGAAGATCAGAGGGATGATGGCGAGGTCGGACAACTTCTCGGCGCTAAGCTGCGAGGCCAGCTTGGTGAAGATCAAGCATGGCGTGAAGAGTGTGACGTTCAAGTTCGCCAGGAACTTTTGCTTCTCTGCGTCAAATTGTCCCAGTCGTGCGACAATGTAGCCCGGTAAGCTGACGCATACCACCTCGAGAACGGCCTCAAAAACGAGAAGAACGAGACGTCCGATCGACGGATGCGAGTCGTGTGTGTTTTCGAACGTTCGGAAGGGGTAGTCTACCGCCTGGCGCGCAATAGTGGCCAGGCGAAACGACTGGGGCGCCGTCAGGGATCCATATTGATCCATGAATAGCCAATGTGTTGTCGCCGGTCGCAATGGTCGATGGTCGTGGAAGATCGAACGTTGATCTCAATGCTGAATCAATGGCGGATCGTGTCGGTGTTGATTGTGAATGGCGTGAGGAAGGTTGGGCGGGCCAAGGGTCCAAACGGAGAATCAGGTACAGAACCCAGAAGCCTTATCGCGCGGGATGTGGCGGCGGCACAGCTGCACGTGGGGAGACGATTGGAGCTGGGTTCAAAAAATTGAACAAGCACCAGAATGATAAGATAGGCAAAAATACCGGCCAGGCGCAAGTGACCAACACGTTGGTCAAAAGACAAAAAGTGATATTTCGAACTAAATCAAATGAATCATTAGGAATTTCAAAAGCAGATCATTAGAAGAGAGATCTGCGCAATGAACGTTTCAACACAGGCTGAGGCGAACAACGCCGTCCCCACCACGTCTTACGTAGCACAGCCAGCAAGCGCCAGCGCAACCCAAAAACCTGTTGTCTCCCAACGAGGCCCTGGTTTATTGGGTCGCCGTGTTTCATCAGATATTCGGGCAGTGACGCTCGACAGCCCATTGCGCGAGCAAGACGCGGCGCTGACGGTCGTTTGATGCTCGTGTAACAAATGCGATATGAACACTCGTCTCCCTTCCTACAGCTACGTGCGCCGGATCCGTTTTGGTCGTGGTCAACATCACCATGGATGTCCCCCGGCAGAGCCACTCGAGATTGGCAATGACGCCATGGCACCGAGGGAGAACCACGTACGCAAAACAATCTGGGACGGTGACGCCCAACTTGGCGTCTTCTAAGGTGGCTCAGTCCAACCAATGGCCAGCATGGGTGGGGCTCACGCTGATAACACAGCCACAGCAAGGTAGCCAAGCTCGCAACAATGTGTTCAGCTCGACATCACAGCTGCCAAACGTCAGTCTTGATTGCACCCGAAGACATGCAAATTCATTGACTTATCAATGTGATGATGCGTGAAGCTAAGAATGCTAAGAAGAGGAACAAGATTTTGCTTCGGTGTGCACGTTTGATTCGACGTGAAAGGAGCATGTACAGCACATGGCCCATAAATACCCAGTAGTAACCTGGCTTAACGCATGGTTTTTATGCCACCGGACCTTGTCCTCCGGCTTTACTTCACACTTGCATCTGCAGTTCATGATCACCTTCAAGACCCTGGCTACACCGTCAATCGTGACGGTATCATTGTGCAACACAGTGATGTACTTTGTTGCTCGCCTCGACTCCTGCGTGGAGGGGTTGAGAAACCCACAGAATACCCAATCTGAACCGTGAGCGATCTGCGAGCACACAACCCGTGGGACACATAGCGCGAGCCTGAAGACAAAGGTACAGTGCTGTATTAGGCCTTGTGATGTAGATTATCGCGGGTGCATAAGTTAAGTTGCGCAATAATGCATCGGCTAGTCATTGTCAAATCGAAATGCCCTGCGGCAAGCAGCCTCATGCAACTCAGTCTTTCGGTCTTCTTCCATTGATGACTTCTTGTTCTCAGTACATGTACGTTTCATTCTCCTGTCGTACTTCCACTGAGGCTGCTGTTACGTCATTTCGGTGCTAAGCCCCGCTAACCAGAGCCAAGACCAGCGAAAAATCATGGTGCCTCGAGCTTGGGTTGGTAGGACTGTGGTGGTAGTAACTACGTCGAGTGTCTTTCAAAGGCTGGAAGTCATATCATTTGGGGGAAAAGGTTAAATCAAAACATACGGGTGTACCTGAATTATTGCACTAACTGTATGGACGTTCATGACAAGGGATCCTATAATCAGAGACACATAATTGTCCGCTTTCGTATCGCGGAAGGATGCTTGTGAAGAAAAAAAAGTGGTCCTGTCCAAGCCAGGTTTGTTGCTAGCCGAAACCACAATCCAGATCGCTGCGCAACTTCCGATCCCTTCGTTGATGCCTTGGCTTGTCACCGCATCCCCCTACCCAGCCAATTTTGCCCAATGCGCAGAATTCGGAATCATGCGCATGTTTCATCTCGTGGCTGCAGAGCTCAACCCCTGAAGTGTCATGTTCTGTCCTTGTCAACATCGCGACACTACCTCGTCAAACCAAGTAGATAGGGTGGAGTCAGACTTGGAAGTACCATTGTACGTTGAAAAAGATCCAGTCGGGAGCCGCACCTGAGGCTGGGTATCAAGGCTGCGTTGCTGTTCCAGACACATGTGTCTGTGCGCGTACTTGTATATGTAGTCCCTGAGAGTCCCTCAGGCGCCGCCTCAATTACTGGAATACGCCATGTGAGTTGCACAAATCTTCCTTGTACGTAAGCATAAACAGCGCCATGAGGCATTCACTTCCGACCAAGTAGAAGGATCGGCCTTTCACTTGCAAGTTGATCATCGTGGCATCACTTCACAGCAGCACACGGCAAGTACCACTCGGCTTCTGATTGACAGCATTTGTCTACCACTGCCCCTCCCTGGCTGCTCCACCCACTAATTATTACCTTGTTGCCTATGACTATCCGTGGTCGTGCCTAACGTGGTACCAAAGGTACTTATTGCTGGCAAATTCAAACCCCGCATCCCACCTACCTGAGGGTGGATCGGACCTGTCACAGCATTCCTGATCAGCTGCTGACGGTGCTCTACCTGCCAAGTGCAACCACCTGCCAAGTACAACGGTGACGGATTCGTGGTGTGTCACTGCTCTGGTCACCTTATCATAATTTCTCCAAAACACTGCAGCCTCCCGTGCACTTCTCTCAAGGTGGACGCATGCGAACATGCGACTGCGAATACCAAAGCTTTACCGACGACATTCGCTGACAGGCCTACGGCCAAGGCACTTTTGATCCCCCAAACCAAAAAGCTCGCCAGAAAGTCGAGCCCGTCTCTACCGCACCGCCAACACAGCCAGTTGCATCTCCTCCGAGGCGACGGCGTGCACGCTCAATCCTGATCTTTTGCATGCTTCGCAGCCTCACAATCCTCGACGCCGTCGGCCATGAGTGGCAACACTTCTTCACCGGCTACGCCGGATGAGTTGAACGATGCGACTACGCCCGGGTCGGATGTCCCGTCCGATCGTAGCACACCTCTTGATGAGGACGTTCCCGATAGCCCCAACGAGTCTCACAAGCGAGTCCCCTCGCTGCCACCATTGTCCGATCCGCACAATATGAATCCCAATTCGACTGCGTTGGGAATATTGGGCGCCGCTAGGAAGCCGGTCATGAGGCAGCAGTCTTCGTTTGCCGGAGGTGCCGGTCTAGATAACAGTGCCATGGCCAAAGCAAGAGCTTTGCATCAGCAGCGAATGCAGAAGGGCAGCACTACGGGCCTGGGATCTCCCGGAGGTCCTCAGCCCACCGGTGGACCTAATGGGTTCCCTGGGAAGCTCCAGTTGCCCGGTGGTCTGGCGGGTGGTCTGGCAGGCGGAATAGCAGGTGGCTTGTCCCGTCCAGGTCCTGGCGTCGGAGCCCATCCCCGCTCGGCGCCGGTGCTGCCCCAGTCTTCTCTTGGAGACAGGAGAGCCAAGGCCATGGGCGGAGGCATGAAGTTATCTGATATGGGCGGCGGCGTCTCTCCGGCACCCGGCAGGATGCGTCGCGCCAATGCGCCATCATTATCGGGCATTGGTGGTGATCCAGGTGCAGGCGAGCAGCATAAGCAGACTTCCAAACTGGACGACTTCAAGAAGTTTATTGACGCGGACAAGGGCTGGCTCACATTCGACGGCGCGGCCACCATTACGCGCGAAGGTGTGAACTTTGCCAGCGGACAAACGTTCAAGATCTCTCTCGACGAAGTTGAAATTGTGAGCGAGCTTGGCAAAGGAAACTATGGCACGGTGTACTTGGCGAGGCACGCGAGACCGCGAGTGCCACGCTTCGGTCATGGTCTCTCTGGAGCGAAGCCCCCGATTTATCATGCTGCGTCGGACACTATCCTCCAGGCAAAGGACGACGGGACGACCGGCCTGCCTATGGCAATGAAGGAGACTCGACTCGAATTGGACGATGCAAAATTCACGACGATTCTCAAGGAGCTGGTGATTCTCCATGAGTGTGTCTCGCCCTATATCATCGACTTCTACGGCGCGTTCTTTCAGGACGGTGCTGTGTACATGTGCATCGAGTACATGGATGGCGGGTCCATCGACAAGTTGTACGCTGGTGGCGTGCCCGAAAACATTCTCCGCAAAATCACCTATGCTACTGTCATGGGTCTCAAGTGCCTGAAGGACGAGCACAACATCATCCATCGTGATGTGAAGCCCACCAACATCCTAGCCAACACACGCGGTCAAATCAAGATCTGCGACTTTGGCGTCAGCGGCAACCTAGTGGCCAGTATAGCGAAGACCAACATTGGCTGCCAAAGCTACATGGCTCCGGAGCGGATTTCAGGGGGCGGCATGTCGGCCAGTGGGAACGCCGACGGGACATACAGCGTGCAGAGCGATGTCTGGAGCCTCGGCCTGTCCATAATCGAGTGCGCTACAGGACAATATCCCTATCCTTCCGAGGTATCATCGACCATTTTCAGTCAGCTTAGCGTGGGTAGACACTCCCTTTCACCTCCGGCAGTTGCTAACATGTATAGGCCATCGTGGAGGGCGAGCCGCCATCGCTTCCTGACCACTTCTCCGATGTTGCCAAGGATTTTGTCAAGGCTTGCCTGAACAAGGTCCCTAAGCACCGACCTACGTATGCCATGCTGTTGAAGCATCCTTGGCTCCAAGAATTCAGCAAACCCCAGACCATCGTTGAGGAGGCGGAGGAGGGTGATGAGGCCTCGGAGACGGCACAAGCTGTGAGCAAGTTGAGCATGGGCTCGTCGACAGAGGATGAGGAAGTCGCGGCGTGGGTCAAGAGCGTCCTCTCAGCGCAGAAGGACGGCAGCCAGCACGTGTCCGCGGAGAAGCCGGCTTTGCATGCAGCTCCGCTTGACACCGCCAGCCCGATCGCCAGCCCGCAAATAGGTTCTGGGGCTGAGGAGGCTTAAGCTCGAGCTGGCTCGACGTGCCCCTTGAACCATTCCTAAAACTCATCGATTTTAGCTTGTTGTTTTTTCATCGCACGTCAAGGTCGCCAAACTTTCCCTCCTGTACACGCCTCGGAAGCGGTATTATGGGACCTTTCTTAGCACTCGGGGCTATTATTAGGAATTGTAGAGTCGGAAGTCACGCAAAGGCGACTTGGGGCCAGGGAGGGTTCGATCACACAGGTAGTTGATGGTGGCAGCGGTATTGTCTTTAGCGTTTTCCCACGAAGAAAGAACGGCGTGACACGGCTAAATTAACCAGATTAATTACTTTACATTGCGAAGTGATTCTTATCCATGTACAAGATTAGAGTATTATCAGTGGTGAGTATGTCTGTCCGTACACGCCGCCGATACGACACCATGGAGTCGTTCGCGAACGCCAAGAGTAAAATGACCGTTTGGATATATCCATCCCCAAATACCAATTTCATCATCATCATGAAATGTGCTGAGATGCGTCGCCTCGATGTGTTTTCTTCCATGAACACGGCGTGAAGATTGCCGCAGGCCTGGTCGGTCAGAGTCCCTTTACGCGTACTCCTCCTTCACCCTGCGTCCGTCGTAGGAGCTGCTCCTCACGCTGCGCTTGCGGCGGCCCCAGCGTCGTCCGCTGTAGCCGTTGGCGCCGTTCACGGCGGTGTCCTTGCGGGACTTGTTGGTCTTGATGCCAATGACGAAGAGAATGGTGGCGAGGAAGAGAGTGAACCAGGACGCCCACATGAAGCCAAAGGCGTACGAGCCGACCTTGGCGCTGCGGCCATCGCTGCGGAAGGCGTTGCGGGCCTGCACAAAGGTGGCACTGGCGACGGGTTAGCAGAGGACAGGGGAAGTTGAAGGGGAGGGGGGACGCACGTCATCATGGCCGTGCCTAAGCTGTGGAAGAAGAGGGCGATGAGGGCCAGGAGGCTGGCAATGGCGGCGCCCAGGCGTCCGCAGCAGGCGAGCCAGGCGGCGAACCAGGTCAGCGTCTCGAAGAAGAGGTTGATGAGGATGAAGACCCAGGCGAACCTCCACATGTAGTAGTAGTGGAAGGAGGTGGTGTCACCGCCATGGCTGCCGATCAAGTCCTCGGGGGCGTTGGCGGCGTTGCCGCTCCAGGCCTTGCCAAAGGCGGGCGCTGGGCGAGGAGGGCCGCAGTCCCGGTTGCCGCGACCGCAGAAGTAGAAGTAGGTCCACTGGGTGAGAGGGCGGGCGCCTGTGATGCCGGAGGTGTCGGCCTGGAGGAAGTAGGTGTTCCGCAAGGGCGTGACGTTGGTGACGCCCGAGAGGATGACGAACCAGAGGAGGAGGAGAGAGCCGGAGAGCAGGATGATGCCCGTGGCACCGAGGGCGGCGTCTGCGCGACGTGGTGGTTAGTTCACATGACAAGCCACAGGGTAGTCGAGGGAGACGTACTCTTGAGCATGGTGGGCAAGGGCAGGTGGCGGTGATGATTAAGACGTTGTTGCTTGCAGTCGCGAAAACGCTGGCAATGCGCACCCTATGGACGAGGCTTGTCGCAGTTGCTGGCTGGCGGTAGGTGACGACCAAGGCAGAGGTTTGTGCTGTCTGCGTGATGGGGGCAGGGATGTGTGACGCTGTGTAGCGGGGAGGGTGGTGCTCGAGCTTTAATGTAGCCGACGCCTGGCGGGTGCTAGGTGCTTGATGATGGTGGTGCGTCACCTCAGTCAAGCCAAGCAAGCACTCCGAAGCCGACCGTGCCAGTGCCACTACTCGAAGCAGGAAAAATCTGGGCCTTTGGGCTTAGGACGGGAACCTCATCTGGGTTGGGTTGTTTGCTTTGTGCGATGCTAGCCTCGGGCAGATGCGCGCTAACGTTACTAGTCTAGCGCCGATGAGCTACCGTACCGGCAACTGGAATGTCTCAGGCCGGGCTGATGAGCTTCTTGCAAATGAGTGCCGTTGGAGTTGCCAGTGTACTGTTACGGAAAATGATATGAAGGAAGCTGTGGAAGCCGCGCGAAGACAAGCCGCGCAGCCAGTACACTGCTCAAGTCTACCTACAGCTCCTCAGCCCAATTATGCCATCCAGACACGTCGATTATGAACTCGACGATCACCACTGGCCTTGAGCGCCGTGGGATCAAGATGGTGATGCAGTGCCAACGCGTTCAGCAGCCTGGCAATGATCATTACGTCGGAGTGGCGCTTTAGCTTTTGGAGAAAGCTACATGGCCCGGCGGCTGCTCGGCAGAGTGGGGCACGCAGCATGCACATGACGACAGCTTGCCCCGGTCTGTTAGTGCGTCCAGCCTTTGGTCACGCCAATTCTAACTGGAGCTAGCGGAACCTTGTGCAGCATCCGAATGCCCAATGCAGCTGGTGGTGAGTGATGTCATGTGCTGGCAGCGATGAGGCATGCCGAGAGATGCACGGACTGAGGACCCTAACGTGGGAGGGCAGTGATGACGGCAGTTGGGACGATGAAGCTGGAAGCGTTTGCCAAAGGACAATGGAGTGGCGATGGTCCTACGGTGCAGCACGTGAATGGGCCGACGAGGGAGTGGTAGAGTGAGTGTTCACTGGGTGAGATGTCTTTGGTGGCAGTGGTGCGGATTGGTCGCCAGGCGTAATTGCAGTACGTATGGGCAGCCGAGACAAGCGGGAACAGGCAACACGCAAATGCAAATCACCCCACGCGTACGCCTTTTGAATCACAACTAGGGTAGTGTAACCACTGAGATGGGTGAGATGGTTTCATTGTTTCATGCACATTCCCAGCAAAAAGCCCATGGGAGGTGCGTCTTGCTACAGCACCCTGGGATGGATCGTGCGTGCAGCGGCACTGGGGCTGGGGCCCAATGGCCAAGGCCCAAGACCCTGGGACTTTGATTGATTATGAAGCCGAAGCAAGCCGTGTGCTCTGAAAACACGTCGCGACAACCCCAGGCTGGACGACCACAGTCGGCTGCATTTCCATCGACGTCGCTCCTTTATTTGCAGAAGAAAGCAAAGACATGCAGTAGCACAACAGGCCATCATGAGGCTCTGTATGCGACCCATCCCACGGTGCCTACCGCTCCAACCCACGCATGCACGACACGCAAGCTCCAAGGCCCAAGCCCAGCCAGCTCTGCTCCAGCACCAACATCTCTCGCGGTCCTCTCTCATTGCTTACAACGACGCGAACACAATCCAAACCGCCTTTCAACACGAATTCCTGCAATGGAAAGACCAGGCCAAGCATGGCGCCTCCCAGCCGCATGACGCGATCCCTCGACCAAAACTGGTGTCGTTCGAATGCACACCTACGTTCACGATCGGAAGGCGACAAGATGCCTCGACTCTTGAGGAACAGCAGGCGACGCTGACAGCCCCACTGGCCATCGAGCTTCTCCATCGCAGAGACCCTGTACAGAGCACCTTTACGCCGCAGATTTGCAAGACACAGCGCGGTGGCCTGACAACGTACCACGGGCCGGGGCAGCTAGTTCTGTGGCCGATTCTCGACATGCACTCGCCGCTGTACCCCAGTTTCACAGTCAAGAGCTATGCTGGCTTCCTCGAGGCAACGACACAGCGCATTCTCTACGACCTTTTTGGCATCACAACGTACATCAACGACGAGGAGCCGGGCGTTTGGGTTGCTGGTCGCGACGGCAGAGAAGATTGCAAAATCGCCGCGCTTGGAGTCCACCACCGGCGCTATGTCACCTCACTGGGCCTGGCGCTGAACGTCGACATTGCGGTGAGAGGAGAGACAGACATCAACCCGTGGAAGAGATTTGTGCCATGTGGAATCGAGGGCAAAGGCGTCACCTCCGTGGCGGCTGAGGTGGACTCGGGCAGCACAGTGACGTGGGACTTGGAAGATTTGTCGAAGCAATGGGCGCAGGCCTTTGAGAAGGGCCTGATTGACCGGGCACTCAGGACATTTACACACAGCAGATGACAGCCGCACGCGCACCTTGCACGTACCAGAGGTCGCCAGAGGTCTCTCTTGCTTTGGGTCGGGGCCCGTGCCAATCAGCCTGAGCCGGCCATGCCACTCAGTAAATACCGTCCAAGCCTGGCTCGCGTGCCTGCGAAGGCGGCCGAGCCAAGAACATCTTCTCATGCAGCCTGGGCGACGCACGTGGGGGTGGATCTTGCAAAGTGAGCAATCGCTATTTGCACGATGCGTTGCGGTTGCCAATTCGTCCCACATAACGCGGCTGATAATCAGCAATCATTTTTTCGGCTGTGCCAAGACCCCATGTGGCTGTAGGAGGAAGACGAGGAATTGGGCATCCAAGGTGGATGAGGATATCACGAGCCTTGTCACCCAGGCGCCCTGACCATGGAGCTCAAATTGCCGCACCAGAGCCGAGCTTCGTTCCATTGAAACAGACACTTGCACTCATCGACTAACCAAAATTTGTCAGGAGTGGGATGCTCACGTCAAAGGAGAGTAGACCCTTGGCAGCCAAATGCCGAAGAGCCTCGAAAGCGTGGAGTGATCTGCTCGCAACGGGCGTTCAGAGCTCCAACCCGAAGGCTTGCATGCGATGGAGCACTATCTCTGCCCCTGCGGCCAATACTGTCCTCCCTGATAGTCCACTATGTTGTCGCAACTCGCAACCGAAGCTCAGGATAGCATGTCGAAGCTGGTCTGTGCGTCTTTGATAACGCGCGTCGGTAACGGAGCGCTGATTGGTTTGCGTCAAGGTCCCCCCGACATCATCCGCAAAAGCTTATCGCGCTCCGCGGATCAAGGTTATGCCAAGAACCCTGTCAATGTGCTGTATCACCTGCAGATGATGGGGTATCGCGGCTTATCGCCGTTCCCGAATGTCATGAAAACATATCCTGCGGCTCCCAAAGGCTGCACAGCAACGTCTTGTTCGTCCGACGAATGCCAGACCCTGGATGACATGCCCACTCCCACCACGCAGGGCGTACTCGTGGCGCTGGAGCCCCATGCGCACTGGATCAGCGCGCCTTGTTTGCTTGTCATTGTGATTTGCGAGATAAGATTACAGAGGGCTTGTGCAATCCACAGGGTGCTTGCAGCTCTCCAAGCTACCCCGGCCTGTCCCCCATGGCAGGGCGATGTGAGGTGGGATTCCATGCTCTCGAGACCCTCCGTGACCGGCCATGTGCCATCTAAAGCTCTTATCATCGACAGTGGAGGTTGACCCTCCAGTTCGACCATCCTGCTTCTCGACATGCGTCAAGATATCTGGGAAACCCATCGGTGGGGATCAGCTTGGGGGAAGGGACTATACTGAGCGTCTCCGTATATATGTATCCATGTGCCGCCCGGGAGCTCATGATGGTGGATTGTTTGTTCCCACAGCTCTCTTGGAAACACTCTGCGATTCTGCGCAGTAAATTATTCCACAATCAACATGGCCGCCACTGTTGGTCCTACTCTATCCCCGGGTGCCGGCTATGGAGTCGTCCTTGGCGTTGGTGTTGCCTTTGCCGTATTCATGATCGCCCTCACATACATCCTCAAAAAGTTCAACAATGAGGTTCAGACCTCGGAGATGTTCACGACGGCCGGCCGCTCGGTCAAGTCTGGTCTTGTTGCCGCCGCTGTTGTCTCGTCGTGGACATGGGCTGCAACCCTGTTGCAGAGCACGGGTGTCTGCTACCGATATGGTGTTTCCGGTCCGTTCTGGTGAGCATGCTCTTTGTACATATCTGGCTCGCCCAATTTCTCACGATGACCAGGTACGCTTCTGGCGCCACTGTGCAGATCATCCTCTTTGCGACACTGGCCATCACCCTCAAGAAGCGTGCCCCGAATGCGCACACGTTCATGGAGGCCATCCGGGCTCGCTACGGCGCCCCTGCACACTTCACATTCATCTTCTTTGGCATTGTCACCAATGTGCTCGTTTCTCTTATGCTCATCGCTGGAGGATCCGCCACGATCCACGCTCTGACTGGGATGCACGCCGTGGCCGCCATTTTCCTCATGCCCATTCCTGTCGTGGCTTATACCTTCATCGGCGGCATCAAGGCGACCTTCATTACGGACTACATCCATGGCGCTGCCGTGTTGATCATCATCATCACATTTGCGCTGACAGTCTACTCGACGTCAGACTACCTCGGTAGCCCCAGCGCCGTGTACGAGCTCCTCGTCGAGGCTGCCACGAAGCACCCCGTCTCGGGGAACCAGGACGGAAGCTACCTGACCATGCGCTCGTCGGGTGGTGTCACGTTCTTCATCATCAACATTGTGGGCAACTTTGGCACCGTCTTCCTCGACGCCGGCTACTCGCAAAAGGCCATTGCTGCCCATCCGGTCCACGCATTGCCTGGCTACATCATCGGTGGCCTGGCCTGGTTCGCCATTCCCTGGTTGACCGCGACCACCATGGGCCTCGCGGCTCTCGCCCTCGAATCCAACCCCATCTTCCCAACGTACCCGGACCGCATGTCGGACGCCGACGTCTCGGCCGGTCTGGCCCTCCCATACGCCGCGGTGGCGCTCCTGGGTAAGGGCGGCGCTGGTGCCACGCTGGTCATGGTTTTCCTGGCGGTCACCTCGTCCTTCAATTCGGAACTTGTCGCTGTCTCATCGATTGCCACGTATGACGTCTACCGTTCGTACATCAACCCCAGCGCCGGAGGCAAGAAGCTCGTCTGGGTGTCCCACGTGGCCATGGTCGTGTACCCCATCATCATCTGTCTCATCTCGGTCGGGCTCTGGTACAACGGCATCTCCATGGGCTACCTGTACCTTCTGATGGGTGTCTTGATTTCGTCCGCTGTCATCCCCGCCACCCTGACACTCATGTGGGACGGCCAGAACAAGTGGGCTGCGACGCTGTCTCCCATCCTGGGCTTTGTCTGCGCCATCATCGCCTGGCTGGTCACCGCCAGCAAGACGTGCGGCGCCCTCGACGTGACGTGCACCGGATCCAACAACCCTATGCTTGCGGGCAACGTGACCGCGCTGCTTTCCCCTCTGCTCTTCGTTCCCGTCCTGACGGCCATCTTTGGCCTGGACAAGTACGACTGGCAGTCCATGCTGGCCATTCGCCAGTCGGACGACCATGATGTGCTCAAGGACTCGGGCCTGAGCCCCGAAGCGATCCGCGAGCTGGAGCGAGCCCAGGAGGCCGACTGGGAGGCGGAGAGGAAGAAGCTGGGGAGAGCCCTCAAAGTTGCGAGCGTGACGACCGTTTTGCTGTAAGTGTTTCTCTCTCCCATGTCCGGATACTCGGGGCTGTGCTAACGGATCCCAGCGCCACGGCCTTCCTCGTCCTCTGGCCCATGCCCCTCTACGGCACGGGCTACATCTTCAGCAAGAGTTTCTTCACCGGGTGGGTCATTGTCGGCATCATCTGGATCTTCTGCACGTTCTGTGCCGTTGTCATCTACCCGCTGTGGGAGAGTCGTGTCACGCTGGTCAAGGTGACAAAGAGGATTTTCGGGTTCAAGGTCGCCAGTCCTCTGGTGGTCGAGGGTGAGCCGGCCCATAGTGGCACAGCAACCCCCACCAAGGAGGAAGGCATCATCGAAGATAAGAAGCTGGATGGCGAGAAGGCCTAGGTGGACGTGATACCCGCGTAAACACTGCTGTGGCGCATAATAGTATTCCCCCCATTTGACAGCTCCATTTCTTCAAAATGAACGTCCTGGTGGATCCCGAGATCAGGGAAAGGATCATCCGCTACCATGTGTAGTCATGCTCGAGAATGGCCAGCCGGTCTTTCATGTTGCCAACGATTTCGCTGCCACCCTTGAATCACTTCAGTCTCACGCGGCTTTAAAAATTATAACGCAAAAAAAAGGCGGTTTGATATATCACAACAATTCGGCCAGTCTTCAGCGAATCAGCATCTGAGTTTGCACAGCCCTCTTAGCTCAGAGGTAGAGCGCATCACTAGTAATGATGAGGTCATTGGTTCAATTCCAGTAGTGGGCATTTTCTTTTGCCATTTCGCTATGCTTTTTGCTGTTCAAGAGTGTGTTGCCGGAATGATGGCCAAACGATTTTCGTAATTTGCTTACCGTATTCCTCGTGTCCAGTTGCTGCCATGTATTTGAGGACCTCGATCTTTTCGTAACTCAGCCATACAATTTAAAAAGACAATAAGCTTGCGTCTTCAATTTCATCTTCCGCGAGGATCACGGCTTGGTGGGATGTAGGTGCCTATGGTAGCTCTGGTAGAGATCATGGCTTTGGCATGAGCAGTGTCGTACTCACGGCAGTCTTGGACGAACGATAGCCCCTAACCCAGTTCTAATCATCCCATCCTCCATGAACAAATCATCCCTTTGCATCGATTCATGTTGGGTGGTCTCAAAGCTGTTTGAATCAGGCCAAGGAACCGCCAGCCTTACGTGCCCCGCCCCATCTGATTGGTGTCGTGGATCGCAAGGCTGCACCGTCACTTTTTCCACCAGCGCATCTGATTTTGCGTTCACTCCATCAAACCTCCAACACGCGCTCGCCATGGCTCCCTCGTTCGGTCTTACGAGGAGTACCTTTGCCAAGGTCTCCCCGCATCCATACTTGCTCGCCAATCTCGACCCTCCCGCCGGCACCAGCCATCCTCCCTCCCGCAGCAATGGGCGCTCGCCAAACCAAGTCCGCGCCCCATCCGTCAATTTCGCCAGCTTGAGCCATGCCCAAGGCAGCTCTGTCGTCCGGATGGGCGACACGACCGTGATCTGCGGCGTACGAGGCGAAACCATTCTCACCTCGCAGATTCCCAACTACCGCGCCGACAACCAAGATACCGAGCTCAAGGGCTACGACCTTGTAGTGCCTAACATTGAGCTCGCTACAGGATCAGCACCACAATTTATGCCGGGCGGTCCTCCAACGACTCTTGCACAGACGCTGAGCACGCGCGTGTATTCTCTGCTGCATAGCTCCAAAATCTTGAACCCAGATGATCTACGGATATGGTACGACAGGCCGACCGATGCTGTCCCAGTGGATGACGATGCGATGGAAGAGGATCAGCCGACAGAGCGGGTGGTTGTGGCGTACTGGGTGCTGTACATTGACATTTTCTTCATCTCGTTCGACGGGAACCCCTTCGACGCGGCATGGGCGGCTACACTGGCGGCATTAAAAGACACAAAGCTCCCGCAAGCACGGTTCGACCCTGACCAGGAGGCTATCATCTGCTCGAGGGCGAACCCCAAGCCTTTGCGCATCACAGGCAACCCGGTTGCTTGCACAGCGGTCGTGTTCACGGGAAAGGAGACAGACCAACCTACCGAGGGACGGTACTGGCTGCTCGTGGATCCTGATGCCTCGGAGGAATCCTTGTGCGACGAGAGCTTGACCATCGTGGTGGATTGCACGAACGGTGTCACTAAATTCCTCGCGGTGTCCAAGCACGGCGGGACGAATCTGTCCAGCAAGATCCTCACTTCAAAAGACATGGTTCAATGGGCGTCGGCAAGATGGAAGGGCCTCATGGATGCCATGGCAGTGCAGTCTTAGGTCACGAGTAAATGATACCCAGTCTATGCCAGAAGCAGGGGTGTGACGCGCACGACCCTGGCAACTGAGGTCCGACACGGCCCAGTACAAGGGTAGGGAAGCTCTTCAGGCGAAGCAGCTGAGCGTAGTGCAACATTAAAAACCAGAGTGATGCATAGAAATGTGTCAAGCCATTCGAACCACCCTGTCACTTCGTGAAATCAAGGGCAGTAGATACCGGCAGACGATACTTCATCTGCCGCCCACTTATATCATCCAGAACTGAATCTGAATGATACGCGTCGTGCCAGTTATGGGACAGTTCGCGTTGTGATGAGCGGTTGAAGGAGACGAGCAACGGGTGGCCAGGGCGGCGCGAAGAAGAAGGCAGAACCGACCGCACGGACCCCAAAACTCACGTGCCCGATGCCCCCACTCCAAAATTTCTCCAAGTCAAGGCTGCACTTCCACCCTTCGTTCGCGACCAGCTCTTCTGCTTTTGTACCTCACACCATGGAGTCCATCGCAGAAACGGAGTGGGATGTAGTCATCAGCGGCACTGGGCTTCAACAATCCCTTCTCGCCCTGTAAGCTCTACCATTTCCGAAAGTCCCTCGCTGCTTGTTCTTCATCACTTTGAGCGGACGCCTGGTGCGATGCAAATCTGACTGACGCGCAGCTGAAAGAGCTCTCTCCCGCTCAGGAAAGAACATTCTCCACGTTGATGCCAACCCCTACTATGGCGGCAACGAGGCAGCATTCTCGCTGCAGGAAGTCGACGAATGGGCTGCGACAGCTGAGCATGTCGAGGTGACAAAGGCACAGGAGGGGCTCTCGTTCCCGCGAGCGTACAGCATCGCACTGGCGCCGCACATCATCCACACCAAGAGCGAGCTGTTGAATCAGCTTGTCTCCTCCAAGGCGTTTCGGCAGATTGAGTTTCTCGCAGTGGGATCCTTCTACATCTACGAGCCCGACAAGGCGTCGCTCAACAGGATACCGTCCACCCGAGAAGACGTGTTCTCCAACACCAGCATCCCGGCAAAGTCGAAGCGTCTCTTGATGAAGTTTCTCAAGTTTGTGCTTGATTACGACTCTCCGCCCCATCTCGAGACGTGGACGCCTCATGCCAACCTGCCGCTGCGCACGTTCCTGGCCCAAGAGTTCAGGCTTGACGAACGCCTGCAGGCGGACATTATCACCCTGACCTTGAGCCTCGATGGAAACATCACCGTCAAGGATGGACTGCAGAGCATCTACCGACACATGTCATCCATGGGCCTTTTTGGTGCCGGATTCGCAGCTGTCGTGCCAAAGTGGGGTGGGCTCAGTGAGGTTGCCCAAGTAGCCTGCCGAGCTCTCGCAGTGGGAGGCGCCGTGTACATGCTTGGTACAGGCGTCAAGTCTATCAAGGCAAGTGATCAGCGGATCGACGTGAGGTTGTCCAACGACATCGATGTCAAGGCCAAGGTCCTCGTGGAAGAGACCCAAGCCGATGCATCTGCCATGTCATTGGCGAGGCTGACTGCGGTGGTTGGCTCTGACCTTGGAAACTTGTTCACTGCCACCGTAGAAGGTGCGCCTTCGCCCGTCGTTGCGGTCGCGGCATTCCCCGCTGGCACCGTCAAGACGCCTGGGGGCGAGGCGACGGAAAACCCCGTCTACGCCATGATTCACTCAAGCGAGACGGGCGAATGCCCTAAAGGACAATGTGAGCACAGCCCCTCTGCCTCTCCTTACCCCTGCCTGTGTTATGATGATTCAAATGAATACGAATACTTATCTACATTGTCTGATCACAATGACGATTAACACTCTGACAACCTGATACACAATCCTTTACTTCACTTCTAAGCTTCAGTCCTTGGGAGAGTCGCGAGCTAACGAAGTCTAGGCACCATTTACTTGAGCACTGTCTCCCATCCATACGCAAAGCTGTTCCTCGAGAATGCTCTGTCGTCGCTTCTCGATGCCGTTGGCGAGGTGCAAGTGCCCCAAGTTCTATATCGATTGTCATACACTCAATATCAGCGAATGTCCCCTCCTTCAGACTCCAACATCGTCACGATGCCTACGTTGCCGCTTGATCTCGCCTTTAATGATGCGGCCTTGGCAAGTGTCAGGTCAGCATGGGAGGCTTGCAGGCGAGACGACGACCGCGATCAAGAATACATGGTGTTTGATGATAGGGAGGGCGCTGATGATGATGACTATGAATAGTTTAATTTTAATAATGACTCATGAAGACTACCTCTGCCACTTCGTGACGTGCCACCTGAAGCCTTCCTCGAGTAACTGTCCTCTCCGACGTAAACCTCTGCTTTCCCAGTAAGTGACCGAGTGGCCCTGCAGAACCGCAAGCCAAACCTCGAAATGCCCCCATTGCAAATATGCCCTGACTTCTCGACCCAGGTAACAAAACACAAATCAAACCAAATCGCAAATTCCAAAGATCAAAAACACCGTAAAAATGCAGACGGACTCCAGGATCACTCATCACCCATGGCGACGCCCACTCGGATCGCACCAAACGGCTCCATCTGCTCAACGCCCTCCTGCTGCACCACAATCTTCGCCCTCGTGGCCAGAGAGAGGATGTTTAGGAAGGCCTGCGCTGCCACTTGCTTGGATGCCTTTTGTTGTGCGTTGATGGCATCCTCGAAATCGAACCACTGTCGACCACGGGCATCAGGCGCGTGCGTGGCCGCTGTAGTCTTGACCCAGTCCAGCACATCGGCGTCAACAAACCGAGCAGCCTGAGACTCTTGCTGAAGGTCCAGGTCTTCATGCGGGTCGCAGAATGCGGCAGGCAGACTATATCCACCAAAGTCATCACTCGGTAGGTGAGGATCGGAGTGACGCTCAATGGGCGCGATGACACTGCCTGTGCGACTGACGGGGCGGCTGAGAGGTCGCTTCTGTGCTGAGCCGCGAATGCTCGAGCCGGGAGGAACGGCGGAGCCAGCACGAGACCAAGGGGCCATCATGGAAGAGTGCTGATCGCCCATGGATGGAGGATGCTCCATGCCTGTCTCGATGGCGTCCTCGTTGCGTGCCTGTTCCGTTTCATGATCGTCGTTTTCTTGTCGGGCATTTCGTGGCGACTCCTACTCTCCTGGAAATGCATCGTCATAGCGACGCTTGGGCTTGGATCCGGCAGCATGCTTCTCTGATTTCTTGACTGCCTTCTCGCCGTAGCAGAGAGTCTTCAGAGCGCGGCCTGAGAACATCTCTGCCAGGGGACCTCGAACACCATTTGACCCGTCAATCTTAGGATGCAGTGGTGCGCCGCAGTCGAACAAACCACGGCCCCAGACCATGTACTCTGCGTAGGCCCTGGATTGGGCTGCCGTAGGTCCTCGACGCAGGCGCTTGAGAGCCTCTTGTTCACGCGCGGCTTCCATGCGGGCAAGGTAGTCGGTCTGCCAGGACTTGAGCTCGATACGGGAGATCTGCGTCTCGTCGTCCCAGAGGGTCGGCATCTTCTTCGATTTCTTCGTGCGCTTGCTTTTGTTGGTTGCTGTGCTGGACAGGTGATCGGCTTCAGAAGATGGGGGTATGGAAGCGTTGGGACGTTTCTTGGATTTGGGAACGGCCAAGGCATCTGCATCCGAGGGGAGGGGCTCCTCGCCCACGATGAGCACGTTCGGCTCACCATGGTGTTTTGTCATCTGAAAGTCTGTGCCGGCCTCCAGCAGCTGATGGTGCATAGTGTTTGCTTCGTCTTCTCCCATCAGGGGCAGAGGTGGCAGCTCAGCCCGAGTGTTCTCAATAAAGGCGAGCACGTTGCCGTTCTCATCAATTTCCAGCCCAGAACCGCCAAAAGGATCAGGATCGTCGTCAACGTGCGGCTGACGGAAGTTTGGGCCGTCGAGGGGAGTGTCAAAGCCGAGATCAGCAGGAAGGAGATAATTGTCCGAGTGGGATGATGCAGGCAGCCTAAAGCTCACGTCCTGGCTTCCCAAGGGCGTCACGTTGGACAGCTTCTGGGTGTCGTCCTGCGTCCCGAAAATTTGGTTTGCGTCCCAGAAGAGTTTCATGTCGAATTTCAGAACAGATGCGACGGGGTCAAAGTTGGGATCATCGGCCAAGACAATGTTCTGGCGCCTTTGTCCGGTTAGGCCGTCCTTTGTTGACAGGGGAGAGGGGCGGTTTGACTCACTTTGTTTGTCCAGCTTTGGGATCAAGCTCACTTTGATTCATTGCCCCCAGATATGAGAGCATTTCGGTCTGCGTCTTCTCACAATCTGCGAGGACATAGCCGCACTGATGCGAGAAGACGCGTGAGACGCCATAGAGCAAGTTTCCTTGCAGACGCAAAGCGAGGGGAGCTCCAGGGTCAATGATTGTCTTGCAAGCCTTGGGCACATTGACCTCCTGGATTGACTTGCGGTTGACCTTGTTGCTGCGAGAATTGGACTTGCCGACCGTGGCTACCATCCTGGGGAGTGGTCAGAGCTGCAGAACAAGGGCGTCCGCCATGCCGCCATGTGCACCTACCAGATAGTGGACACGCCGTAGAGTGGATTCGTGAGAACTAGGAGGTGGCACATTAGTTGATTGTCAGACAGATGTCCAACGATGTGGTTCATACTCTCGTGACTGTAAAACATGTTGACAGTGGAAAACTGATATCGGTACGAGAAGGATTGACGCAGGAGATCATCGAATAGTTGCGAGTGAAAGAAAGTATGTAGAAAAATAAGAACAGAAAGGGAATACAAAAGAACGTGAAATCCCAGGGAGATCGCGTGATGAATCCTTGATGATCAGCTCTCGGTCGAAGCTGATTGAGACGATATGAGGAGGAAAGGTTCAGCTTGGGATTGGTAAACGCGAAAAGAGCACACAGTGCCGAGCAAGCGCACAGTACACATCTCTGGAATATTCGGTCTTCAAGTCTGGTGAGTCATGTGGAGGAGATGGGACTGAAGATCAGATAAAGCTAAGGTGATGTGAGCCGTGGCTGAGGGACCATGAGCACCTTCCTGCGCAAGACTCGGTCCGTCGGCGGGCATTTCGACGTCTCAACCAGAGTATACATTGAATTATACACGAAGCTTCTTGCGGGGCTCTATGTGAGAGCGTATGAACTTGAACACCATGGTTAATCAATTTGATTGAGCCACTGCTTGCTCGGAGGTCGTGTTTGGGCCGTTCAGGGGTCGCAGAGTTCAGCAAGTTATGCTACAGCAGTCATTGTACACAGAGTACTATTACTAGCACCAAAGCAGTGAGATTTCTCGTATAATTAACATGTCGATATCGCCCCTTTAAACGACACTGCTCGCTGAGGAAGCGGATCACGGTGTTGATGAATCCTTGCCATCGAGCGATGCTCAGCTCCTCTGGGACTCGGGTTGGAATGGATTCAGCAGAGGAGACTATTCCACAGCGCAGTCTCGTCAGAAACTACAATGGAGAGCATGGCTAACATGAATGCGCAAAGCAAAGTCGGGATGAGCGAGATTTTGTGGCCATGCCGTTGATATGCAGCAACCCCGCAGAACTTACGTGGACCCGACGATGTCCAGGTCAATATGCCAGGCTCAAGTGTCCATATCCCTCTCACTCCAATCCGTGTCTCATCTTCGGTGCCAATATTAGCTCATTCATCCTCACGTACTCCCAAACCCGCGCAAAGGCCGTGCCCGCCTCTCAATGACGATGCTTGACCCTGTCCTGTCCCTACGTGGCGGAACGACCGTCGCCAGCCTCAACCGCCCTTGGCGTTTCGCTCCGAAGCAGACATACGATCCCGAATCTAATCCAGAAGGAATTATATCTTTCGGCTCGGCTGAGAATGTACTCATCAGAATCACGTGTTGTACAGCCGGCTGACAGTCCTAGCATCTTGTCACTAAGGAACTTGTTGAGTTCGTCCAGAAGAATGTGAGCAACGGTCCTATCGTTACCCAACACAAGCACTGACGAGAGAGTTCACCGCAAAAAACTCCGACTTCTTGTACCGTGGAGCTACTGCTGGCGGTCCAGATTTCCCTCGGGCTTTGGTAGCCCACCTCAACGAGTATCTGCGTCCTTTCCAACCGATCGATGTTGAGAATGTCAAGATATCCAACTCGGCCACTACGATGCATGATTGCCTTGCCTGGGCTCTTGCCGACAATGGTGATGCATTTCTCACCAGCAGACCCGTTTATGGGAGGTTCGAGCTTGATTTCTTCAACAAGAGCGGTGTGCAAGTGGAATATGCCGAAACAACCGCGGAGGACTGCTTCAACGAAACAGTCGTGGATAAGTTTGCAGAGGCTCTGCAGTCCTGCGAGGAGCGAGGGGTGAATGTCAAGGCCGTATTCATCGTCAATCCTCACAACCCACTTGGTGAGCACCGCCAAGCTGCTATTCTTTTGAATCCACGTTGACGATGTGAGGCAAATGCTACCCGAAAAAGACGCTCATGGCAATCATGAGCTTCTGCAATGAGCACCGTCTTCATCTATTCAGCGACGAGATTTACGCTTGCTCCGTCTTTGACTCTGGCGAGCCAAACGCCGTGCCATTTACTTCGATTCTATCGCTGGATACCGACCAATATATTGATCGGCGCTTGCTACATGTAACTTGGGGACTCAGCAAGGACTTCGGGGCGGCTGGTCTGCGCATTGGCGCTCTCATCTCGCGTAGTCCAAGCGTTCTCAAAGCGGTGGAAAGCGTGGCGCGTTTCCACAATGCTGCGGCACCCAGCCTCTCCATTGGTGCCGCCATGCTGGCCGACCGTGAATGGTGTCGTCGCTTCATACGAACATCGCGAGAGAAGCTGGCTGCTGCGTATAGGCATGTCACTAGCGGCCTAGATCGGATGGGCATCGAGTACATGCGTAGAGCAAATGCTGGTTTCTTTGTTTGGATCAACCTCTCACCGTACCTCTCTGAGACCGAACGGTTTCCGGAATTTGCATTGGCGACCAAGTTGCAGAAGTGCGGCGTCTTCTTGCACCCGCAGGAGGAGCACTCGCCTCAGCCAGGTTGGTTCCGACTGGTGTATGTTCAGAGTCCCGAAACTGTGGATGAGGGTTTGAAAAGGTAATGGACATGCTGATTTGCGAACGATTGGCAGTGTGCTGACAGCTACAGGATTGGAAAAGCCATACGCGATGACCAAAGCCTGTGACATCGATGTCCCTTTGATCCTCGCTTGCTCGCATCCACTGTTTACATCTGTAATACTTAGGCTTCCGGTCTATACATAAAGAGAGCCACAAATGTGCAGGAAGAGGTGGCGAGGAGAAGCTGGGTAACGTAAATACATCGACAACATGACAAAACACAGATGCCAGTCCTGTGCTCGAAGCATTGCGAACGTGATAAGGTCAGGACTCTTATGTGCGGTTCATTCTATAGATGCAGCCAACAGCGACTTCATTCGAAGTGTGTAGGATGAACAGAAAGAGGCCGGCAACACACATTATGCCTCCTTGGTGCGCAAAGCATGCTTATAGCGGTTGTAGCGGTTGGCTGGTTAGCTTGACTTGGTGTCCAATCCGGACCGATCCGTCCGTCATCATCGCCAGAGGCAAAGCGTACAGAACTTCGTGATTTGACGTTGCGAATCTGCGTAAACCGCATCTCTGCGACGATCACCGCTGTGTCTCCGCTCGGGCTTCGAGATCTGCACGCCCCGGTCATTTGGAGGGCAAGCGTACTGCTTGAGTGAGAAAAAAAAAACCACGGTGGCTGGCCTCTAATCTTGTCGTGGCAGGCCTACCCTGGATCCCTCAGGCACAAAGTGGTGGGCATTTGGTGGTTAGGCAGCTGCACAATTGCGTCAACAGACGTAACCAGGCTGCCTCTGCTGGGAACCTGGATGCATTTCCTCATTGTCGCTAGCGTCAATGCCATTCAAGTGCGGTTTGATCTGCTTGCTTGGAAAGAGTACTCCGTACCCCGCTTGCCGAAGTGGACTTTGGGCTCGGCCATATCTCATGCATGCCATCATCATCTTGTGCGAACAGTCAGCGTGAGGCACAAAAACACCCCTGACTGGCCCCCCAAACGTGTGTCGCTAGATAACCTTTGCATCTGCTGGATCTCGATTCTCGCAAGTTCTTCATCTTCACCTTCGCTTTATTCCGACCGTCTTAGGGTCAGAGCCAGCACGCTGTCAATTTTCTGAATCATCTCACCCCGCATTGCTTGGGATTCCTCGCTTCGCCTGCCAGAATCGCAAGGAAAGTCGCCCGCGCGCAGTAAGCAAGTACTTCCAAATTGGGACCCAGTTGTCTTCAAGTTCTGGGTACGAGGCAGCAAGCGTGGCGCGCTGATCACGTTGGGCTGGCTCAGCTGCCCCCCCGTCCCCACCTGACATCAGACCCAGCCTCGACCTGGCTGGAGTTTCTGACCTCAGCTCTTTGTGTATCCATACCCAGTCTCACCTTTATTCATTTAGGGGTCAGGCCACTGCCCGACGACTGCGTCTCTTCTTCTACATAGACGGTTTATGACAAGCGTCTGAACTTGTTTTTTCAGCACGGCGTACTGTACAGCAGCCGCTTGACTACCCCGCCAAACCCACTCATTCCCCCGTTGGAAATCACCCATCGCCGCCATCATGGCAGGTCGCAGCCACAGGATGACAGAATTTGAGGAGCGCGATTACTATACTGTGCCTGGGCGACGGTCCGAGGTCGACTTTGCCGAGTATGACCGTCGAAACAGAGTCATAACCCGGAGCCCGCCTCTGCGCGAGTCCCGCACTCCAGCCTTTCTTCGCGATGAGCCGCGTCGTTCAGAGGCGGGGCCCATGGTTCTGCGTCAGCGCGAGGTGGAAACCTTTGACAGGCATCGACGCAGCCCCAGCCCGGTCCGTGTCAGGGAGCAAAGGCTTGTGCGGCGACCGAGAAGCGTCAGCCCGCCTCGACATCACCATCATCATCATGATGTCGACGAACGTACGAGATCACGAACAAGAGTCATAGAACGTGAGCGTGAGAGGCGCAGGAGTCCATCTGTGGAGAGAAAGAGGTCGCCAAGCCCTCTACCCATCCGGTATGTTGACCGGCCACGAAGCGTTTCTCCAGAGAGGGAGAGACAGCGCATTAGGACGCGAATCATCGACCGACAACGCGATTCTTCGTCGTCGTCTTCGTCGTCATCTGAGGAGGAAAAACCCCCAGTGAGGATCAAGGGTCCTATCATTGAGCGCGAGGTTATCACCCACTATCGAGATATTGACCACGGTACGTCGAGATTCTGCATACTGGTCTCGGAAAACAGCTACTGATCAGACAGGTACCATCAAGGTCAAACCTCCTAGCCCCCCGCCAGCACCGCGTCCTCGCCAGCGCGAGCGTGTCAGCGAACGTGAGACGGACATCGACATATCTCTCACCAAGAACCGTACAGAAGTGGACATTTATCGAAGCTCTGGTGCCCGTGCTCGTTCTCGCTCCAAAAGTCGTGTGCGCACCGACGATTCGCTCGTGATTCAGCACGGCTCTCGACGACGTGCTCACTCGGCTGCCCCGGTCTACTCGCCTGGCATTGACGAGGAGGGACAGGAGTACATCTCCAAGATTGACGCTCGAGGCCGCATGGGCGAAGCATGGCACGGCGCAACCCGCGACTGGGAGATCATTGACGTTCCCCCAGGGACTGAGCGCGTGCGCATGGACGGTGTTGGCGGTGGCAGTACCGAAACGGAGTGGTCCAAGTACAGTGGCGTGCGCCGCACAAAGTTCATTCCCGAGAGGGATGCGGCACCTGCGCCCCGCGCACCTTCCCGAGAGCCAAGGAAATTGGGCAGTGGCCTGCAAGTTTGGGACCGCGAGAGGGAGATTGAAATCGACATTGATCGTACTGTCGACAGACACTACGTTGATCACCCGCCACCCCCCGCCCCTGCGAGGGACATGTGGACTGAGATTAGCAAAGACCTGGTCGTCAAAGAAGCCATTGAGCAAATGGGCTACGAGTACGAAGACACGCCCATGTTCTTCTACGTCATGAGCTATTTGAAATATGTGAGCGTCACGGCAGTATCCATGTAGGCGACGAGCTAATCAACATTTCAGGACGATGTACTGCAACTGGTGGAGCTATCTGAAGATATTCGACGCTTCCGTAAGGATCGTGTTCGCGAGATTCAGTGGGAGCGCGATTGGAAAGACGACTGGGATAGACGGCACCGTCACCACCATCACCATCACCACCCGTGGGACAATGAAAGGGTGAGGGAACGGGAAGTCGTCTACGATAACCGCAGATCGAGGCACTACTGAGGAGGTGCCGAGGTGTCACGATCTATGACCTTATGACGAACTACAAATGACTGATTGGTATTCTGAACTGTATGCGTGCTGGAGTGATGAGATATGATAGTTTTCATAGCGAACGGATTTATAATTTGACCGCAAATAGGCGCCCTGAAGATGGTCGACGGAAGCTCCGCAAAGGTGATCTCGAATAGTCATGTAAGCCACCGGGGTGTATTTGTTGCTGTGATTCAATGTCTCAAAGCGACCTTGTGTGGATGCAATGATCCAGAAACTCCTCCTACTCGAAGTTCGAAGTCCATCAACACTGTTGAAATGTGAGCTAACCAATCGACCACCTGCGTCCTCGGTGGTGCGTTGCTGTGGCGCATGGTGGGGTACTGGAAATGCAATATTTACTTTTCGCGAAATAATGCACAAAACAATAACAACAACAGCACATGCTGTGCGGTCAAGAGGATCTCCACGGCATGTGTGCGTGCGAGACTTGACTCTACGAAAGCGAGTTACCTCCGAAACAGAGTACGCATTCCACGCCTCCTCACAAGAGCCCTTTATGGAGAGGCACATGTGACAGATAGTTTTAAATCATGTAGCAAACTGCGTCATCCTCACTTATTATTTTGAGCAGCTGCGAAGGAGGGGCGTCAAGCGAAGATGGTCTGGTGACAGAATCCGCACATGATTGGACACACTGGGGAGTTGTGGGTCGCTGCCTCCGAAAGCGGTTGGAGCAGGCTGAAGATGGTGGTGTAATTTGGTGACCTAGGTGGCATCACGTGCATTGCACTCTTCATTGTGATGTACTGATGATTGAGACGTGTTCCGCGCCATACTCAAATGGCCGAGTTTGGATTCGAATTACGTGGGAACGTTCTTCATGCATTCTGCAAGTTATGGATTCTGACCCTCGACATTGTGACCTGGATCTGTCCAGGGCTGACTTGACTTACATCGTAAGCATGGTCCAGCGGCGGTGGCCTGGGACCCCAGTGGGCTAGTTAGTGCGTAGACAAACTTGGACCCCCATATCCAATCCGCCCATCTCTTCCTCTCCCCTCGTTGTCCCCAAACGCCTCTGTGCAACTTCATTCCATTCACGATCCGGTATTAGACCCATTACCTGACTTGATCGGCTACCAACACTTCATTTTCTTCCACCCTCGTTACAGGCTTGCCGTTCCGTGCCCGCCTAGGCCTTTCACAAGCCTGCAGCTGCGACCTGGTAACCCCACCTATCAGTCCAGCTCCTTCCTCACCGGTGAACCTTTTTTCCCACCTCAATCCCAACACACGTGGACAGCGACTCTTGGGTTCCCGACGTCAACACCCTACTCGCCGCATGACGAGACTTTCTGCGTAAATCACAATCATGTCGAGTTCCGAGATCAATCAGGTGCTCGCTAACTCGCTGTCTCCGGGTATGTCGACTCCCTCTCTGCCTCGAGGCACCAGATCCCCCGGCCGTGAACAATGCCGACAAGGACACCTCGCATCATACGTATTCCTTTTAGCTGACACCCAAGAACAGACGCGAATCTGCGAAACCCCGCCGAGCAACAGCTCACACAAGCTGCCGAGAGCAACTTTGTAAGTCGACATCTCTCCCTGAATCCTCTCAGGGTCGTGGGCGTCCCTGGCTGACCGCTCTTCTCGCTTTAGCCCTTATATCTTGCCACTCTCGTCCAAGAGCTGGCCAACGAGAATGCCGACGCTTCCATTCGAGCCGCTGCCGGTGTTGCCTTGAAGAACGCTTTCACAACTCGCGACTTTGCTCGCCAACAAGACTTGCAAGCCAAATGGCTGCAGCAGACCGACGATGAGACGAAGCATAAGGTGAAGGAGCTCACCCTCGCCACCTTGGGATCCAGCAACAGCCAGGTTGGCAATGCCGCTGCGTTGGTTATTTCCTCAATCGCTATCATTGAGATTGCCAAGGGACAGTGGAATGAGCTCCTGCCTGCGTTGGTCAAGAACGTCAGCGAAGGCACCGAGCACCAGAAGCAGGCATCGTTGACCACAATTGGCTACATCTGCGAGAGCCCCGATAACGAGCTACGTCTCAAGCTCGTCCAGCACTCCAACGCCATTCTTACCGCGGTTGTCCAGGGTGCTCGGAAGGAGGAGACCAACAGCGAAGTTCGATTGGCTGCGATCACGGCCCTCGGTGACTCTCTTGAGTTCGTTGGTAGCAACTTCAAGCACGAGGGAGAGCGCAACTACATCATGCAGGTCATCTGCGAGGCCACCCAGGCTGACGACTCCCGCATTCAGCAGGGTGCCTACGGCTGTCTCAACAGAGTCATGAGTCTCTACTACGAGACCATGCGCTTCTACATGGAGAAAGCCTTGTTTGGCCTCACCATTATGGGCATGAAGTCCGAAGACGAAGACGTTGCCAAGTTGGCGGTTGAGTTTTGGAGCACGGTGTGCGAGGAGGAGATCACAATCGAAGATGACAACGCCAACGTCGAGAGCTCGGATCAGATGCGGCCCTTCTATAACTTTGCCCGCGTGGCCGCGGGAGAGGTCGTTCCCGTTCTTTTGCAACTCCTGACCAAGCAGGACGAGGATGCTGCTGATGACGAGTACAACCTGGCTCGTGCTTCTTACCAGTGTCTGCAGCTCTATGCTGGTGCTGTCGGTGCCGCCATCATTCAGCCTGTCCTCGCTTTCGTTGAGGCCAACCTGCGCGGCGAAGATTGGCACAACAGAGACGCAGCTGTCTCAGCTTTTGGTGCCATCATGGAGGGTCCTGATGAGAAGGTTCTGGAGCCCATCGTCAAGCAGGCTCTGCCTGTTCTTATCACCATGATGGAAGACTCGTCCCTCCAAGTCCGGGACTCAACTGCTTACACTCTCGGCCGAGTTAGCGAATCGGTTGCCGAGGCCATTGAGCCCGAGACTCACCTCACACCCCTCATCGAAGCCCTGTTCAAGGGTCTGCTGAGCAGTCCCAAGATGGCACCATCATGCTGCTGGGCGCTGATGAACTTGGCCGAGCGCTTCGCTGGAGACTTTGGTGCGGATTCAAACCCTCTGACTCCCCACTTCAACAATGCCGTTGCCACTTTGCTGGATGTGACCGCACGCCAAGAGACTGAGACCTCAGTTCGAACTGCCGCATACGAGGTACTCAACATTTTCGTGCAAAACTCTGCTCAGGGAAGCTTGCAGGCTATCGGTTCCTTGAGCGAGGTTGTCATCAAGCGCCTTGAGGAGACCATTCCTCTTCAAAGCCAGGTTGTTTCTGTGGAAGACCGTCTCACACTTGAGGAGATGCAGAACAGCTTGTGCAGCGTGACACAGGGCATCATTACCCGTGTTGACAAGGAGATCATCCCATCAGGCGATCGCATCATGCAGATTCTCCTTCAACTTCTCAGCACAGTGAACGGCAAGTCAAGTGTTCCCGAAGCTGTTTTTGCTGTTGTCAGCGCTCTCGCCAACGCTATGGAGGAGGAGTTTGTGAAGTACATGGATCACTTCTCCCCATTCCTGTACAACGCGCTGGGCAACCAGGAGGAGCCGGCACTCTGCTCAATGGCTATCGGTCTGGTCAGTGACATCACCCGGTCGGTGGGCGAGCGTAGCCAGCCATACTGTGATACCTTCATGAACCATTTGCTCAACAATCTGAGGGTAAGTGAACGCAACATAGCGAATGGGATGACTGCTAAAACTGTCCAGAGCGTCGCGCTGTCGAATCAGTTTAAGCCCGCTATCCTCCAGTGCTTTGGAGATATTGCTGGCGCCATTTTGGGGCACTTCGAGACGTATCTGTCGGTTGTTGGTGAGGTGCTGCAGCAGGCATCGACCGTTTCCACTTCCCCCGAGGACCCCTACGAACAGTACGACTACGTGGTCTCCTTGCGCGAGGGTATCATGGATGCATGGGGCGGCATCATTGGTGCGATGAAGTCCAGCAACAAGAGTCAGTCCAACACAAACAATTGGCGGTTGTGCAATGCTAACCTGACGTAGCTCCAGTACTTCAGCCGTACGTACCAAGCATTTTCAACATGCTCAAGATTGTTGCCAGCGACATGAACCGCAGCGAGTCCCTCATGCGCGCCGCCATGGGCGTCATTGGTGACCTTGCCGAGGCCTATCCTCAGGGCGAGTTTTCCAACGAGTTCCGCGAGGAGTGGCTCACTTCCCTGATTAAGCAGGTCAAGACCAACGACAGCTTCATGCCCCGCACCATTGAGACTGCTCGATGGGCTCGGGAGCAAGTGAAGCGCCAGATCGGCGGCACTCAGAATGTCATGTCGTAAAAGACCTTCAGCGTTGCGAGCACTGTCTTTCCCCCCCCAAAACAACATCCCCTGCCTCCCCAGCAACAAACCACACCACACCACAACACAACACCACACAGCACAGCACAGCATGGCGCGATGCATCATATCGTACGATCCTCAAGGTGGCACCCAGTGTGTACATAGAAGAGTCACTGCACCAATCCCATCACACATAATGCACAATACCCCCTTTCCTTTTTTATGAACATCATACACACAGGCTCCCACGTTGCCCCCATTTTCAACCGCGACGCAATACGATATTATCATGTAAGCCCTAGCCCCGTATCGGGAGCTGAAGGGTCGGTCAAAAGTCATGTAGAAGGACGGACAGGTAGGAGGACACAGGAGGCGATGTCCGGCAGGAGTACCCATTTTGTTTTAGTCGAATTTATACACACACCTTCAAGTGAACGGGAGTTTATGAATTCGAATACATACACCGCGGAAGGCGCAGATGACGAATCCAAGGAATGCAAACATGAGGAGCGTGTACAGGGGAGCACAAGGTTTTGCAATTTTTCCGTCGTATTTTCAGGGTTTAGAACTGGGAGGCTTGGCGCATTAGAATAGATAGGTCAAGTGACCGGTCCATTAATGCGACTATACGTGCTTGTTCATGAACATTTTGATACGCCGGTTCGCTATGCACAGAGACCTTTTCATGTGAGCCCATGCAGGTAAAGAAAGTACGCGCCATGGCTTTTTATTGATGGAAATTGACCCAGCCGGGAAGCTGCTGCTGTGCGCTGTCCCAGTCCGTGGATGTCCCCTTGATATAGCACGCCAGCTGTTGATCAAAGCCGTCCGACACAGGTTCCAGCTGCTGAAATGCCGCCTGCGTGTGTTGCTGTTCATGATGGTGCTCGGGAAAGTATGGCGATTCTCCTGGAGCAGCAGTCACAGCTGACGCGGGAGCCATCTCATAGGGGTGCATGTACCCCTGGAAGTGCGGCTGGTGTGCCATGAGGAATGGATGTTGCGTGGTAGCGACGGCACCCTGCGTTGGTGGTTGCGAGCCCTGTATGAACGTGTTCAGGCCATCTCGCTGCTGCTGTTGCGGCGGACCGGGGGGGAAGTATGACTGTAGCAAGTTGGGATCGTGCTGGATTGGAAATGTGGTTTGTGGATAGTTGATTGGCGGGCTGTTGTCGGAGAACTGCGAATAGCCCGAGGTAGAGGGCGAGAAGGAGGCGGCGACACCTTCTGGTGGGAGCTGAGGCTGACTGGGATGAGACACTAGAGGATGTCTTCGCCCCTCAGCCGGCATGGGTGACGCGTTGCTGCTGTTGCTTGCCTCTGGTTTAAGCTTGATTATGTTCTGCCCGTTGCCCATAGAGGGTTCCTGGGCAGCGGTATCGAGAGAGGCGACCCATTGCTTCGCGAATGGCCACATGGGCTCGCAGTCCTGTAAAATTGCTCGCGTACGTGCGAGCATGGCAGGCGCCTGTGCAACGGCCGCGCTCTTAGAATATACTACCAAGTTCCACGAGTCAGCATTCAGGCAGGGTGAGTTAATGCTCGGGTCGTACGTTGATGATACTTGCATATATACGCAACATGCAAGCCGCAGAGGTACACGCAGAAGCCGGCCATGTGGTGACCGACCGTACCCTCGGGTCGACGCTCGGCGAACTGGGCCTCGACCTGACCGAACAGGTCGTACACGTTGTCAAAGAGCTCGTCTACACTTGTTTGGTAGTGCGCGGGCGCCCCTTGAGTGTGTGTTGCATGATAATTGACCAAGCTGTTGCCCCGTCAGTCTGAAGCTTCGAAGCTTGTGGCAGGACGATGAGTACCTTTGAAGAAATGACCGTCGAATGACTATGTTGCAAACACGGACCATCATCGTCACGCCAAGATATGCCTGTCACTGTCAGTCATGAAGTACTAGCACACATGATCATATTTGAGGACTTACAAGTTCTAGTCCCTCCGATTTCATTTGGCGGTAGTTTTGCGTGTCCCATCTATGCTGGGGCGGGAGACGAAACTCCCAGTCGGCCAATTGATTGATCAATTTGGCTATCTCGCCTTCTGAGACTGACGCGAGAGAGTACGTTGTGGCCCTTCTCCTGACTTTAGCCCACCAATAATGCACTTGTATTTGTGTTGCGAAGAGCGATCGATTCGGATTATGCACGAGCAATTTGTTCGAGCCCGGAACAGTCTCCTGGAGGGCTCCACGTGTCTGGGGTATCTGCCCTGCCAGGAACGATGCCTCGTCACTGGGCAGCAAAGCAGTAATGTCCATCTCGCAAAAGGACTTTGGCGATTCTGGTCCAGAATGGAGACTGTCTTGACTATACAACATCCACTTACTCATTAGATGATGAATCACAAAGCAGCACATCTACTGGGGCCCCACTTACGAAAGTTCGCCGTGCCGACTCCTTGCGAATAATCTCATCTGGCGTTGCATCCGGAGGAGCAGTCAAGTACTCTTCTCGATGAAGACGCAGGCCGGTGGCTTTGTGAATGGCTAGACCCAGATTACGCTGCACAGCTGGTCAGGAGTTGCAAGGCGAAAGAGTTACGGAAACGTACATGGCTGTCAATTTGTTCGCCGTCTCCTAGTTGGGCGATACTCAGGAGACAAAAGGCTTGACAGTCCTCCAAACTCGTGTGCTTGTACCGCGCGTCTGCCATCGCGGCTGCCTTTTCTTTGAAAAACTCGGCGGCGGCAGTTCCGGTCTCATAGCGCTGGGCTAGTGCCGGACTCGACCGCGCTGAGATGCTGAGGATGCTCAGCAGAAGGAAAAGATGCTCGGAGGACCTTTGCTTCCCGACGCTCCGTGGATACCAGTCTCTGTGAAGGAACCCTAGTTGAAAATAATACAAGGGGAACCTGTTCACGCCATCGATCATTTCCCCCAGGGGCGGCAGCGTTTGCCAAATGTCGTCTGCGCTGAGGCAGGTGTTCACGGCTTGGTCGTACCCCCAGTTTGATCGCCTTCGTTGGGCGGAGCTGCGCTTACTCCCACCCTTGGCTGCGCGATCACGAGGCCGGGGATGTCGCTCATTTCGAGCGTTGCTGTGCTGTCCTTTGGGTAGAAAGATGCTGTGCTTCCGTCAATATCGTCACATCTTTTGGGCTGGACACTGTCGCCCTCATCGACCATGCCTACCACTGTCTATCGTTGGTCATGCAGGACGCGCACGGTATTTGCCCTGGAGGACCACACTTCATTCTGGATGCCCGGCAGCTGATGGGGAAGTCAGATTTCGACACAAAAGAAGGAAACAGTATCCGTCTCACGCTTCGCATGCTTTGGGTGCCCGCTTATGTTTTGCTTCAGGGGTAGGCAGTCTCGATGGAGGGACCTCGGCGCCTTGTGGAAGTGCCTGGTCAAATTCATGGTGAGGCTGAGTGTCGGAGTATTTCCCAAGCGAGACCGCATCGCTGCTGCAATCACGAACTTCGTGGTGCTGTTGATGTTGATGGGGGCTTGGGCTGAAGTTGCCGGCGCCCAAAGCTTGCTGGTCCATGACTTTTACTCCACTCCACGGTAATTACGCCACGCGATCCAGGTTCGCGGAGTCAAGACATGGAGTGCCGGACCAAATGGGGCACGAATCTGGTGATCGGAAACGCCGGTCCGATCTCTTGAGCTTGAAATCAGCGCTACGGGCGCTGGGTGCTGTGCGTTGCCTGCCGGAGGTGGCCAGGTTATAGGTATTGTACAGCTGTGATCGGAGACGACGACTAGGCGCCAATGTGAGCTCGAGACGCGTCCTCTAGATTCTAGAGAGACTTGCAGAAATGAAAAGGCGATGGGCAACGAAAATGTCTCTCGGCCGAAAATGGGTGATTTCTTTCACTATAAATGACGACTGTTCAACGAATGATTAGTAGAAAAAGAGACGTCTGAGAAGGGCGAGTCCGTCCAATCCGACGCCACCACCATTCAATACCACCACTACAACGGACCACACCAGGCCAGGTGAAGCTCCAGGATAGCGGGCGGGCAGGTTGAGCAGGCTCTATGGGATCTTGCCCAGGTACCTTAGGTAGGGTACCCTAGGACACCTCTACTTACCGTATTCTGAGCTCGGCGTCTCTGAGGCCAGCCACACGTCGCCGATGGCTGGGCTTTGTACTCTTTCAAGGCGCGACCGACACGCGCAGATGTTCGCGGCCACTTTGGAGCTCAGTTTGGATGACTGGCCAAAGTATGAGTAGTTCAATTACGATGATAGACGACGAGGCGACCGACAGTCAGGGTCGCGGGCTCGCACCCAGATGCCCACGTCATGAATGCAAACAATCATGCTTTCAGGAAGGTGAAGACGCAGACGGTCAGGCCCGCTCTCTGCCTGAATTGCTTTCTTTTCCCCTTCCTGCCCATTTAGTCCGCAGAGCTATCTTCGGAATGTCTCCGGGTCCATGAGCGGGTGGAGAAGGCGCGCATGGCAGCAAGCAAGTCCCTTGTTGCCTCGTACCGTCATGCTATCAATTCGGCAGGTACGTACCTTCTTCAGCTGGACCGGTCCAGAGTTCGATTCATGCAACCTACCTACCTTAACTTGGGGAAGCAAAAAGACACAGCACGCAGCGAGGACGTTGCTGTCACTGGCTGGTCGCCGTTTATCACGTGAGCGAGATCGCCGACAAAGGGCACTGCACAATCATCAAACTCGTCAGGACTCAAGACTCAGGACTCGGTCGCCGAACCGTACGCTGGACCTCATCTTGATGATGAATGAATCCACAACGTCGAGAAAAAGCAACGTCGACGTTTCTTCCGTGGACCCGATGCACAGCCCTCCCCGCGCGGGCCAACTTGAAGCGACATCATGCATGTAGCTCGCTTATCCTGGCCGAATTAACCTGCGCCGCCAGGGGTCGCCGCCCTTTCCATGCAGATAGGCCACGGTGCCCGCGAGCGAATGGCGTTGGCCAAACGGGCAGTCTCGTTTTCTCTTCCCTCGCTCAATACATGAGCCATATTCCTTAGCTCATACGTACCAGCGCACAAACCTTGAGCGACCATGCGAGCCTCGCATGCTGTCCAGATTCGATTCATCTCGCATGGTTAGTCCCTGCGTACGTCTGTCTCTCCATGGCCGGACCTAGAGTTGGCGCTGTGACTCGGCACGATTACGAGTTTGCGACACGATCCCCCAGCAGCTGATTGATTAATGAGCACCCGTCTATCAAGTTTTGTGTGCGCTTCGTCGGGTACAGGTATCCAAGGACATGTTTTGCATCACATGCTACGTACATGTACACTACTGCAGCAAGGTCCTTCAGCCGCGCGCGCATGTATCCCGTCCCAGTGTATGGCGGCTCTCCACCATCACCGATGGCCAAACAGCATGTTCTTCCCAACTGGTCGTCCGGTTGGTTCGGCCTGGCCACCGCCATGAATGCTGCTCTGTGCCTATTGGGCGGACTTGCTCTGTTCATAATCTTCAGCAAATGCCAAGGCACACAACAATAATAGTACGTAAACATCCATCCCAGCCCTTCCAATCGCCGTTCGTCCTAGAATGGGACAGTAGCAAGAGTAGTTGTGCTGAGCAGTCTGCTCACAACTTGGAAAGGTGTTCAGGCCGGGTCACCCACAAAGGAGGCCCCCTGGCAGGGGCCTAATGAGCAAACCGCGTACCTGGATCCCGAGCGTCGATCTCTCGCGATTGTCGCGGTGAAGAGGTCACTGTTGCGCTAGACCACATAACCGTGCATCATTCCTAAGCCCCTTTCCAATAGTTTCGGTTTTGGGCTGAGATGCGGTCTCAACGTGTAGATTGCCGGGCCGCTGTTGGCTTCGTGGCTCGCTTGGCTTGAGCTAATCACCGGAAAGGGATGACCCGGAGCTCGATTCAATCAGCTCTGGGTCTGGATAACTTCACCGACAGAAATCCTTAGGACATGTGTTCGGCCTCTGCGTAGCAATGAATGGTTGTGTCAGGCACGATCTCTCGCAACAGACGAGGCACAATGATCCCGCACCGAATCCAACAAGTACGGCATGGTCATCATGGAGGGTTGTTGATTTCCTTGGCACGTTGCACTGGGCTGTCTGACCGGTCAACGAAGTGCAGGCCGATCACGACTACGCACAGCTATAATTCTGCGGCGTACAGGGATTGTGCATCAGCTTGGAAGAATGTCTCGAACCGTGCGTATGCATGATCTTTGACCGGCGGTTGCTCCTCCCGGGGCCATGATCTGTGATGCAGAAAGGAATCTGAAGACTGATGTTCGTCCTGGCCTATTGCGTCCGACGGGCTGATCATTGTCGATGTGACTGCGGTCACTTGTAGATCCCAATGGACTGGTTCGGATTCATATTGTCCATCAATAGGCTGTGATCACAACTCCCTAGGTCTCGTCCCACGGATGTATTTGTTCTTTGGAATCCTCATGATGAAGGGCCCTGTCTCTTTTTCTCCATCGATAACTGCCAAAGGCCGCGCTGAGAGGTAGCCGACATACATCATCCATGGCATGAAGATGTGCGCCGTAACGGTAACTGCCGAAACACGAAACCAATGATCAATCGCACCGCAATGTATTGAATTCTTGAATTTTTTCTCTCTTTTCTATTCATATTGAGATAACGACTACAGGCGGGAAGAAAGCTGATAGGAAGTCCATCCAAGTATCCGCAACCCAATGGCTCAGCCCGAGCAGCCCAAGTCGGGTCTGGCATTTACGCCAACCCACGCTTCGTGTCCTTGGCAATGAGACCCGTCAAGCTCTTCTCTGGCTTAGGATATGCCGGCCGGGCGCTGAGTGCATCAACGACATCGCGAACTGGGAGCCAGTGCGCGACCTTGGGTCTGCGGTTTGGCCAGTCTGTGCCAGTCTCCTCTAGTTCCTTCACAGGACTGAACACAATCTCTGATCCTTGAATGCCAATGACTGTGGTGCTCGACGGGTCCGTCTTCACACGGTTGTGTGCATTGCGCCCAAATTCCTCCAGATGTTGAATGCATTTGATGGCAAGACGAACGGCACGACATCTGTCCATACCCGAAGGATTCTTGCCCTGAACAACGTGTCCTGGCACCGACTGGAGATCTTTGTCAGTACTGTTGCGCGCCTACATTTCACTTTCCTTACCTCTCTGCTCTCGAAACGGTCGTGAGCCTCTTCCCGGATAATGTTGGCGATGAGCTTTGCATCGTATACTTTGCTGGCTTTCTCGTTGACAAGAATCAGGCGACCGGCCCTTGACTGACCTCTGTCGTTACGGAACACTTCCTTGAGATGATTGACATCATTGTTTAGCATGCTCAGACTGATGCCCTCCTCGGGGATGTACACGGCCGAAGCGCCGACGGACAAGCCGGCCATGACGGTGGTATAGCCGCACCTTCCGCCCTGGCATTCGATGACAAAGACACGGCGCCGAGTAGCGGACGCGGATTGCTTGATCTTGTCACAGTAACCAACCAGCTCGTTCAGACAAGTATCGGACCCAAGCGAGTATCTATCTTCACGTCAGTACACTGATCGACATCTAATTGTCCAGACAGGTAGACGGACTCGCTTCCGGGGACGTTGACCGAAATGGTCGCGGGCAAAAGCGTCATTGGTATGCACAGCGAGGGGAAGCGGTCTCGGGCCCTGCGCAGCTGCGACACAGCGTGGAAGGCCTCGAAGCCACCGACGAGGAATAGAGCATCGAACTGATACTTCTCAATCAAGTTCGCAATCAACTCCATACCGGACTCTTCGGGTAGCTCTCGGTTGGTTCCAATTTCCGAACCTCCCTTGCTGGCCCAGCTGTCCACTTCCAGCCAGTTGAACGGGCGGACCGCACCCACCGGCTTATCATCGTGATGGCGTGCAAATCCAGCAAAGCCATTGTGAATAGCCACAGGCTCGTGGCCACGCGAAATACAATAGGCAACGCCGGCGCGAATAGCGGCATTCATGCCACCGGCGGGGGCTCCAACATTGATCATACCGACTCGCATTCTCTGGACGGGTGTCAGCTCCTCGATGCACGGGAACTTATTGCGGTTGCACATACCTTCTCCGCTGGCAATTTTTCGTCGTCTACCGTGACGTTTGTGGTTATGTTGTAAGATTTGAGTGAATCAGCAAACTCTCTATCCCTGAGCTGCATGGCACGCTCGAAATCTTTTGCTGCCACCGCCTTTGCGAGCTCCTGAGTCTCCTGAACAGCGCGCATGAGAGGCTTGCGAACAATCTTGTTCTCCTCCAGCGCGATAAAGCATGTCTCGGTCTCGGGAGTTGCTTCGAGCACAGCTTTGACAGCTTCCACACCCTGCAGTGTAGCCAGCATCCGATCCATGTGGACGGGGCTACCGCCGCGCTGAACATGACCTGAGAACTTGTCAGCAGATGGCGCGTTCCCCAGAGCGAGCTGCATAGACCAACCTAGCGTGGTAATTCGGGTATCCAGTGCAAGACCATTCTCCCTGGTATCTGAAAGAAGGTCCTTGATTTCCGTCGGTGTGATTTTCTTGCCGTCCTTGTCACGGGCACCTTCAGCCACGATGACGATGGTCTTGCGCTTACCCATCTCACGGTGCTAAAAGTAGTCAGCACTTGGTCAAGATGAAAGTCCGAAGCTGCTTACCTTCCGCACCACGAGGCACATTTTCTCTTTCCAGTCATGCTCCTCAGGCCGTTCGGGAATGAGGACAAAATCAGCGCCAGTGGCCGTTCCGGCATTGATGGCCAACCAGCCGGATGCCCTCCCCATAACTTTCGAGGTTAGCTGTGCAGTTTTCGCTTGTAATTCAAGGCGCTTACCTTCCACGACGAACGCTCTCGAGTGTGACGTCGCTGTGGCCTCAATGTAATCGACCATCTCGCAGATTCGTGCCAGCGCTGACCAGCACCCAATCGTGGCATCGGTACCAGACAAGTCATTGTCGATAGATCCAACAAGTCCGACAATATTCAGGTGCCGGTATGGAGTGACTTCTTCTTCCGTGAATTGGCCCTTGGCCACCAGCTCCTCCACCAGCGAGGGCCACTCCTGACGAAACTTATCCGCACCGGTCAGGGAACCATCTCCACCGCAGATGATCAAGGCGTCGATGCCGTTGGCGATCATGTTCTTCGCGCCCAGCAGGCGTCCGGGGCGCTCGTAGAAGGCCTTGCAACGTGCTGTGCCGATGAGTGTTCCACCCTCCGACAGCCAGCCACGGACATCCTCCCAGTACATCTGGCGGATCAGGTCGCCGCCGCGAACGAGACCTTCGTATCCTTCATAGACGCAATAGGCATCGCATCCCATGTTGATGGCAGTGCGAACAACCGCCCTGACAGCGGCATTCATGCCTGGGGAGTCACCTCCCGAGGTCATGACGGCCACCTTCTTCTTGGGTGCCATGGCGTCTTCGCGCGTCGTGGGTATCTGCGGTTTCGCGGTGGGGTTGGCGGCTTGCAGGAGGGTCGAGGTCAGGATCGCAAATGCTCGACGCACGGAAGGGTTTGAAAATTCGGAGCCGTCAACCGGAAATTATTAAGGATGAAGTAGGCGATGCAAGGCTTACTACGCGCGGGCGTGGTCGTCGGTAGCTTATTAGAGGGATTTAAGGGTCGACTGGGAGGCCCAAGGAGGAGACTGAAGGTGCGTCGAAAGCTGTCCCACCTCCGAGTGCGGCCAAAGCTTTGCGAAACGGAAGGATGAACTACGAAGATTTTGCGAGAGGTTGGATGAAATGATCCCCCTTGGAAGCGAAGGGGCAAGACAGGCTGTTCCAGTACGAGACAACAAGGTTTTGGGCGTAGGAATGCCCAGAGGCCAGCGATAGGGCGACTGAAGCTTGTTTGGTGGGCTGTACAGTCTACAGGTACTACTAAAGGAGGGGAGCTTCTTATCCGTCGCTTATCACCTGCCGCGGGGGATCGCTGAGGTGCAGCAACATGGCCTGACTGCGTACGTAACAGCTGCAGCCGAATCCTGAATTGACCCAGGGAACATGCTTGATTCATTCGTGTGTCAAGACTTGAACCAGAGGCAGCGTGTGATGTGAGATTGTTCCAACAAGCGCGAATAATCGTTTGAATGCGTGGCTTAAAGCACCGACAATGCTCCGGTCTCCTGCACCGGCCCTAGTGGAGCTACCCTAGATGTACGTCATTGCAACAGGCCTCGTTCCGACGCGCACTTGCGCAATTGAAAGCAAGGAGCATAGAGCGGGGACTACCTAAAACGCTCAATGTTACTTTTTTCCATGCGGTGGAGAAAGTCAGATACCATTGCAAAGCGTTGGCCAGTTGGGTCCTTGTTGTAAGCCGCCTCTCTTGGGATGGGGACGCGGCATGCCCCGACGGGATTGTGCCAGTGATCACGCTGATTCTATTTCGCGCAAGGCTGGGCCCCCACTCCCCTGCAGCCGCCGTCGCACCTTGACGCAGCTTCGCAGCAGAACGCTGACCTGCCATCAACTCCACCAAAGTCTTGAGCTGCCGGCCCCAGCACTTTGCATCGCAGTCCACGCAAGTACCGTTTGTCCCATGTCGCATATGACCTTAAGCTCTTGACACATCATCACTTATGGCTGGCGACGCCACGCCTCTGTCTTTGCGTCCATTCCCCGTGGCCGACAAGACACCCAAGACCATCTTCGACTTCATAGGCCGTGTCAATACACAGCCGGGTGGATTTCGCGATGTTACAGAAGCAAAGCTCCGTGACGAGCTGGCACGTCAAGCACAGGCCGGTGCTCCCAGCGAAGATGTCGAAATGTCTGATGGGGAAGAGGAGGACGAGGAGGAGGATGCGGATGAAGAGGAGATAGACCCTCTGCAAGCACGGGAGCAGGTACTGAGAGACATTGAGTCCGTCCTTGACCTATTTTCCACCGCGCTTGACTACGGCTGACCCTTTCCAGCATTGCAGCTTACCATGCCGACGCAACCTTGAATACCGTGTCCCTCCTTCTCTCCAAGCAGAACCCAACCACGGCAAGTTTGACACTCAACAAACATTTGCGCGAGACCGTCGGCATCGGAACCATTGGCGCAGATCGACTGGAGAGACCCCGAGATGATCTGGCCAAAGCAGAAGACCAGCGCAGAATTGCAATCGGATGGACACTGATGGACATCAATAACACCAGGAACTCGGCAGAAGCGGCTTGTGCTTTCCTGCAGAAAGAGGTTGATGCCGAGAACAGATACTGGGAAGACATCGCCAGCGTGCAAGGCAGCGGTTGGTCAATATGCAGAATGCCCCAAGAGAGGACAACTCTCGGGGTACGCTTCGGGTTCTCAGAGTGTACGTTCCTGCCCACAACTCAACAAAGCTCCTTTCGTACTGACTTTCGCAGCCGCTGCCGAATTCAAAGCCAATGGCCTCGCGCCTTTGCGCAGAGGAGCTGACGGTTCCGTTGAGCTTGATCTTGGACGCCTCGGCGGCGTCTCTGAACGACTTCTGGTCACATACGAACGCGATGGAAAGGTAGTCGGCCGCTCAACAATCGGTTCCCAGCCGTCCGCAGATGCGCCCTTGGAAGACCGCGTCCTCGAAGCACGTAATACGTTGCTCGCGCAGGAACTGTGGTTCGAACTGGGTCGTGAGGCTCGCACTTTGACGGCTTTGGATGTCAAGCTCGAAGGCTCGACAATTACATACAAGATGGGACACAATTCCAGAGTGATCTTGGAACTCGTGTCCCTCGACTCAGCTCCCTCACCGGATTCCTCGCTCCCGGAGAACGAGACGGCAGAGGGCTTCTCGCTTGCCTTGCACATTCTGCTCAGCTATACACATCGCAACAACGAACAGATGCGCACTCGACCTCTCCCACCTCAGGTGACGCGCTCCCGCGGCCAGCAGCCTTATGCTCTGCTGCGACCATTGATTGGGCGGACGACATATTTGCGCAATCTAGCCGCATCGTCCAAACGCATAGGCGCTTTAGCGCACGCTCTCCAGGCCGCAGGGCTCCCGTCGACTTTCAACGTCGTGACCACCGTTCCCTCGTTCATGGAGAGCTCGCAGTCAAACCACGGTCCAAACACCTCGTCGGCAGCGCACTCTTTCACACGGAGCGTGTTTCAGCCACCCGAATTCACGATACAACTAGAGCTCTTCGACGACGTGACACTGGTGATTCGGGGCCGGACGTTTTTGCACCCTTTTATATCAACCTACTACTTTGTGGTCTTGCCGCCGTCGTCCCCTCTAGCCAGAATCTGTCCCCCTCACAAGGACGGATATATAGACATATCGTCGCTGGCATCCTACCTCCGCATCGCATGCGTCAAGTCCATCACCCGCAACATGCTGTCCCGCTGTGGGGAGAAGGAGTGGACGCTTGGTGCGACCGGTTCAGTCATCCACAATCAAGATGGGACTGTAGAAATGCGATTTGACATGAAAAAAGAAAACAGCAGCCAGGTTTTCTCCCTGATCCATGTGTCGCACAAGGGGCAGCCAAAAATGAAGGAATACGTCTGGAAGGACGTCAAGCTGGAGTCAGCGGAAGCAACGCTGCCACAGATAGTGGAGCAGATCATTGAGGAGGGAAAAAGATGAACACACGACAAGATACCCGAAATACCAATGAATTTGAGCGATATGATTCCTACTCGATTTTCATCTTCTCTCTAGTCTAGTCAGCAAATAGTCTAGTCAGCTAAGAAGCCGCCCTGGCCAGGGATGCCTCCTGTTATCTCACAACCCCAAGCCCGGGATAGTTCATGTCCCTTAACGCCCCGAAACAAATCATATCCTCATGATACGCATACACGACGCTTGCTGCCCGCCGTCCAAGTACAATGTTGGAGGCCAGTCTAGCTCCGCGAGCCAGTAAATAAGTACTTGAGTTCCGCATGCGATAGTCTTCCAATTCTCTTGCTCTCGTCCTCGTCCAGTGCGGCCTCGACAACCTCCTTCTTCTTGTTCTGTAGATCAACAATCCGATCTTCCACCGTCTCTTGAGTAAGAATGCGGTACACTTTCACTTCCTTCTTCTGGCCGATTCGATACGCACGATCGACGGCCTGCATCTCAATGTACGGGTTCCAGAACGGATCCATAATGATAACACGGGACGCGGCAGTCAGGTTGAGGCCAGCGTTGCCGGCTCGAAGAGATACAAGAATGATCTTGATGTCCGGTTTCCTCTCAAAGCTGAGTGCTGAATCATTGCGCTGGGTAGCGGACATGCCGCCGTCATATCGTACCACCTTGCCGGGGAGTCCCTCGCGCCCGATGGCGACCTCGAGCAGGTCGAGCAGGAGTGTCCACTGTGAGAAAATAATCGTCTTTGCTCCGTCGTTGGCCTCGAAACTCCGCAGCAGATTCATACATTCCGTGACTTTGGCTGATGGCAGCCAAGTTTTACGCAAGTATGCCATGTACTTCTTGTACAGCTGCTGGTTTTTCCGACCTTCGATTCGCAACTCTTTCAACATTGTGGGCTTGACGTCTGTGATGTCCTCCTCTTCGGCTTTTCCCTTGCCCTTATCCTCGGACGGCTTCACCTTCTTACGGTAGCGCTTTTTGGGTTGCTTGTCTTCCACTGCCTTGGCTTTGTCATCTTCGTCGCCGCTTGAGAAACTGTCGTCGACGATGAAGTCCTTGAGATTGCCCTTGCCGTCAACTTCATCTTCCGTTGCGACATCATCATCGGTTTCCCATTCAGTCTCGGACCTGTTCTCGTCGTTGGCAGCAGTCATTTTGGCCTTTGTAGGGTGAGGCATGTGGACCTCTTTGAAGGCCTCGTAGTTGAAGCACATCTTTGGATCGAAGTTGGTGCGACACTCCGGACATCGACAGAACGCGCCGTTGCCCTCACCCCCTCCCGATCCATCAGTCAATGCCTTGTCAATCAACTGTGCGAGGCACTCCGAGCAGCTGTCGTGTCCGCAGGGTATGAAGAAGGAGGGATTGGGAACGGCGTCGTAACAGATGGGACACTCGAATGCCTCAGTCGCCTTGATACGTTCGACAGTGCCAGAGTCAAGCTCTCTCAGAGCCTTAGCCGAAGCTGCGACTGTTGAACCTGGAGACGACCCCGACTCGTCCAAGTCAATATTTAGATGGGGGTGGCAGCATGCCTGTCTCAACCGCAGCAATAAAACCAGGATACTAGAATAGTTCTTCCCGATTGTCCCCTCACGGAGATACTTGTTGAAGATGACCTGTGACTTGGTCTCCAGAGTCTTGTAGTATGAGTTCTCGTCTTCCGAAAATTTGACGTGGACCTCCTCTTCTGTTTTGGGCGGGAGTTGCAGGATAGGTTTTCCGTCCAGCAGAGAGTCCTTCTTACGCCGTAGCATAATAGCCTTCAGCAGGATGCGAAGCTGCTTCATGGCGTGCGCTTGTGGGGCTCCATTGAGGCCAAAGAGTTGGCCAAACGTGCGCTTGAATTCCTCCTCATCACAGTACGGCTTGATTTTGAGGAAGTGAATGAGAGAAAAGAGCTCCCGAACTCCATTCATCATGGGAGTGCCCGTCAGACACCAGCGATACTCTGATTGCAGCCTGTGAGCCCCCCTGGCGGCCCAGGTTTTCATGTTCTTGATGGACTGTGCCTCATCCAGCATGATACGGTAGAACTTTGTTTTCGGGTGTAGTAACGGGAACTTGAGATCGTTCGCACGATCCTCCCAGTCTATGGTGCGGTCTTCGTCCTTCATCTTGGTTAGGCGGCTCAGTTCTGAGCCAAGGGTGCCATATGTTGTCAAGACGACATCATATTTCATTAGTTCTTGTCGGCTGGCCCTCCTGCTGCCATGAAGAATAAAGGTCGACATGCGATGCGAAGGGCGGACCTTGGATTTGACTTCGGCTTCCCACTGGCGCATCAGCGCAACCGGGCCGATGACCAGATTCGTTTTCGGGCGACCATCAGCCTTCCTTTCCAGCATGAGCGAGATCATGGAAATGGTTTTTCCAAGACCCATGTCATCGGCTAGGATGCCACCTTTGTTGGTGCCCTCCTCCATCTGCTTCAACCACGTCAATGCAACCTCTTGATGAGGGTACAGTGTCCCGTCCAGGCCCGCCGGCGTGCTGCCGCGGTCACCCTCTGGGATGTCCATGTCCGGCCGAATGTTCTTGAAGAGATCCTCCAGCTCCTTTTCAGATACACGAGGATCCTCCACCAAACCGGCCATTCGACTGTATCGGTCACCCAGTGGATTCCCCAATGGATCGAGCATATTGACATAGTCATAGCTGGCTGTACTGTTGATGATACTTTGAAGTCCATTGCCCAAATGCCCTGTGCCTTGTGCCACCAACCCTCTAGCAACATCCATGAATCCTGCAAATCCTGCAGGCATGGGCCGAGACGGCGACAAAGGATCCCTCGCGTTGGAAAATGAAGGTTGACGGGAAGGGAACGCCAGTGCCGCAGCTCGAACAGGAGTTAGGGATGGGTTGCGTGGAGAGAATTCGACTTCATCCCGCAACCACCAAGGGTCGTTGCGACTGCCCGCTGTGGAAGGTTGAGGCATGTATAAGCCAGCACTGTTGTTGTTGATCGGCCACTGGCCGGGCATAGTGTGGCCTGTGAGTGAGGAGTAAGTTGAAGCAGCCGTGTGATGATTGTGGTTGTGATATAGGGTCACTGGGGTGGCAGCCGAACGCGCTACTTGCAACCCGTTTCTGTGCGCATCCCTCCACCTCATATGGTGATCCGAACGAGCCCTTTGGTACGCAGATTCTCCGTCATCCTCGTCATCAAGCCCAGTAAGATCGATGAAATCGAAGTCATCGGCAGGCCTTGCGACAGGACGAGGGCCCGACGCAGAAAATCCCTGGGTGCGCGCTGGCGTTGGCGTAGATCTTCGCGATTTAGAACGATGTTCTGTATTAGACGTTGTCGAGCTTCTCTCGCGCTTCCTGCTGGGAAGGTTTCCCGACAGCGGCTGTCCTTGTGGCATGTCCCGTGGAGGTGTTCTGGTGCGAGGTGCCCAGGTCTCTTGAAGAGTCTGCTGGCTGAGGAGACTTTCTGATCGAACGTTAGTGATGAAGCAGAGAGTTTGCACGAGCACCGTAGAATTTCATATGCAAACGCAGCAAGTGGTTTTTGGGCATAAACGCAGTACGTATGCATTTGGCACATCGGGCGCTTGCATTTTGTACCACATTGTTGCAAAGCAGACGGGCGCTGCGTGAGGCGAAAGCGTGAGCCTCACGAACAAGGTGCAGAAGCCCTCTACATCCCTGCATCGGGCACAGCGCGTGAAGGGACATGAGGCCGTGAAGCAGAACCAATAGGATGAAAAAGGCGACTACAAGAGTCCCAAGTAGATGCACTCACCGTTCGAGGGCCCCGGCGTCGCCGTCCCAGGAGGGCTGTATGTAGGTTGGGCTGCAAGTCAGTTTAGTCCTAATCGCAGACAACGACAAGTACTTACAGGTTCCCAAAGAGGTCTCGACTCCCTCGTCGTCGTCCTCTACAGCTATCTCGCCCCGCTCTGCCTTTGCGATCAGTCGCTCAAAGCGAGCAATGTTAGCTCTCTGCTCCGCGCGCTCAGCATCTGCATGCGGGTCATCGCTGTCGATGAGGGATTCCAGCATGACTGTCGCCAGCTCCAGCTCATCGCGGAGCTGCTGAATCTCGCCTTCTTCCATCTTGGCGTTGCTTCACATGAGAGAGTTGCCTTGGACCGAAAGTGATGTGCTTGGTTGCGCCTGTCAATCGGCGACTACAAAACGGCAGCAGTCCCCAGGAAGGTGGTCAGTGTTGAGGATCGCTGGGTATCGGAATGCGCAGGTCACAGAGAAGTGAGATGCAGAAAAGATGGGACTGATGTTGCCGATGATAACCATATTTGGCTGGGCAAATGCCGGGTGACTCGCGATGATAATCAGTGGTATCGTCGCGACTGCCGTGTGTCGCGTTTGTGACGAGTACCTCAGGCAAGGTACTTTACGCCTGTGTTGGGGGCCCTTGTTAGCACACCGTACTCCAGGAGCCACTTGGCGGGTCCCTTTTTGGGCCTAGCGTGGGGCATCAGACCCCATCGTCCCAAGGTCACGGTCGCAACCTTCAAGCCATGACCCTGATATCCACACCGCATGGCAGGCCATCATGCCCCTGCTTTTGCGAGACATGTTGAACCTGATGATAGATTCTATATGCTAGATCGATGCAGTCTCGACTGTCAAATCCAAAGCTGGCTCCTCAAGTATGTCTCACTTCGGACTGGACCGCGAGCTCTGAGATGTGCAACACAATCCTGCAAATTTTGGGACCCTGGAGTCTGGGCATGATAAAGCGCAAGGCCGTCGCCAAAGGTTTCCAAGGACAGGTATAAACAAGAAGGCCACACAGCGTGTCTAAATTGCAAGCGCTCCAAAACAACTGAGATAAAATGCAAGGCTGAAGACTTGGCTGCATCTGTTTTCTCACACTAGTTGCATGCTGCATGCATGAATCGCAGTGGTACCCAGTCCACAGACAAATGCGGGTGTTGTCCCCATCAAGAGGGAATAATTAAGATGACTGGTACCCAAACAAGCCAAAGGGTGTACTCCAAACTCCATGCTGAGGCAAAAAAGAAAACGAAGACAATCAGGCGCTTGCTCAAGGCACTATGGCCCCGTGATGGAATCCCAGACTTCGCCCACTTTGCCCTTGAACCAGTGCCAGAGGCCTTTGATGCCACTCTCCCCCTTGTTAGAGTCGCCTTTCCCGTCCTGGTTCCCATTGGTATCATCAACATTGTCAGCTTTGTCGCCTCCATTGCCCTCGTGGTGCTCCCCCGTGCCGCTCTCAGCCTCCTGGCCAGATGCAGGGCTCGACGGCGTCACCTTTCCAGATGTAGTGGGCTTTGTCACCTCAATGACTTTCGAGGGTTTGGGCCTCTCTGGGACAGGGTCTTCGGGCACATCGGGCGTGTCTTCAGGCTTGTGTGTGCCGACCGGCTTCAAGGGAAGGCGCAATGTTCCGTTGTTCGGTTTTGGCTGCATGCCGACAGAGTCGCACAATATGTTGTACACTTCAATATTCTCTGCAGGAAACAATCAGATACCCGTCACAATGTTGAGATAAGACGGATACTTACGGAAAACATCGATTTCGCTGTTAGCAGGGTGGGGAAACGCCGGGCCGCGTGCGACAAAGATGGCTCGCATCAGGGGGTGCTCATGGTCGTAGCCGTGTAGGCCGCGAGGATGATAGACGGTGCCTTCGGCTTTTGCCTTCTCAATGTCAAATTCCTCCTTGGTTACAATAGCCCAGCCTGCCTTGGGCACAATCCATAATGGGGCGATGCGGTCGTTCTTGGAGAAGTGGTACCTCTCGGGCATGTTCTCGTCGCGGAGGTAGACCTCGTAGTTGTCGTTCGACTTTGCTTGCTCGGCTAGCTGCTCATAAAGAGGCCTCAAGTCTTCCTGTTTGTAGGGCCGCAGCCCATACAATGGCCAGCCGTCAATGTGCTCAATCTTGGAGGTATCGATGAGATCCTCGAGCTGAATAAGGCGAGAAACATCGGTTGTGGCCATTCCATGGTCGGAGACCACAATGACGTTTACAATGTTCGTCAAGTTGCGGTCCTCCAGGCCGTGGAAAATCTGTTCGAGCATGGTGTCGGCCTTGCCAATGGTCTCCATAATCTCAGTGCTGTTGGGACCAAACTTGTGGCCGTGTTGATCCACGTTGGGCACGTAGGCCGCGATCACTTGTGGTCGCATCTCTGCAATCAAAGCGCCTTCGTCCTCCTTGCCAGGCTTGTCCAGAAACTCAAAGATGCGCGCCACCTTGTTCTCCAGAGGCTCCTTGCCGTTGAACTTGTCCAGGAAGCTTGGCGCGACACCAAGAATGCCAGCTTCGCTGCCAGGCCACATGTGAACGGCTGTGCGGATGCCCTGCCTCTCGGCAGTCACCCAGAATGGTTCGCCACCCCACCACTTGGGGTTGAGACTGCGCGCTGGGTCCGTATAATAGAACTCGGCGGACAGTTTGGGGTCCCAGAATGTGTTGCCTACCACGCCGTGGCTTTCGGGGTACAGGCCTGTTGCCAGAGTGTAATGATTCGGGAAGGTGACCGACGGAAAGGACGGAAGCATGTACTTGGGTGAGACGCCTTCTTTGATAAAGGCGTTCAATCTTGGCGTGATGTCTCTCTGCAGAAAGTCCGCCCGGAAGCCATCCAGGCTGATGAGGATGGTTGTCGGGGCAAAGAGCGCCGTCCCGTTGCTCACATAGCTCTGCTTGGCGAGGCTCCTTCTGTTTCTCGATAGCTTCCATGCCATGAGCACAAGAATCGCAAACCCGATGGCAATCATGGTGTGGATGAACAGCCAGCGCCGCCAACTACGACCCTTCCTCGACTGAGAATCCTTCAGCATATGGAGCTGCCGTCGGTCGACTTCGTCACTGTCTTCGCGCTCACTGCTTTCGCCTGTCGAGCTGCCGTCCTTCATGCCGCCCTCCTCCATTTCGTACATGAGCTCGCCGTCCTCTCCGTGCTGGGCGTCCTCCATGAGCCTTTCCTTCTTCTGCTTGCGCCGGGCGCGGCGGGCGGACCGCTTCTCCTTGGTGATATCGTCATCGAAGCTATTCATGGACGCATTGCTCCCTTTTCGCTGCAGGATCCTGAGCGGGTTCGGCACATTGAGTCCCGAGCCGCGGCGGATGCGCTCTTGTTTCTTGCGTGTATCTGTAACCAACCCCTCTATCTCGTCGTCCTCCATGAGGACCATTCTATCGCGGGCGCGCAACTCGCGGCTGTTCCGCGCGCGCGCCTGTAGCTGGTCGTCATCGCTGTCGGTATCTTGCTCGCTTCGGCTGTGCACTGAGGATGCATCGTCGTCGTAACCATTCGGGGACAGGAGGGACCCGCCATCCTCGTCCGCACGAATCGCACCCGTGCGCAGCCGTGACGTGGCCATGATTGCAGTCGTCTATTCAGCTCTAATTCGAACGAGCGAAGAAGCTGGGAAGGCCTTGCGTCAGAAGACACTCAATCCCAGAAGCGCCAGGTTGTCGTTGGAATGCGCATTGTGAACCAGACCCTGAGATCCCCGTCTGTCCTTATCTAATCGCGCCGATCGCTGCCGCGAACCATGACAACTTACTAGGGGTTGCGCTTACCCGGTGCCATGCTCCATCCCACAAGGCGGTTATGAGAAACGAATCTGCACAGTCAATCAGAGAGTGAGCTGCTAGAAAGAGATGTTGGAAGGCTTGTAGAAATAGTGCAAAATATGGGAAGTTAAGAACCCCGTCCGATTAACATTGAGCGTGCACGTGTCACACTACTCCACCACAACAGGATAGCTGTTGCAATGGTACAACGAGTATAAAACTCGCGAACATCGTGAGGTCGAAGGTGTCAAGGCAACACTTGGTGTTCATTAGAGTGGTTACAGAGCAAGTGATAGAACGGCCTTATGCGCCCTTCCTGTAGTCATTTGAGGATCATTCATATACTTTGATGCAAATACACGGCCCAACGCCAAGTACCCAGGATTACACATTTCAGATGCTTTGTATATTCTTCCCCGCCTGCCTCACTGTGCAGGAGCTGCCGGTCGAATCTGGTCGTCATTGTCTGCCGGGCTTGGTGAATTTTGCGATGATGCCTGTTCGCTCTGCGCCAGGTCGATACCGCTCGAGCGTATCGATGGGTTGTGAGGCCAGCCGATGGGCATGGCGGACGCTCTTCGCGAATGCCTCGCGACACTAGACCTTTTGACCTCGGCAGGCGCAGCTACGCCAGCCGAAGTCTCGACGGACATGTCGCTGACCTCGCCCTCCGCCTGGCCCATGTGGCCCTTCTCGCCCATGACTTGTGACTCTCGCGAAGACATGACTTGTGACTCTCGCGAAGACGTCAACGCGCCCGCAATGGGCACGATAGAAACAGCCGCCGCGGCGCTGGAGGGAATGCCACGGATTTGGTCCAGGGGCCCCTTGTCAGATGTCTCGTCCAGCCACAGCCAGAACGTGCCCAGCAAGACAAATCCAAGGATGAGCGCCGTGAGGATCGCCGCGCCTGCTCGTTGTCCGGCCGTCATGGGCGGATACTCTTTCTCGGGGGGGTTCCCGCCTCTACTTCTGGAGATGTCGCTCCCACCAGCGCCGGGATCGCTCGCGCTCTTGCCGCCATTGTCCGCTCGCAGAATGGGATCACGCTGCTTGATGATGCACGAAAGAGTGACCTCCATGGCGGACATTTGCTGGCCGATGCCCGTGGTCCCGTCATATTCTTGGGTGCTCCACTTGGCACCGCACATGCGTTGATTATCGCCACCGGTGCACTGTCCCGCTGCCGCGACGGCGGAGGCACGGAGAAGAGGCGAGAGGCGCTCGTACGACTCGGGGTACCACTGCGTCGTGGCCGCCATCCAGCGAGATAGGTATGCCTTGAAGGATATTTGATCGACGTTGCAGCGATTGACAGACTCGCAGGCCACCTCCTCCATGATGTCTTCGTTCGGCCCGCGGAAGAAGACCTCTGCGCCTGTGAGCAGACCGTCCAACCGCTCCTTCCACTCGTTCGATTCGGTGTAGTTGTACATGGCCGCGGCACCGAGGATGAAGACGCCGGCATTGTATGAAAACTGCCAGGGCACAATCTTCGTGCAGTTGTTGGGGATGTGCGCGCCGTCGTAGACGTACCACCACTCGTCGATGAATTCGAGGTCAATCATCCAGTCCCACGTCTTGACGGCCCAGTCTGCATAGGTGTCGTTTCCGGTATAGAGTGCAAGTCGTGCCGCGAGGGAGAAGAAGGTCCCCTGCGAAATGGAGTTCTTGTAGTCCCAGCCCTTGTTCCAATTGTAAATCTGCCATCGAAGGCCGCCACCGCATTCGGTGTTGTCCCACCGTGCGGCCTGTGTGTTGAATACTGCTTGAGCCAAGCCCAGCCACGAAGGCTGGTCTTCGTCGCCCTCTGGAAAGTTGTACTCGGCTGCGCTCATGACCGCTGCCGCCCAGAAGCCTTGGTCGTCGTTACCCTCCGTCAGCGTTTGATTGTCGGGCATGTAGTCGTCATGTGTGCCGACCTGAAAGAGCAGGGCCTTTTTGGTCGACTCGACGTACGTGTCGTCCTTTGTGTAGTACCAATATTCCACCAAAGAGCCCATCATCGCACCACCGATCCACCAATAGTAAGGGTCTGGGGGCAGGCCTGGTACTTGGCCGGGTTCGTCGCCTTTGTAGAAGGACATCAAGTCTTCAGTCATCTGCTTCGCAATGGACGTGACGGATTCTGCAACAATGCGTTAGCTCTGGAAGTGCCATGCGAGTTCCTATTCCAAGGATTCGTTACCAGTGGAATCGGGGTCTAGGTCGTATGCCACTGCCAGACGTGCTGGCGTAGTAACGGCCAGCAGCGCCGTGAGTGCGCGCATCGGCCCTGTGGGAGGAAGCATCATGGGCTGAGATTGTCGTCGAGAAGAAGAGACGCCATGAGCCAGCGTCGATGCCTGGGGTAGAGGGGGACGCGCAGGGTATGGTGTGTAGCTAATCCCTGCGCCCTTGGGTAGCAAGGCTATCGAACGAGGGGCCGTCTACGCTGCGGATTGAGAATGCGGACGACAAGCAGTCACCAAATGTAGTGAGATGTCAGGACGAAACAAAACCGACCAACATTGCAAGCTCCATGGGCGGCTGTTGGAGTAGGCGCTGCTATGCAGGGAATGGATTGGGCATGGCCGACCCTAGGGTGACGCCAACACGAAGCGCTTCTCGATACGAGCCGCGATTCACCACATGCGGCACGGAAAGTGGCTCCCTAAGCAGCGTGACGCATGCAGGTCATTTAATGGAGACATGGAGGGCGAGACGAAACGGGCTCAGAGTACTGTACCAAAGCAGACACAGTGAGTGGCCTTGACCGATCGCAGCTCCTCCACCATACGTGCTTGTGACGCTGCCCGAGGTGCCTCTTTTGGACGCCGGTGGGGACAGGTTTTCAGTCTCCGAAATCACCCTCGATAAGTACATAAGGTACGTAGCGGCAAGCGAGCATGAACCTACACAGCCGGAATAAGTAATTACCCTTATTCATTCTGGTACGGTACACTGCCGCCCACCCACACCAACACAGGAACCTATCCCCCGACTCCCGTCTGTGTACCAAGAATTAAGGGGCTGCATGCACACCACCTGTAAAAGTACAGCAACTCCTGTGTACCGCAAACCTCGCAAACCACTTCGAACCATTGCATACAGATGCTGTCTGGGAGGGGAAGCGCCGAAGCAGACACCAATCAGCCTGTTGCTTCGTAGTCATGACAGCCCTTTTGCGTTTCCAGTCTCGCAGGCCTGGATTAGAGCTGTCTCGCTCAGTCAATGAGTGCACTTCGTTCCACCAACTAACTTGAATACATTTTGACTACCGACATCCCGTCTCGTCCCCTCATCGAGTCGTGGCCTGTCGACAACAACGCCTTGACGTCCATGGTCATGCCACGCCACGCGTTGGTTGCACCCGCAAACCCAGCGCTGGGCAGTCGCCCGCATGGCCTGTCTGGCTGCCGTGCGAACTCTTGGCTGACACCAGCCAATTTCCCGCCGTCCACTCGTTTGTACTGGTATCTCGGAGCACGCGCCATACCGACGAATACGCCTTGGCCAGGTCGTTAGGTGCTGCTGGTCATAGACCTTGAAGATGCTGAAGAAGCGAAAAAGTGGAAGCTCCCAGGGCCTTTGCTTGCGCGGACATGTTTCTGATTTCCTCTTTGTGAAGACTGCTGCAACCAACCTCCTTCAGTAAGCAGCCTATTTCTGTGCTGCTCTAAGTCCCTCGCGTATTGTGTTAGGCCTTTTCATCAACGGCAATTGTGGAGGCTGCGAAACATCTGTGCAAGAGGCTGGTTAAACACGTTGCACCCTCCTGGAATCGGCTGGCCAGAGTCGTACCTTTCGATGTAGATTGAAGTGAAGCAACCTTTAAGATTATCGATCTTTCAACGGGTCCCACATGGCTACAATGTGTAACACGATGTTCACAACGACAAGAGCAATGAACAGTATAATACTCCAGCCCGGATTGAAATCATCCGCTCCACGCGTTGGCCAAAGCCAGCTAGGAGAGGAAATATTCCGCGTGACAAAAGCGTGTGTGTGTTTCGTCACAAATTTCGTAAGCCTCTCACTGGTAGGAAGCACAATAAGAGCCGCTATGACGAAGGCGTATGAGGGGTTCCGGTCGACGATAGTCTCGAAGGCTCGAAATAAGAAGTATAGGAGGGAGTAGCAGGCCCAACGGCCAGCGAGATTGAAATCCGAAGGCCTTAGGGGATTATCCGGTGAAAAGGAAGTAGCGGGATAGCTTGCCGCGAAGTTGAAGATGCTTAAAAAAAGCGGCCAGGTGTTGACAGGGATTGGGGGGGCTGTCGATTTATTCGCGACGTCCCAGACGGAGTGAAAGGCAAGGATGAGGTGAACTTGTACCTGGAACCTGGATAAAGCAAGCAAGATGTCTGCAGGGCCGTAGGAGTCCACAGCCTTCCCGTTACAATGGGGGAGGAAAGGGTAGGCGAGGAGAGGGGTTATAGTCGCGAGCGCCAAGCAAACCTGGCCTATGCTGGAGGGGACGACCGAGCTAGCAACATTCTGTGCCCAGAAAAGATGATCTGTACGTATCGTGCTGTTGATTTCTGATGCCATGTTGATTCTGAATACGATGCAGTCTAAATGGTATTGTTTGGTGATGCCGGCATTGGTGTGTCAAGGTGACAAGGGGAGAATGAACGCCGTATGAAAATCGGACTCCGTAAAAAGCTTCATATTTATAGGGGTCGGCTGGTGGCGCAGCACGAAGTGTCATCGCGGACAAGCCATACGTGTCACCTTGCTTAGCCCCGGCAGTCTCTCAAGGTACAACAAGCTCCGAGTCTGTCACTAGAAAAAGAAAAACGAGGCCTAAAGGCAGCCAATAGTGAAATGTTTTGAACTAGTGAAGCTTGAGCGTCTAATTCGTGGTATTGCGGCCGGATTCGCCAAAAGACTCAAGATATCTGCCAATGTTCAGATCACCACAGGATGCTCGAGAGCACGGGCTCCTCGCATTGATCCCGCCACAGCCACCCACTACCTACATTTAGGTGTAGCATGTAGTGTTGTTGGGCCCCGAGGGCCATGTTGGCTCTGGACCAGGAATCTGTGGCATTCTTCCCGTTGACGATGTATAGCATGGGCTTATGCTTGACATTGGGGGACACGAGATGGAGAGGTTCGTCGGGTCCAGCGGCGGAATTCATTTCATACGCAATGTGCACGTGATGACAACGTACAAGAATGCACGGTCATTGAGCTCAGAGACTTTGGAGGAAATTGTTCTTGGAGAAGATGACTATATATAGCTGAGGTAGAAGGGACTGGACGCAGATGGTGACGCTCATCTGTGGACGGAGGCCGGAATTGCAACTTCGCAAACGAGGGCTAACCCAAGCTTTGATCAACTTGTCAGTTGGTCCAAAAGCTACTTTGAGGCCTGGCATCCGATACTCCCTCTTTTGCGCGGGCCACATGTCTCAAAGATATTCGAGGCTGGCAGTCACTGTGGTCTATGGTCACTCGACAAGCATGATGCTGTCATCTTAAGGTCCATTCTATCAAAACTGCTTGGGAGACAGTCGTCAAGGCACGTCCCTTGAGTATCGGATCCATGCCGCCCATATGTACACAGGCCCAAGCGTGGGTACGGAGAGTTTGTTGCCCTCCATGTTGTCTCTCTGAATATGTCGCTTCATTACGACACATATATGTGCAAGATTGCACCGCAGCGCTCCAGTGTGGTGTTGAAAGCTCGTGGGCCATCATTGGCCGGTTCCTCATGCAGACGTTGAGGGTTCATACTTGGAGAGAAGATGGATAAAGAGTTGCACATAAGACATCTGAGGCGATATTGCCATGCTTGATTCGTCTTCCTTGGGAAATGATGGAATTCTCGTTGGGCACCAGTGCAATCCCAGGTGGAAGGCCTTCCTGACCAGCCGGCCGCAGAGCCTGTGGCGGCGTTCATGACAGAGCATGAAGGTGAGAAGAAGCTGAAGCTGCTGAGCCCTGAGGGCTGCTTGCTTTTCTCGTAAGGACGCAGGTTGCCTGAGCGCGAACTGAGCGGATGCCACGGCGTCATCCAACGACGTGAACATCAGATCTTCTGATATCAGCACTTTTGTCCTCGCTTATGCGGCGTCTGAGCAGCGGATGCCTATGGAGACCGCAGTCGAGAGAGTTCTGCGTTGTGCGCAGATGTCCCATGTCAGGAGACGACATAGCCCTCTAACATGCCATATACACACCAAATCCAGCATGGAGGCATTGCGACGTCTCGCAACAAAAAATCACATCCTGCTGGCGGCTGTAACATTGAGCGAGGGCTTCGAGCCTCTGGTCATCTGAGACAGACGGAACATGTCTGTTGCACACTTTCGAGATTGCTGTTAGCGCGCATCGGCGTCATTATGTCTGGCAGGACTCACCTGTTTCTTCAGCCGCAGGTGCTCAGGCAGATGTTCGATCGGGGGGGAGCTGTGCTATTGCCTCTTCGTACACCTGAGTCAACATAAATTGACTTCCGAGTCTCCGTTCGAAGGCAGTGAGGGGCCCTAGACCAGGGGATGACTCTCTGCGTCATCGCTGGCCACGAGTCACTTGAGCAGTTGGCGCTTTGAAACGCAGCCCACGGTTGGCCTGTGGTGATGAAGAATCGGGTCCCGCGAAGGGCATTCGTGGAGATCTTTTTTTTTTTTTGGGAAGCTTGTCAATGGGTCAGCGACAATACAGTACTCTTGATAAGACATGCATCTCAAGAATTCTTACTCACAAGGACCACATCTTTCATAGATCGATGAAAAAGACCCAGAAGCGAAAATGATAATCTGAGCTGGATTTAGATCATGCATCGGTGTTTGCTGTTGCGTTGAAGAGGGCATGGAGGGACGTATGTTGATATAGTCTTGCTGCAGGGACCAAGACAGGTCAGATTCTGGCTGTGCTTGGGAGGTCGTAGACGTGTAAAACGTGTGGAAGTCGGACTCTCATGCTTCTAAACAACGTATGACCGACAGGTTTCCACGGAAGCCCGTTGTGCGAGACGAATACCGTTCAGGATCAGAAAAGGTGGAACAGTGGACACGAGACCGAAGCTTTGGGCAGCTAGAGATGTCAGTTCAAAGTTGTCAGAAGCCGCGCCCTGTTGAGTTGAAGGTGAAGGGAGCCCAAACCGGAGCCGGGGTCGTGCTATCAGGTGAAAGATGCCAGAGACCGGGGCCGTGGGGCTGAAGTTGTGGAAGGCCGTCCTGTTGATGTCGAAGTGTCGCACCTAACGACTACACCAAAAGGGTGGATCCACTACGCAGGACAGCAGAAGATGACCAATAGCTTATGCGTTCCCACACGGAGTTATGGGTGATTTAGGCCATGAGACTCAAATTGCGTGGGGCCTCGCCCGCTTGAGTTGAGGATGAAGGGAGTCGAAGTTGGGGCCAGGGCCAGGGTCGGGGTCGGGGTCGGGGCCATCAGGTGAAAGACATGTGGCCGGGACCGTGAGGCTGAAGTTATAGGGGCCGTGCCAGGGCCTGATGTGTTGAAGATGCAAGGGGCCGAGGCCGGGACTGTAAGCGAAAGATGCGGATGCCCGGAGCCCTGGGGCTGAAGTTGTGGGATGCTGGGCCCCTGAGGTCGAAGTGCAGGTGGCCTGGCCCATGAGACCTAAGTGGCGAGGGTACCGCACGGGTCTAATGGCCGAATGGCTGTCGTCATCTGAAGCGTCTTCTGTAGACACTCGAGGAAAGTGGGTTTCCTGACAGGACACATCTTGCTGGGAGCAAAGAATGTTGGCCAGAGATGCACAACTGTCTGCCATCGTACGAGCCGAGAATGGCGTATTCAACATGCTGAGGCTGCGATCTCCTGAATGATTTTTCATGAATATCGCCGAGAACTCTGTTGCCTTTTATCGCAGTGTATTTCAGACAGAAAAGGAGGAACTGAAGGCAAGTGCTCCGCCAGCGAACTATCTTGTTCAATGTCAGTGTGAGGAGAAATCCTGTCCATGGAGACAAACAAACCAATGTGTTGTGGGGAATCTTCCCGTGGCCGCTGATATAAACCCTCGGAAAATGTTGGCGGCAGGGTGGGAAACGACGGCCGGAAGCTGACCGACACAAGATGGTTGACGTGTTGCCGGTCGTGCTCAGGACGCAACAAAGTAGATGTCGATGTGTTTCGTCTAACTCGAGGTGGTATTGAACGAAACCCAACATCGAAGATGACTTTCCAGGCCGTCCAGTTGGTGATACCGGACATGGATATCTTTCCAACTGCTCGCGAGAGCAGGAATGGGGCTGAAGTTGTGGAATGCCTAGCTGGCAACTCCGAGGATCAGGAGGAGGCTAGGCTTGTCACATTCCCTAGCTAGCAACTCCGAGTAACAGGAGAGGCTAGGGCTTGTCTACCTCAGAAGGGGTCCGGCTGAGGCTTGAGTACGGAACGCGAACTGACGGAATCGAGATGGTGGGAGGATTTAGCTGTAGAGGTGCGTTGGGATGGGCCTTCGACCGGCACGCCATACCCGCAGCAAGCCTGAGATTGTCCCATTCGAATCGCCGTACGGATCGAGGGAACGCTTCAGCCATTGGCACAGCAAGTTGACGAAGCAAGCGAGGCCGAAAGCAAGCGCGAATCTTGCTGCGCCGTGCCAGGGGAGTAGGCTGACGAGTCCCGCGATCATCGTACCCAATGGGCCTTGGACCCCTTCCAGGATGAGGGCACCGAGAACGAAGTCGATCGCTGAGATTAAGAATGAAATAACGCTGTTCATCCTTCGGTGGGGATATAGGATTGCGGTGAAGAGGGAAAAGCTAGGACAGGCACATCACCAGGCACACGAATGATACTTGACTAGCACGTTGGGCATAATAGCTTCGCAAACAAGAAGCAGCTACCCCTGTGGCAGGAAACTGTGATCTTGAAATCCAGCAGAACATAGCTCCCAACTGCTAGTATGTTGCCGCGTCCCTCCTGCCCGGACGTAGAGACTCAGGCTGCAAAGATGTGCTAGTTTCGCTTCTAGCCCAATTCGTGGGCTGAGCCTGTCATATCCTCCGGCAGCCATGTTTGTTTCTTCAGGAACAAGAAGCGGCTGCCCCTGTGGCAGGAAACTGTGATCTTAAAATCCAGTAGAACATAGCTCCCAACTGCTAGTATGTTGCCGTGTCCCTCCTGCCCGGACGTAGAGACTGCAAAGATGTGCTAGTTTCGCTTCTAGCCCAATTCGTGGGCTGAGCCTGTCATATCCTCCGGCAGCCATGTTTGTTTCTTCAGAGCGCTTTCTCAGAAGCATTGCTGGAATCGACCAAGACAGAGGTGGTTGAAGCTGCAGAGGCTACCATTGTGGCATTAGTCTGAAAAAGCAGCCTGCAGACTTTCCAATCATCTAAGCGAGGTATTGAGAATTACAGAGAGCGTAGATGTGCCTCTTCAGGAGGTCACTGCTGTTTTGTTCAGCAGAGAAGTGTTTGGACACATCCAAAACAGGAAACCGGAGTTGGCCATTGTTACTCCTCTGCGAGTTGGATGGCTGATGTCTAAGGTAAGGTACGCTATTTGGTAGGACTCGAGGTAGGTGGCTGACGCCTTCCCGGATCATGGAAGCAGCCTGTGGCCGCCAGTCTGCTGGTCAAGTGCGGCAGGCGGGTAACTGCGCAAGACTTGGAAGCTACGATTGGTGCACGCTGGCAAGATCAAATCCGGCAGGGCGAAAGAAGAGGAGCTTTGGCCACTACGGCACGCCAGTGACATCGCTGCATGGAATGATCTCAAGTCGAAACAAACGGGCCATGAGACGGGGGCCATGCCCCTCACCAAGTGTGCAAGCACCGGTGCACCAAAAACTGAGGCGGTACCGAGGGGGTCACGGAGGGAAAGTCAATACGCCGGGACGGATTTGGCATCGAATGCAGGTGGACGTAACCCGGCACCCGCCACCGAGGTGCTGTCTGCCGGCGAGACGATGAGAACCGACCTCATGCCATCGTGCAGGACTCAGCAACTGACTCGTGCAGGAATCATACTTTTCGCAAAGCATAAGGTTCTGACCCCAACTCTTGCTAATGAGTTCGAACGCTGCGCGTTGGAGAGGAAGACTTGCAGTTTCAGGCTGCACCATGAACAATGTACATGAGACCACGTACATGGGTGTGCTGCACTGCCACAATTCTATTCATAGAGGATAGGTGCTTCATCCACGCATTCCGGACCACATGATCGGATCATGCTTGGCGTATGGTGACAATCGCATGCTTCAGAGGGGTCAATTGCCAGCGGATTGAGTTTGCGTGAAACGAGAGCGAGAAATTTTGTTTGAATGGCCTTGCTTGAATTAATACATGCCCGAATCCGGCGCCACGTCAGTCATCCAGGCTAACAGGCACTAGCCACAGTGGATCGTTGAACGGGCATGTGAGCGCCGGCAATCCCAGCCCAGCCCAGCCCACTGCTGTCGTCACCTTCGCAGCGCCTCTTGCAGGCCCCAGCCGCCCCGGACAGCTTGGTACTGGCGCTCACCTCTGCAAATGGCTGGTTTGGTCGACGGTCGTTTCCCCCCAACCAGAAGGGTCCATTTCCATTTCTACCTTCATCCTCCATTCCATCCATCGCCTGACCAGTCATCAACATTACAAGCACTTTTCCTCGTCGCAACCGAATTTTCTTCCGACAAACGAATCTAAACGAAGCGCAAAATCCCTTTCAATCTTTCTAAACCACACAAAACGCAACCATGCCTGAGCAACAGGACGCCCCTTATGACCCTTACATCCCCAGCGGCCAGTCTGCGCCGCAGCAGCAGGGCGCTGGAGGTAATGCAAGGACGCAGGCTTTGCAGGCGGTGAGTTCGACCGCTTCGACGAGCGACAGGCAGTTCGACAGTTGCTGTGCGCGGACGGCGACGCCAGGCGACCGATCGCTCCGCATGCTGAGCGTCATGCGACGAAGAGGCCACGCAGCGGAATGGTGTTCAGAGGACAGCCTTGAGGATTGATAAAAAAAGAAGACATCCAAAGGGGTTCCAAGCCGTCACGTCAGCTTGCGAGGATTAACCTTCATTGTGAGCTGGTCGCGACGGTGCTCTGCGCTGCCATCGGCTGTTGCCGCTGGACCACGGTCGCCTGCCCAGCCCCGATCGCCAAAGCACTATCAAATGCTACTCTGTCGAAAGAAGGATGTGTTTCAAGTACTGACGTTGCTAGCAAATTGACGATACCGTCGGCGTCATGCGCGACAACATCAACAAGGTCTCCCAGCGTGGCGAGCGCCTCGACGCTCTACAAGACAAAACGGACAACCTGGCCATTTCGGCCCAGGGCTTCCGCCGCGGCGCCAACCGTGTGCGCAAGCAGATGTGGTGGAAGGACATGAAGATGCGCGTCTGCATTATCGTCGGTATCATTATCTTGCTACTCATTATCATTGTGCCAATCGGTAAGCACCATTCTGCGCGGAACAGAGTGGAGGCAGAACTGACATCCTCCTAGTCGTTACCAAAGGCTAAAGCGCCACACTCCCCTCGGGGCTGCAGATGCGGCAGCCTGGACTTGACTACGACCATCCAGGCTACGACACATGGAGATTTTACATTAGCGATGCACCTGGAGGGTTTCTTCTGGATGCCGAGGAGTTTGTTCATGCTGGCCACGGTTCCTCTTATGACACACAGAAGGTTATGTGACGGCTACTGCCGCCGCTGTCGTTCGCGGGAGAAGGAAGACTTGTGCGAATTACGTGTATGACGGAGGGCTGGCCGTTCTCTACTGCGACTAATCAAGACTTTGCGATGCACACTTGACAGTTCCTTCTGTATACTTGAACAGCCCAGGTGCGAATGAAAAGAGGTCTGGCGTGACCACCAGTCGTTTACAACATCGGAAGGCTGCGAATTCAACTGCAGCAAAGGCACCTCAACCGCCAAACAGCTACAGTAACCTCCACAAGAAACCTAGATCGTAACGAACGTCTAAGTATGTAACTAACGTTAGAATGCACGATTAAAGCATGCTGAGTGGATTCCTGCTTGCACATCATCGAATCAGGCAGAGAGTACGTCTGAAGCTGGGCCTTGTTGAAGGATTGTGAGCGATCTCGGCACGAGAAAAGCTAAAAATTTAGTGGCGCCATGGGTCTGGCTGTGACTGATAGCGTCTTGACTGACACATTCGGCCCACCCAGCGGCTGGCAGACCGCATGTCATGGACCACCAGGCAAAGCGTCAACTTTTCTCGTTCTCTGACAGATCTTTCCCCCATTTCCGTCCGTCTTAACACTGAATCGCTCCTCAACCCATCAATTGGGCCAAGATCCGGCGCCCAGATGCTGTCTGCTATTCCTACGACCTTGCGCGCGGGCGCTCGTCGCGCTGTGGCCCGTGGCCCTGCCTCTATTGCCGTTCAAACCGCTCCGAAATCGCTTCGATGCCAGCAGCAGCGGCTGTTTACCTCGTCGCGATCCACGCTCGCCCGCGGCCCAGCACGCGACCGTACTCGCGAAATTGTAGCCCAGACCGTAAGCAGCATTGGAAGCAAGCGCGAGGGCCAGCAGTACCTCAAGCTCTTCACCTCTGTCTCGTCGCAAAAGTTCGCCGTCATTAAAGTGGGGGGTGCCATCCTCACCGACCACCTCGACGAGCTCTGCCGCAGCTTGCTGTTCTTGTACGAGCTCGGTCTATACCCCGTCATTGTCCATGGCGGCGGTCCCCAGCTTAACCAGCTGTTGTTGGATGCTGGCGTTGAGCCTCAGTTTGAGGAGGGCATCCGCGTCACCGATGCCAAGACCCTGGGCATTGCTCGCAAACTGTTCCTCGAGGAGAACCTCAAGCTGACGAACCGACTCGACGAGCTTGGTGTTGCCACCCGTTCGCTCAGTGGCGTGTTCACGGCCGATTACCTCGACAAGGAGAAGTGGCAATATGTGGGCAAGATCACAAAGGTCAACACAGCACCCATTGAGAAGTCCATCGAGGCGGGCTACGTGCCCATCATGACGTCCATGGCCGAGTCAGAGGATGGTCGCCTGCTCAATGTCAACGCGGACGTCGCTGCTGCCGAGCTGTCCCGTGCCATTGAGCCGCTCAAGGTCGTCTATCTGTCAGAGAAGGGGGGTCTTTTCGGCGGTGATTCCGAGAAGATCAGCCACATCAACCTGGACGAAGAGTATGACCATCTCATGTCGCAGGAATGGTGCAGGTACGGCACGCGCCTTAAGATCAAGGAGATCAAAGAGCTGCTGGACACGCTGCCCCGCAGCTCCAGCGTGGCCATCATCCACCCTAGTGACTTGCAGAAGGAGCTCTTCACCGACTCGGGTGCCGGTACCTTGATCCGTCGCGGCGACAAGATCCAGAAGGCCAATTCCGTTTCCGACTTTGAGGATCTTGATAAAATCAAGGCCACGCTCGTCAGGGACCGCGAGGGCCTCGATGCCGAGGCGACGGTGGATCGCTTTGTCGACACCTTGAAGGAGAACCCCTTTACGGCTTACTACGACGACGCCATGGAATGCTTGGCTGTCGTCCTCCCTCCGAGCGAGGAGCGTCCCATGGCCACACTGGCCACCCTGAACATCACCAAGGCTGGTTGGCTCAGCAATGTTGCCGAGAACGTTTTCGCCGCCATCAAGAAGGACAACCCTAGCCTTTTCTGGACCGTGAGCGAGGCCGACGAGAACTTGACGTGGTTCTTTGAGAAGGCCGACGGCAGCTTCAACCACAACGGCAACGTGCTCTTCTACTACGGTGTGGACCTACGCTCTGACGCTCTGGTCCCCATCTACAACGAGTTTGTCTCCCACGGCAGGGCTTTGCTCGGCGACAACAACCTTGAAGCCCGCCTCCGCCGCGCTGCGCAACTCGCCAGCCAGTCGCTGAACCGCAACCACGCCCAACAACTGTCCCGTTCATAGCCTGCGCCTGCCCAGTAAAATCCTGTATCTCTGGACGGGCGGTCGTGGGAAGGAATCTTGATTCTCAGCAAGGCCCACGCACAGTGGCAGAGTCACTGAACTTATCTGTTGGCGTACTGGATATCACATTGCAGGAGTGGTGCATTCGCGATCCCCGCAGTGCATTGAGAGAGGGTAGTGATCAGTGCCAGCGTGCCTAGGTGGACTGTGCCACGGCGTCAAGTAGGCCAGAGTTGCGACCAACTACTTCCGTACAATTGTTCGCGTTCCTCACGACATCTGTCGCAGCCCTGACGGATTTCCGCACGTGTATCTTCAAGGCCAGGGCTGAGGCAGACCACTTGTTCCTGGAACCCTCAGAGCCAGGCCTTCCCCGTGGCCAAGGTGTCTGGCATTTGGAAAGCATACAAAACGGGCACTGTTCATAGGCAAGGCGTCATAAAAAGAGGGGTTCTCTGGATCATGCACATAGAACTACATTTTGTTACTGCTGCGTTTGTCTCGTCGGGCTGACCAACATGCTCCCTGAATCCTGACCCACAACCAAGCGCCGCACCGACCAATATCACCAACATGGCTCCCCGTCCCTTTGTTGCGCGCCAGAGGACCAGTAACAGCTCGTGATTTTCGCTTCCCTCGCAGACGACATGTCCAAACCAAGCAGCCATGGCCCGACGACCGTCGTTATCGGCGATAGCCCCAAGAACCTGGCCCCGCTCGTGAAGAAGCAGATCAACGTTGACATGCCGCACGCGCCGCTTCTGACGTTGGTGTATCATAGCTCCATGTCCTATGCCGTGACCAGCTGCATAAAACACACCACTGCGGAGGTACAGCTGAATGGATGACTCTCGCCAAGGCTCAATGGAAAGCAGGTTTGGGAGGATTGTTGTGTCTCGATCGTGATGGATGATTGGGTGCTGGGCCTTGGTCTGGGCGACAGCAAGTCAGCTCGCCGGCGGATAAAACGAATCTCGTTGGTATCTGAGTGAACGTCCTTGCGTGCTCAGTATTCTCAGTTCCTCGAGGTTGTGCAGAAAACGCCTCGACATGATTGCTGAAGCAGCCTTCTCGCTCATCTCGGCGTCCTCTGGGGCGCACACGATCCTAGCTTTATACCTTGCCTTGCCAAAATGGCCACTACCTCTCATCGCGACTTTGGGAACATGGTCCTACCGTCGACAGTACTGGCTACGTAATGACCGCATTTACAAGACATCTCCTGCCAAGCAGTACCCGCACACAGACGTGCTCCTCGGCATGGACTGGTTCCTTGCCATGCTCAAAGCTCTGAAAACGTTTACCGTTCTCGACATGTGGGACGATCTGTTCTACTCTATTGGGCAAACATTTTGGAAACAGAGTATTGGCCAATGGGTGCTTCTGACGAATGAGCCTGAGAATGTCAAGGCCATGCTGAGCACGAGCTTTGACGACTGGGAGCTGGGGTCCTCCAGGAAGAAACTGACGCAGCTGGCGATTGGCAAGGAGAACATGTTTGCGCTGAACGGCGAGGAATGGAAAAGAGCTCGCCATGATGTCAAGGGCATTTTCCGACGGGGCGAGATCAAAGACCTTCAAGCGGTAGAGGGCCACGTCGAGAACCTACTGACGCGGATCTCAATGGAAGGGGACAAGGTCGACATGCAGCAGTTGATGTACCTGTTCGGCATGGACGCCAGCACGGAATTCATGTAAGCAAGCACGCAAGGTCTACCAGACATACTTTTGACTCATGACGATAGGTTTGGATACTCAACGGACACTCTCCTCCACTCTACAGCATCGACAGACGACTTTGTACGGAGCCTGGACTACTCCCTGGAAGCAGCTGCATCCCGGGCCCGACTCGGCTGGATTGCATTTCTCAAACCTGATCCCATTTTCAAGGAGGCTGTGAAAACGACACGGGCTTTTGCGGACGACTTTATCAACCGCGCAATGCTAAAGAGAAACTCGAAGCATCGGGATGACAAGGATCAAGTATTTCTTCATGACTTGCTAGAGCACGGCAAGTCTAGAAGCTATGCCAGGGACCAGATGCTAAGCATAATCATCGCTGGAAGGGACACCACGGCCAGTGTGGGGAGTAGTCTACTCTGGACGCTCGCGAGAAGATCCGACATTGTGTCAAAGATTCGAGAGGAGATCTCGATCTTGATGGAAGGAAGCCAAGCTGGGCTGCGGTACTTGAACATGGTGATCAAAGAAGGTGAGATATACGTGAGCGGGTCTATCGAAATGTTGCGGGACTGACGCGAGTAGCATTGCGACTTTGGCCACCGCTTACCACAAACATGCGCACAGCCGTCCGTGATACTGTCCTGCCTAGAGGCGGTGGCCCAGACGGACAGGCGCCGCTATTCGTGCCAAAGAACACGTCTGTGCGCTGGTCGTCATACAGTCTCCACAGACGAAAGGACGTTTGTGGTGACGATGCCAACGAGTTCCGTCCAGAGCGGTGGGAAGGATCACTGCGACCACTGTAAGGAGACTGCGCGAAGACGCTGTGACCGAGGCTGATATTCTTATGCAGGTGGAGCTATGTCCCCTTCAGCGGGGGTCCAAGGTTCTGTCCAGGCCAGCAGCTCGCTCTCACGCAGCTGTCATATCTTCTCGTCCGTCTCTTCCAGAATTTCGAGACAATTGAAGCGTGTGACGACCTGCCGATGCGGCTCAAGATTGGTACGGGCTCACGCCTGGTGGACGGATGCTGGGTAAGCCTCAAGCCAGTAAACATGGTTTGATTGGGCCAGCAGACTACCATGGGCTGGAGTTCTGCTGAGTCCGCCTCGCACTGAGACCAATGCGTCATGACTGGCTTCGCCTCAGACTTCAACAGCCCTGGCCCTGGTCCTTCCATGACATGAACCATGGGCATTGCTGGATCCTTGGTTCACAGGGCGTGCCTTTGCTCACCACATCTGCCCATGTATGCCTGGGATCGTGCATTGAACGACTTGATGATTGGAACCAGAGCCTGAACCACGACCTGTGTGCGCGATGTTGTATGTGCAGCGGTGCTACGTACCTCAAGTCTGGCGAAATGCAGCATGTCGTCACTCTCACGTGATACCCCGTCGTTGTTGGCGCGCGAAACTTTGGGTAGGAGCGTTGCGCTGTGCGTCCCAGTGCGAAGCTTCGGACGAACTCGGAAAATAAGTCAATTTTCCTTCTGCATTCATTCTCTATCCTCTCACACCGGGAAGCTGCCGTAATCACACTCGCCAGACTGTAGAATGCGTTCCCGCTCGCCTTCTCGCGGTCGAGATCGCTCGCGCACGCGGTCTCCCACGCCGCGCTCTGCATATTCGCGTTCTCCGTCTCGCTCCCGCTCCCGGTCACGATCGATCACACGCTCTCCTGCTCGAGGACGGCGGACTGACTCTCGCTCATTGTCACGCTCGCCGCGCCGCAATGGACGTTTCCGATCCGCAAGTCGCAGCCCCAGTCGAGGTCGCCACGTGAGGGCTGAGAGCGAAGATCCGCTGCACGGCAATACCAAGGTCAGTCAAGTGCACGGTACCGATAGACTATGACTGACTTTTGCAGATTGTCGTCGAGCGCCTGACAAAGAACATCACGGAGGAACACCTATATGAAATATTTGGGTCGTATGGTCGCATTGCGGACTTGGATCTCCCCATCAACCGGTCTTGTTAGTTCATGGTACAATTCCACACAAGCCATCCATTGCTGACATTGCGCTCAGCAAACACAAACCGTGGAACGGCCTACATACTATTCGAGCGTGTTGAGGATGCCGAGTCAGCAGTCGCCCATCTTCACGAAGCGCAGGTGGACGGTGCAACGATCAACGTGTCAATTGTCATTCCGCGGCGCAAGCTCTCGCCTGCGCCACCCACCGCTCGTCGAGGAGCGAATATTGACCCGCGCGTACCATTTGTTGGTGGCCGTGGCGGCGGACCTGCTGGACGCGGCGGACCCATGCGACGTCGCCCTTCACCGAGTGGAGGACGTTTCGGTGGCCGCGGAGATGCCTATCGACCAAACTCACGGTCACCGTCGAGGTCCAGCAGAGGCGGCGCAGGGAATCGATATCGGAGTCGCTCGCGAGGCCTGGGAGACTCTCCCTCCAGATCACGTTCACCAAGGAGACGCGGCGGTAGCAGTCGGTACGATGAACGTGATAGGAAGGGCCGGAGCCGTAGTCGCAGCCGCAGCCGCAGCTACAGTATGGACAGCCGTGCTCGGTCAATGAGTCCTGGCCGGAGCTGAGCAACGCGTCTGTGCTACGCCAACATGCGCATAATGACGACTAATCGCGTCAAGCCGGGAGGTGACATGTGATCTGTACGATCGTAGCCACTTGACCTTGCCTGCTCGTCGCGAGAGCTGACACTCTGCAGTTTGCCTGTTACGTCGAAAACCTTCCAGCTGGGCTCGTGGTTGGCGTCACACTTTCTTCTTTGACTTGATCCCCCGGTTTACTAGCCTAGGCGAGGGACCGAGTTTTACGACTTTTGCCATAACAGGAAAACTGGCCCAGGATGCGGAATGAGATATGACCAAAAGTCAGTAGGCCTGGCACGTTCCCGGCAGACACAATGCCACCACCAACATGCGGCTCAAGCTTGCAGCGCCTGCCCAATGTTTGACATGAAGTTTATGGTTTGATTGACAGGCGGCGTCCTGCATGAATTCCAGGTTTGGTGGGCAGCTGAAGATGAAGGTAGTCAGATCGTCCGGCAGAAGACCAAGTGAAGCAAAGTCCTTCATAGCAGTTCGGTCTCCGGCATTGTGGTATGGATTGACATAGAGCTAAGGAAGAGAACCCTGCGATTTGACTTGATGGCGTCCGTTGACACGTCCTCCTTCTATGTTCTGTCGCTGACCGGCTGCAACCTTGTTACATTGCGGCACGTGGCAAATGCGGACCAGCTGGTCTCTTGCGTTCGCCGTGGTACAGTTGACTTGAAGACCTCGTGGGTCCGCATGCAGCTGCTGTTGACGGGTTTCTTGCGATCTGACTTTCACTTGATGCCTGCCAGGACATATGGACGCTCCTGAGCATCTTGGAAAATGGAACAACAGATCTCGCTCACTATACCTGGAATAGAGTCTTCTGTGCAATTGGTAGGACTCTTATAAGACGCCGGCAGCTGTTGGAGTACTATTTCAGTAGCGGCAGCAATAACTGTCCCAAGCGAGCGCTTGAATGGCGCCTGACCAGCATCAAAAGACGCCAGTATCGGCCTCTTGCCGACACTGATTCCACGTGCTCATGCAAATCTAATTGCACTCGGTTGCATAATCATTGGGTGGTTTGGGGTCGTCAGTGGCGCTACGACGTGCCGCGCGGCCAGGGATCTTGAGCCACAAAGGCGTCCGATCCGAAGGGTTCCCCTCTGCATGTGCGACGGAAGAGACATTCCGAAGTTCCCGAAGCACATTGGCGTCTTGATTACACGGACACCATGGCAGTCTTTCTCACAAAACAGTCTAGGAAAAGAGAGCGACGTGCGAGAGCGAGTGCGAGTGAGCACGCGCACACAATCGGTTTATCGTAGCTCTCTCTTGGCTTGCAGTGTCCTTTTGTTGGTCTCAAGCCTCGCCTGTCCGAAAGAGGAATGTCGAGTCGCCAGCAAGTTGGCGCCAATTGTCTGGACAATGGAGTCCACATTCCACGGGAAACACCTGACAACTCATGCGGGCTAGCCGCGTGCTTGGTACCTGTCGATCCGACTGATTGCCCTCTGAGGAATCAGCGAATTGTGACAAGCAGCGTGATCTAGCCGGGACACGCGCAAGGCCAGTCCCACGTGCGACCATTCAGGACGCTCAGGTATTCATATCGGTGACCGGGCGAAGCCATGACGAACTAGTGTCTTTTGCCGATGGCGAGATAAAAAGGGTTGCTGCCACACGTTTGGGCTAGATTGGATCTTTTGGCAGAGGGCGTGGTCATAGTGTTGGTTCTGGAAGAACCGGGGACCTGCAGGAACAGAGCGGAGAGGGGCGCTCCACAGTCGCTGCTTTAGCCTCTTTGAATCCTTCATCCTCTTTTTTTCACCCATCACCACCAAGGCGGCAGCAGCTGCTCGAGAGGTGCTCTTCAATCGTGGATATATTTTACAGCACCATTGGCGGGCAGGGCAGCCTGTGTCTTGGAAGCACTTCAACTCGATGGGCGTGCCAGTCGAGCTACCAACGCACAGTGGCCAGTCCCTTGGCCATGCAGATGGTAAATTGAAAGCATCCAAAATAGCAGGGGTGGGGGTGGTTTATCCCGACGACCGATGGGGAAAACAGTGTGCGTCCCCTGCCAAGGCACTGTCCCCTCATGCTTGGATGTTCAAGGTCGAGCCTCGCTTCGATGTGTCGCCCCATGACGATTGACTGTTCGACCTCGCTCCGCACAAGCACGTATTTTCATGAAGCCATCCTAGAGCCTCGCTATCCAATCTCATTTGGACAACCTTGTGTCTGTCCACACACACACACACATTGGATAGCTTGCCGGTCAGCTACAGAGACTGCGTTCCCTTTCCTCCAGCGCCATGGAGGACTCCTCCTCCTACAGCAACAATGGCAGCTACTACGGCCGGCCGATAGCGCCTCACCCTTCAGCGAACACATCAGCCGAGATCACGCCCATCCGTGGTGGGACGCCAAACACAGACCGGATCGCCAACCCATTCAACGACGCGGCCTCCTCGCGACACAACCCATTCAACAGCCCCAGCGCCTCGCGTCCAGGCTCATCATACAACTCCTCCAACGGAGGCTATGGCACTCGCCCCGATGGGCAGCGGTTCTTCCACTCGAGGAGAATTCCAAAGGGAGTCGAGACTGAAAAGCCCTGGCTGGGCAAGAAGGACAGCAAGGAGAAGTGGGTGACCATATTTCCGATTCTCGGCATCTTGGTAGGACTAGGAATTGCCGGTTTCCTAGTCTGGGATGGGATTCGCAGTGTCGTGAAGCACTCTTATTGCCCTGTCATGGACGAGGATTTCTCGCGTGGACTGGACAGCTCCATTTGGACAAAGGAGGTTGAGGTCGGCGGATTTGGGTACGTGTTCTTCCCTAAGTTGTGCGCACGCCATCGATTGGTACTGACCATGGCAGCAACTCCGAATTCTGCCAGACGACCGGAGGCGACGAAAACGTCTTTATCGAGAACGGTGTTCTCACGATTCGAGCAACTCTTCAGGACGAAGACAAGATGGAGAAGGACACCGTCATTGACCTTCTGAAAGATGGCACCTGCACGTCTGACAAGCCATCGGCTTGCATTGCCCGAACCAACACGACGGCCGGCAATGCCAGTGTTGTCCCGCCTACAAAATCGGGGCGAATCAACACAAAGAAGGGCGCTTCTATCAAGTATGGCCGCGTCGAAGTCACGGCCAAGCTGCCCAAGGGTGACTGGCTGTGGCCGGCCATTTGGATGATGCCGGTCAAGGAAACCTATGGGCCGTGGCCGGCATCCGGTGAGATTGACATTATGGAGAGCCGAGGCAACAATTACACCTACGCACAGGGTGGCAACAACATCATCTCGTCAGCCCTTCATTGGGGGCCCGACCCGGCAAACGACGCGTGGTGGCGCACGAACAACAAGAACAAGATTCTGCGTGGGTCGTACGCGGACGACTTCAACACCTTTGGCCTTGAGTGGTCCCAAAAGTATCTCTTCACCTACGTCAACTCGCGTCTGTTGCAGGTCATGTACACGAACTTCAAGAAGCCCATGTGGCAGCGCGGAGACTTCCCGGCCGCATCGGCGAACGGCTCCAGGATCGAGGACGTCTGGTCGCAGACGGGGAACAGCAACACACCCTTTGACCACGAATTCTTTCTCATCATCAACCTGGCTGTCGGCGGCACCAATGGGTGGTTCGAGGACGGAAAGAGCGGCAAACCGTGGATGGACGGTAGCCCCAATGCCAAGAAAGACTTTTGGCAGGCCAGGGACCAGTGGCTCGAGACATGGCAACGCCCGCAGATTGAAATCAAGAGGGTGGTGATGATGCAGCAATGCGACGGGAACGAGGAGCTCTAACCTCGCGGGCACGAGGATTTTGTTTCACTGGGCTTGATACATGTGAATGGCGTTGACTGGTAGACATGGCGGGCTTGCAATGTAATGGGGGTTCTTTTTCACTGGACTGCTGTTCTTGGTCAGGGATCTGCGTCTTCTATCGAATAAGGTGCCCAAGGTAATTAGCGGCCACATGTGTAAGGTAGGCTGCCGCGATCAGCATGCTCCTGTTTTGTTTGCAGTGTTGCTCGGATACAGATACGACCTGCCGATCCGATCACTTGCACCGGTGCTGCATGCATGAGGAACGTTTGTTCCTCAGCCTGGTGCCATGCGCCCTGTAATTACTGTGGGATGACAGCTTGTAGATGACTTATTTCCCCGCTTCTCGCTTGGCAAACAGACACGGTCGGTCATGGAAGCGATTTCATGATTTTGGGGACTATCTTAACCTAGTGGGAACACGATGGACGGCGCGATTTGGGAGACTGGAGCAAGCACCACAGCTTGCCTCGCCCCCAGGTCTCACGGTATTCCGAAATTTCTCGCACAGTGGGGAATTGGGCAAGGTTCCTCCGTGTCAAAGCAGCAACTGCATTTGAGCAACAGGGGCTCCCGCTTGAGTTCACAGGCTCAGGGATGGGTGGGGAATCTGTAGCATCCGGGTGGCGCTATCTTTGGGAGACGGCCGCCTGCCACAACAGTCAGGAACCGGTGCCGCTTTTGCAGGTGAGTTAAACAGGAAGGAGCAATGAGCACGTTTTCACCGCTGCACTCACCACTCTGTCAAGGTGATCCGGTCACGGTCAGACAGACAGACAGACAGACAATCGACGTGAAACTGTCTCACTGTTGTGTCTTTCCTTACGCCAGAGACACTACTAAGCGCCGCGACATGATTCACCATCTCGGCTGCGGATATCTAGCGCCATCAGGCCCGGCGCCTTTGGTCCAACGTGGGACCCAACATTAGCCTGGATGGATGAAAGATGAAAGCCATTGTTGGTTCGGCATGCCAAGCCGCTGCCGCTCCCCGCCCTATAGACTAACGCCTCCTCCGTAACACAGGCCTGTGCCGAATGGAAATGGAGCGCCACGGTCAGGGTCTGGGTTATTCGCAACGTTCGAGCCATCGCCTTCAGAAGACGCTGTGGCACAGACTCGTCTTCATCACGGATGCCAGTGCGAGACATGAGATCAAAAGATCATGCAGGTTCGGCCGGATGAGCTTGCCTTGGTCATCCGGGTGGCTATGGACCAACGCAGACACGAAGCGACAAGGATATCAACTTACTTATCTTCACGCCCCTGGGCCCCACCATCTCCAACCGGCAAGGGCTTGGCGAGCACGCCGGCCATGTCTTTGCGCCCAGGTTTTCTTCCTCTTCTTCGGCCTCCGCGCGGTCTGTCTTTCCATGTTCGACCTAGACGAAACTGATGCTTGCAAGACGCCAATGCCATGGCCCGATTATAACCTGTTGCATCCTACACGTCACCCCCCCTGCCCCCCTTCCACTCACTCGATCTTCCATGCAGGAAAAGGGCCAGCATCCAGGCAACATCGTCGTCGCCTTCTTCTAACTCCTCCCGCCGCTGTCTCGGCTCCAGCACTCTCTTTCTCTCAAACTGGTGGACTTATTGGTTGGTCTCTGCGCTCATTGCAAGATTCACCGCTCTCCATGACTGGCTGAGGACCCGTCCCCAGGGCTGCTGTTCGACACTCGCCCATCGAGGCGCCGCTCGCTGCGTGCGATCACCACTCGTTTTAAGATCGCGCCAAACACGTCGACGAGGACTGCGACACCATGGGTCTTGGGGGCTACTTCAAGGCCGACAGGCCTCACATGACGCCTTCGCCCACCAACATGTCTTCTTTAGCCCCGCGAAGCCGCAACTCGCCCACGTCTGACAAACGACCATCGACCCTGGGCACAGACATGGAGCTTCAACCACCCTCGCCGCGGAACTTCTCGCGGCCTGAATCGATCTCAGGTCGCTCCGTCAGATCCAATAATAGCTCATTCTTCATCGACGACATCAAGCACGAGGTCATGGTGAACTACTTGTACCAACAGCAGTGTTCCCAGCTGTGGGTGAGCGACGGCTCTGGTGAGATCGAGGGTGTGCTCCTGCGCAAATCAAGAGGCCACTACATGGCGTGTCCTCCGCAACTGGGCAGTTCTGCGTTCGCTCTGGCATGCGCGGCGCTCAATGTCCAATGCGCCATGACTGTGAACTCGAGAGTCATCAAGACCTTCCTGCAGTGGAGTCCCGATGCCGTCGACGTCCCGCTCATGAATGGCCTCCGAATCCAGATCCTCCCTACGATAGAAGACCTCACCCGGGCGAGAAAACACCAGTTTGCTGCTTTCGTTGCGTCCGAGGGCCTCTTGATAGTGTGGGATGATGATGCGCTGCATCTCGTGCAGAGGGCCAAGGCCATTGAATCGGAACTCATGGAACTGGTGTGGAAATCGGGCAACGACGTCGGTGAAGACGACGAGGATGAGAAGAAGAGCGCGCGTGTGTACACGGCTGAGGTGGACGAGGAGACGGGCGAAATCACACCCGACAAGAGGCCCATCCACCTCCAGAACAGTGTCCTCGTCGGCTTCACCATGGTTCTTGTTCTTCTTGCCATGGGCGCTGCTTGGCGTCAACTGGCTATCCAGACCTCGGTCGACGGCGACTTTAAGCGCCTGGGCCTGGTGGCCTTGTTCCCTGTCCAGCTCTTCTTCACCCTCTTCTTCGCACAGGTCATTGTCGGCTGTCTCGCCCAGATTCTGGGTCCAGTTCGCCAACTCACCGTCAACTCCAAGTTCTACTCGGCCCGGCCCCCGAGGCGCCTCCATACGGATACTCTTCCTCATGTCACCATCCAGTGCCCCGTGTACAAGGAGGGTCTGAAGGGCGTCATCATCCCCACGGTCAAGTCCATCAAGCAAGCCATGTCCACGTACGAGCTTCAAGGCGGATCTGCCAACATGTTCGTCAACGATGATGGTCTGCAGTTGCTGCCAGAGGAGGAGCGCCGTGAGCGCATCGACTTTTACGCGGACAACAGCATCGGCTGGGTAGCCCGGCCGAAGCATGGCGAGGACGGTTTCCAGCGCAGGGGCAAGTTCAAGAAGGCATCCAACATGAACTACGCCCTGATGATCTCGAACAAGGTCGAGGAGAAGCTCCAAGCAATCTCACGGCCTCCCGAATGGTCCCAGCACGACGAGGCACAGGCCTACGAGCAGGCCCTGAAAGAGGTCCTCGAGCAAGACGGACGTGCCTGGGCCGACGGCAACATTCGTGTTGGCGACTACATCCTGCTCATCGACTCGGACACACGTGTGCCTGCTGACTGTCTCTTCGACGCTGTTTCGGAGATGGAACAGGCCCCAGATGTGGGTATCCTGCAATTTTCATCCGGCGTCATGCAAGTCGTCCACACGTACTTCGAGAACGGCATCACCTTCTTCACCAACCTTATTTACACAGCCATTCGGTACACCGTCTCGAACGGTGATGTCGCACCATTTGTCGGGCACAATGCTATTCTCCGGTGGTCGGCCGTGCAGAACGTTTCGTACCAAGATGAAGATGGATACGAAAAGTACTGGTCCGAGTCGCACGTATCCGAGGACTTTGACATGTCTCTTCGGCTGCAATGTGCCGGGTACATCATTCGCATGGCGGCCTGGGCCGGCGAGGGTTTCAAGGAAGGCGTTTCTCTCACCGTCTATGACGAGCTCGCTCGATGGGAGAAGTACGCCTATGGCTGTAACGAGCTTCTGTTCCATCCCATCCGGACGTGGCTGTGGCGTGGCCCTTTTACTCCACTGTTCCGTCGCTTCCTGTTCTCCAACATCCGGTTCACCTCCAAGATCACCATCATTTCGTACATTGGCACATACTATGCCATTGGTGCCGCATGGATCATGACCGCGGCCAACTATTTCCTGATGGGCTGGTACAACGGGTACCTCGACAAGTACTACATTGACTCTTGGAAGGTGTGGTTCTCCATCATCATCGTCTTCAACGGTCTTGGCAACATTGCGCTGGCCGTCATGCGCTACCGCATCGGGGAGCGCAGTCTCCTTCACTCGCTTTTCGAGAACTTCATGTGGACGTTCATGCTGGCCATCTTCCTTGGCGGTCTGAGTCTACACGTCTCGCAGGCTTTGCTGGCGCACATGTTTGAGATCAACATGACCTGGGGCGCGACGAGTAAGGAGGCCGAGTTCTCCAACTTTTTCATCGAAGTGCCCAAGGTGCTGAAAAAGGTGAGCATACCACGTACTCGGATCGTTCCGCGATCTATCCCCGCCAAAGCGCGCGTTGCTGAGCATTCGCTGACCCGTTCGACTAGTTCAAATTCTCCATCTTGTTCGCACTCGTGTCCATCGTCGGCATGATCATCCTTGCAGTCGCGCCCTTTGTGCCGCACGATTGGCGCATCAATGACTTTGTGGCCATTCTTCCCATGGCCACGGTGGCAGCGAGTCACTTCCTTCTACCCTTGGCGCTGAACCCGGCGCTGATGACCTTCTCTTGGTAACACTCTCGCATTGGGCCCGCGAGGGCCGCCTGTACATGTATATAGGTGTCACGACGTTACGACCACACATAACCGCATAATAGTACACAGCTGGCTCACCACGGCGACTCGCATTTACTTTAGACGTACACAGAAAATATTCGGATCAAATAAACATTTCTACTGCATCTTCATGGCCGTCTATCAAACGCCTCTATACCGTGTGTACCCAAGAATGAAAAAGGCTCTATCTATCATGCGAAATCCTTGCTTTTGCCCCATTATGTACTTTGACCGTCTGGATGTCAGTCCACCCTTTTTCCCAGCCCTCTTTTATCGCGCAACGCTCAGCTTTAGGCCTCATCATCAGTGTCGGGAGGGTGGGGTGTGCCCTTGGGACTGTTGAGCCACTCAATGTGCCTCAACCGCCTCCTCACCTCGCGCTCCTTGAGTTCCTTCTTTGTCATCTTCTTCTTCTTCTTCGCCTTGAACTTGAGCTCCCCGTTGTCCTCGGCACCCGAGTTGACGGCTGACGAGGCGGCGGTGCTGGGCACGGTGCTGGCGACAGTCGACGCGACACCCGAGCCAGGACGCGAGTCCTCGAAGCGGTCCAGGGCGATGGCCGTGTTGCCGCGCTGGGCGACGCGACCGTCGTTGACATGCCACTGCTCCGAGCATAGGGCACCGACAAACTCCTCGTTGTGGGAAATCAGAATGACACCACCCTTGAATTCACGGATGGCAACAGCCAGGCCACCAAGCGAGTCGCGATCCAAGAAGTTGGTAGGCTCGTCGAGGACGAGCAAGTGAGGGTTGTTCCACATGGCACCGGCGATGACAACCTTGACCTTTTGGCCGCCGGACAAGGAGCCAATCTCGTTGTGGTTGGCAATCTCAGGGTCGAGGCCGAGGTCCTCAAAGTGCTTCGAGATGACCGTGGGGGCGAGCTCACGGTAACCCAGACCCTCGCGCGAGGCCTCGTGGTCGTCGAATTCTTGGACGAGCTTGTCAAAGCCCCATTCGTAGAGCGTCTCGCGGGAGACGTGCGAGTTGTACTTGGGCAGGTAGCCGCGCCATTTCCTATTCTGCAGTTAGTATGGGGTGCTCACAGGCAAGTCATAATGTCACATACACTTCGTATTGGAAGGTCTTCTTGTACTTGGAGCGACCGACGAGAGACTCGACCTGGCGGGGAGATTTGCCGTCACCGAGGTCAATCATCTTGTCCATCTGCTCGCGGTCCTTGTCGGACAAGATACGTGTCTGCTTCATGTGCACCTCACGGTCATCGCCGTGCTGGTAACGCCACTGGAGATACTGATTGGGAGTCTTCTCAAGGTGCATCTCGACGTGCTCCAGCGCGTGCTGCTTGATGTAGCCGATACGCAGGTTGGGGTGCTTCTCGACCTTGCCGGTGCTGGGGACTGTTTCGCCTGTCAGGAGCTTGATCAGGGTGGATTTGCCGGCACCGTTGGGGCCGATGATGGCCACGCGCGACGACAGGGTGAGCTGGCAGGATACGTCGCTCAGAGATGGCTTGGAAGCTCCGGGGTACGTGAAGCTGACGTTGGACATGCGGATGATGGCGCGGGTCATGGACTTGACGCCAGTCAAGATGCCGGGCGGAGGGAACTTGAACTGAACATTCGAGGCGGACAGAGTGTAGTAGGATTTGGCCTCGGGTCGGACCTCGACAAACTTGGAGAGGTTGCCCTTGTAGCATGCAAGCTTCTTGTTGGGCTCGTAGTGGTAGATGTCGGTGGTAACATTGTCCAGGAAACCGGAGTCGTGAGACACGATCAAACTGGTAATGTCGGTGTGCTTCTTGAGGTACTGCTCCAACCAGGCAACGTTGGCCACATCCAAGTGATTGGTAGGTTCGTCCAGCAACAACACATCAGCACGCTGCAACATGGCACGGGCCAGGGCCAGCTTCATCTTCCAACCACCGGACAGGGAGCCGACCTTTTGGGCCTGTCGGCCTTCGGGTCCAGCAGTGAACCCGAACTCGGACAAGACCTCGGAAATGCGCTCCCGACCCTCAGAAGCAATGGTCGGGTCCTTCAGCATGAACTCCAGGATACTGATATCGGCATCCTCACCCTGGTTGTGCTCGACGTAACAGGTCCTCAGGACATCTTGGGGTGGGAAGCCCTCCAGCTTGCCGTTGGCAATGGAGCGCATGAGAGTGGACTTTCCGGCACCGTTGCGACCACACAGACCGTAGCGGTGACCCTTGAGCAGACGAAGGTTAGTGTGAGACAGCAGCAACATGCCACCGTAAGCCAGAGAAAAATCGGCGTTGACGATTTCGATCTCGCCATCGTCCTCCTTCTCCGGGACACCGTACTTGCGCTCGTCCTCGCCGACCCAGTAGGTCTTGACACTGTCGGCAATTGCCGCCGCCGCCTCGGGCTGGGTCAAACAGGACATGTAAGGAGTCACCCGGTCGGCGATGCGCTGGACGTAGCGGAAGTTGACGTCAATGGCCACCTGCTCGCCCACATAGTCGCGGACGACCTTGTAGGTTTCCTGGTCGGAGACTGATCCGTTCTTCTTGACATGCTCGTCAAGGGTCTTGGCGACGTCTTCTGCCGTAGTGCGCGCAACGACGTCCTTGTCGTCACCCATGGCTTTTTGCATGGTCGCCAGGGCACGCTCGGCGAGCTCGCGAACCTCGGGCAGGGAGGCACGCTCGCAGACACCCTTGACGCCAGGAATGAGTTTGGGCAGGAATGTCCTAGCCTCGATGGGGTCGTGGACGAGCTTAGTCAAGTTTTCGACAATGACAACGGTTTGACGGAGAACTTCCTGAGCGGTGGTTGGGGTATTGAGGGATCGCTCAACAAAAGGTGTGAGGAGGGCAAGGACAGGCGACGTGACGATGGCAACAAAAGTGGTCTGAGAAAGCGCATGGATAGCCTTCTGGAGTGACTGTGTCGAAGGCTTCTGCATGGTATCGATGAGCAGTGGGATGCGAGGGGCGACATCGTCGTTCGACAGGAGGGCCGTGAGCGAGGTCATTGTCTGGACGGCTTGCTTTTCAACCTCGGATTTGAGGTCGTGCATGCCGTTCTCAACAATGGGAATCAGGCCGGCAAGTTTGGAGCCCAGCGCCTCACGCAGCAGATCCTTCTCAGAGGCCTCCTCCTTGGAGGCGCCAATGGACATCTGAGACTTGTCGGCCATCCTCTGCAGGAGCTTGAGGGCACCCACGGTGCTTTGCCACTTGTTGGCCTTACGGCCCAAGTACTCGACCAGGGTGGGCAGAAGCCCAGCAACGAGAGCCTCGGCACTTAGGGCGCCGAACAAGGCATCGATCCCGTATTGTGCCGATTCGCGAACAACAGCGGCCTTGTCAGCCAGGGCGTCCAAGGCGCAAGCGAGCATGCCGCCATCCTGAGACAGGAGAGTGATCTCCGTGACGGGTTGTCTGGGAGGGAAACGCTCGAAAATGGCACCGAGGAGGTTCTGCGCGCATTCTCTCCGAAGGTTGCTCTTCTTATCTCCGGCCGCCTTCTTCACCTCGTTGAGGATGTTGTACTGCTGGAGGCCAGCGTATCCGACCGAGTTGAGCAGGACCTCACAGAGCCCGTAGGCGGCGTCGACGCTGGCAGATGAAGTCTGAGCCGTGAAGATCGTGTTGAGTAGATCAGAAACCACCTCCTGTGAGGGAGGCGGCCCAGCGTCCTTGGACGGCGGGGTCACAGAGTGTGGCATGGCTGCGACTGCTGCGTTCGATCCGGGTTTCGTCTGTTTCGTTGAAATGCTCTCCTGTAGATGGAGGCGGTGCGCAGACCGGGCGCGAAGAAACTAGATCGGCCTCGAGGAGGGATTCGCAGATGAAACCAGATTGAAAAGACACGGACAGAAGAACAAAAAGGACTATAGTGGGGGAATTTCTTTGACACTGGGCGACATGGGAAACTCCCAAGGCGCCCCTCCTTGGCGGGAAATTTCTGAGAAAATCTCTTATCGGAGGCGTGGTACGTACCTTATCGGCTCGTCCCTTGGTCCCGCATCCACCAAGAACGTGCACCAGGAGACTCGCGCTAGGACGCGCTAGAATTACATCGCTCAGGCACAGCAGTTAGCGGGTGGAAACCACGACGAAGGCGAGTGCGCACTCATTGATCCGAATGGTGAGACGATGCCTTCCTTTCAACAGGTCGACGGCGAGCTTGAAACGACAGCAACAGACAAGCACCAGTCTTCGCTTGACCCAGACCAGCCCTGCAGACGCCTCTGTACCAATGCATCCATGTATTGCCCGGGACTTTTCACGATGAATGGCGTTTGGGAGACACAAAGCGAGTACAGTAGTGAGTCTGGCAAGTGCGATTCTTCCTCCCCTGTAGCACTTCCTCAACTCTCTTGTCAATACCCTGCGGTTAGTTCTGTATGCCAGTATTGGGCCACGTGCTTTCCAGAAGGCGTTATAACGCGAGAATTTAATAATTATAAGGTAGTGCCGGAAATGACATATGACAGCCGTGTCAAACCCACCGGTTATCCATGGACCAACACTTTCAAGCTGCGTAATATGGGTAAGCGATCAGCACCCACCGCATGCGACCCGCTTATTTTTTTGGTGTACGATACTCTGATTGACGCCAGACGCAACTGAGGCCCTCAATTTGGTACGACGAGTATGTTCACAAGTTCAGATTCCACAAAGGTACGCTAATTAGCATCTTACTAAGGATCAGCAATGCAGATTATCACCCTGCCGACAATGCGCACCCTGGTCCCTCAATTGAATGCTGTAACGCCAGCCCCGCTTTCCTCTCTGCCAGTTATGAGCTGAGCAGCTGAACATGCTACGTCAAGGCCGATCCCATTGATCTGGCTCTCGGATTGACCACACGAGTCAAGCCACCTTGGGGAAGCCAATGACCAACGTGGGCAAACAAGAAGTATGAATGGTCCTTGGAGCTCCGACAATGCTGAGACCAAGCGCGTGGACACGACAAACGCCTCTCCTCAACCAGGGTCTACCTTTCTTACGCTACTGCCTCCCGAAGTACGAAGAGACATCTACGCCCATCTTTGGCTTTCGAATGGACTGGAACAGCACATACTCCTAGACGAGGTGTACAACGATGATCCAAAACTGCTAGGGGTCCATTTGCCGCCAGACGGCAGCACGACGACCGTCTCCGAGAATCCCGGCAGTGAGTCTGGCCACGAGCCTGACCGCGAGCCTGATCACGAGCCTGGCCAAGAAGAGTCGAAGCGCAGATCAACTGGGAGTCAACTCTCCTGTCAGGATGATGAAGGAAACGGGGTTGCGTCTGGCAGCGCCGAGGCCGGCGAAGCGACAAGTGCCAGCTCGTCCCGTCACCCCAGCAACGACATGACTACTCCGAGGAGCTCGCCACTTGACGCTGGTTTTAATGACACCGAAAATACCGAGAAATCAGAATGCGGCGGAGGCGAACAAGCAGAGAAGATTGATTCCCCACCACAGCATACGGAAAGCACTGGGCGCGTCCAACAATGCGAATCAAACCCATCGCCTCCACCTAGGGTACTAGTTGGCAATGTACGCCGCAAGCGATGCGTCACCGACTACCTTCATCCGGATCTGAGTCTCCCCGACGGACTCTGCGCTCTGGACCCCAAAGTCACAAAGCATCGACGTCGCCACGACCCGAGCTTCGTCGACGGCACAGACCCGGTCTGGCACAACCTGTGCTTCTGGTGCAAAGAAGCATACGATTGCTACTTTGACATCAGCAACATGCCCAACCCGCCCCGACAGCGCTCTGACTTTATGAGCATGTTGCTGGTTTGCAAAAGCATGCACCGAGAGGTCTTGTCCAGCATCATGGAAGATGTGCGATGGTCATTCGCCCAATTTTGGGCTTTGCCCTCCTATTTAGAGTTTCGGTTTCCGATGAATGCCATGATCAGGAGAATTGTTGTACTTTGGTCAATAGAGGGTTCGTATGAATGGCAGATGGAGGAGTGGAAACAGACCTTGCCCCTCCTTGACGACATGCCACAGCTCCGGGAGATTGAGATTTGGATGGATTACGGCCGGCGGTGGAGCAACAATCAGGCGCGTGCTGAGTTCCCCGAGTCAAGGCAAGCAAGAATCTGGGCAAACGTTCCGGGACATGTGCATGTCAGAGTCACCTATCCTCAGGAATTTGTCACTGGGTATGAGGAGGTGACCTCTCCAGGAATCAGGCAGCTGCACAAGTTTGTCGAAGAATGCGGCGGCTGGGTCAACGATCCAGGCGAAACAGACGTCAGCATCGAGTAGGCTGTCATATTGTAATAATAGAAAGCGAGACATGGAAACCGCTATATACAGATGGTATGCCTGGGGTTGTGTGTACGTCCGGGGGTATATTACACGCGCAGCAAAACATTAAAGTATAATCCCGAAACGATGAAAGATCCTCAGTAGAACCCGCCCGCTACTATTGAAGGCACGCCAGAAAGAAGCTGGCATTTTATCCCCCACCGCGATTGGCTTCGTGGGAAGTCTGCTCGCTCTGAGGCTGCGGCGGGCCAAACAAGAAGTTCCGCATCTCGATACCTTGCGGATCGAATTTCGCCATCAGGCCCTTGTGCACGCCCAACCGTTGGTCTCCAGCTTGGTATTTGGACTTGAAGCGGTAGTACGTCGGAGTGCGGGGTCGACAGAGCACGGCGATAATATTCTTGAGGATGCTCCCTTGGGAGTATGCTCTGAACCGTTCGTTCTTAGCGAACTTGTGCGAGTTCATGTACTCCCGCGTCGTCTCGCCGCGAGCCATAAGGAAGACGTGGTAGCCCATGAGAGCCGCAGGATAGAAGAAGAGAATGATGCCCAGGATGAGCAGAGCAAACGGGACGGGAAAGTGTCCGACAGCTTTGCCAAAACTCACGTTCTCACGGCTGCGGTACACCAGTAGCTGAACCAAGGAGGTGGCGATGACGTAGACTGCGAGAATGGTGCCGGACGTGACAAAGGCAAAGAAATAGCGGTAGTTACGCTTGCCAACACAATTGTTAAGCCAGACGCAGTGGTGGTCGTGAGTCTCGATGCAGTTGTCGCAGAGGCGACAGTGATGAGCGCGGGGAGGACGCCAAATATTGCATGTTCGGCAATGTTTGACAGGGACCTCCATAGCGGCGGTGGCGGATTCAGCAGATTTGATGAGCGTCCAGTCGTTAGTTGGCGGACCCAATCTCAGAGGATCGTCGTTCTCTCCCAGCGGTGGAAAGGGATGCAGGTTTCGAGGCAAGATCTAGCAAAGTCAGCAACGCTCCAGTAGGGAGCCGGAAACGAATACTCACCCCAGGATCTGACACAGAGGCGTGCACGAACGACGACATGCAGATAAACGCCACGTAGGCAAACGTGACCGGGATCGCCGGTGAGATGTTGCGCCAAAGCCAGGGCGCTGAGAAGACGAAGAACAACACGCACGGCAGCACAATGAAGAAACCAGTGGCCAGGTTGATTGGCCGCCCCCGCGTGTTCTGCCACCTCCCACCGAAGCAGAACCGAGTATTGCCTTCAAAGTAGTCGAAAACTCGGCCAGCTGTAGGCTCAACAGGCCGGGCTAGCCGTGCCGGTGGCTTCCTCGCCTGCCCTCTCGAATTCACAGGCCCCATCTTGGGAGAAGACGCGCCACTAGACAGCTTCTCGGCCCCCTCGTTGCTCCTGTGCCGGTTTGCGTCTCTTCCTCCAAGCATAAAACTGGAACGAAAGGACAGTGGAGATGCGAGCGGGCCGGGGTCTGGCTTTCCAGTATTCTGGTAGCCTTTATCGACATTTACTGACACGCCACGTGGGCTGGCCGCATGGTCGTTGCTCTTGTGCAACGGTCTGACGCTGTCTGTCAAGCTACCTGTGGCGTAATGGCCGCCAGTTGGGCTCGTGTTTGCCGTTACGCGATCTTGGTCGGTAAGTTCCGTCCCTCGTGAAGGCGGGGGTCGCAATTCCTCGAGTCCTAGTGTATTATGCGGTGCAACGCTCCCGCCAAGGTCTGTCGCGCCATCGTCCAGATCAAGATCCTGCAATTGCTGGGACTGCTGCATATTCTGCTGGTCGGTCGGAACTGGCCGCGAACTTTGCCTGTGAGCCTGCAGCTTCTGGGAGCTCATGGGTCGAAAGAACGCGTTCGAAGTCAGCGAGGGAACATAACTTCGACTACTGGTCACATTCCGTTGGGTGCGCGTGGACGCTTCTCCCCGATTGCCCATGGGTTCTCGTTTGTTGGCGATGCCCGACTTTCTCTTCTCTGAAACTTGTTTCTGTGACCTCGTTGTCTCTGCCCCGATGGTTTGTCTGGTGTCAGGTCGAGCTGCATCGTCTTTGCTCCCCCCGGGCTTTGGTCGCACATACACCTCTCCGCTCAGTCGCGACGAGTGTACACTTGGTGATCTTGCACTTGTTTCCTCGTGTGAAGTCGGACGATCGTGCCCGTCAGCTTTTGGTGATGATGCGTTCTCCATGTCGGCCCGTGAACTGAATCTCAATTTCTTGCGATCAAGCCCTATTCATGATGCGCCTCGCAAACAGTGCAGCTTTCTCCAGACTCTTATCGTTTGTGCACTTATCGATCGCAAATTTAAGTCGGGTATCGGCGCGGGCTAAGGTGTGCGCGTGTGCTGACAAGTCGGTCGTATCGTCACCTTCGGGTATCTAGGAACAAGGGAATCAGGAGGTTGGTAGTGGGTGGCGGCGGATGTGTAAGATTCAATGGAAGGCTTCTGCAAGGGAAAAGAAAAGGAGAGAGGGCACCACAGCACGCGGCAACAGGAGAAGTTGAAGAAGAAAGGCAGGGAGTGGACGACCGGGCGAGATGTGCCTGACGAGAACCAGTTCGCAGGTTGGCTGGCGATGGTGGTCAGCTCTCACCTGTGGGATGATGTTCCTTTTTCATGCATGGTCGCTGTTCCTCGATGGACGGGGCCATGTTAGCCCATATAGGGTCTAGCGTGCCAGCATTGTCAGGGCGTTGGGCGCACGGGCCATCCAATCACCCTCATCACCAAAAGCTTGAGCATTGACAAGGCGCACTGCGCGGCCAGGGGAACACGAGAAAAACGAGCATGTACATGGCGCATCGTGTCAGTATAATTGCAGGGATTCTTCATGAAGCGATGCAAGAACTTGGATAGATACCTGGCAGAGAGACTAGACATTGTCTTCACCGTTCTCCACTTAGAGAAGGAGCCCTCTCACCATCTGGGCAAACCACATCGGTGACAATGCAGATGCGTGTGTTCCAAGTTGTCAAATCCACACTAGGAACGATTCACTGGCACCAATTGTGGAAGCGTTGTTGGCATCATTTGCCTGAGGGACAGGCCTCGAGTCCCTGTCAGGATTGTCCTTGATAAAAGCAATCGGTAATGTTGGCATGGCATGAATCAACCAAGCCTCATCGTGCTCGACCTTGTCATGCCTGCTGGTCAAATACGTCATTTACCGAATAAGCACTTATCACTGTGAAATTAACTGTACGCGCACGGATATTCGCAGCTTTGATCTTGATGCCCGATCCCGCCCTGGCTCATTCATGAGAGGCAGCGGTGAAGATTGGTGACAAGTGCTGCTGCGTTTCTTGGCACCTTTGACCGCTAAGCGTCCCGTACTACGAAACAGCATTACAACACGGCTTATGCTCATCGTCTGTAGCCACAAGCAATCCTTCGGGGGTCGAGAGACCGCCTCAGACATCGGAAGTGGACCGCTGCATTGGAATTCGAACTCGGATAGATCCGACGTTAGGACTCTATTGTCCACATCAGGACAATATCTGGGAGTCGGTCAGTTTGTGACCTTGGTCGGCCAAATGAGATAGCGACTTTGGCTTGAAGAACTTCCATGCTCTCTTGGGTGTTCTGCTGTAGCCCTCCAAGCGACCAGTGGCTACGCCATACAACTCTGTTGACAACATGAACTGTTTGACTCTATCCTGGCCGGGCTGGCTCCCCCACCGGCCGCTCCAAGAGCGGCGGTACATGTATCGGCGGGAGCGGGTCCAATCGGCTCAAGTCCAATGACGGTCCCGATTTTTTGGATTGCGAAAGCGCATTTCGCCTCCTCGACGCTTGCCTTCCCATCAGTCTCTCACCAACATCTACTCTGTCGCCGTCCCCAGCCCGGACTGGTATTCTTTACGATGGCGTCGATTGCTACCACGATGAAGCGCGCTCACGTACCTGTGCGCCGCGCCCTCGCATCCTCGACTCCTGCGATCCGAACACTCGCCACCATCCCTGACGCTCCTCCCAGCGGCAAACCGAAACGAAAGACATATTTCAAGGACGCAAACATTGCGTCGTTCGACGACTTTGTCGGCGCACCCGAGGAGCCCCTGTCGCAGTCGGAAGCCTTTGCACTGCGTACTGCGCAAGTCGGGCCCGAGGGAAAGAAGAAGACCATCACCCGCCTCCCCGAATGGCTCAAGACGCCCATTCCTGCCGGAAACGACAACTTCAAGAAAATCAAGAAAGACCTGAGAGGCCTGGGTCTGCACACGGTTTGCGAGGAGGCGAAATGTCCCAACATTTCCGAGTGCTGGGGTGGGAGTGACAAGAGCGCCGCGACAGCGACCATTATGCTCATGGGCGACACATGCACACGAGGTTGCCGCTTCTGCAGCGTCAAGACCTCGCGGACGCCGCCACCGCTTGACCCCCACGAGCCAGAGCATACTGCCGAGGCGCTCGCCCGCTGGGGACTGGGATATGTCGTGCTGACCAGCGTCGACCGAGATGACCTTGTGGACGGTGGATCACGGCACTTTGCCGAGACGATCCGCAGGATCAAGCAGAAGAAGCCTAGCCTGCTCGTCGAGGCTTTGACAGGTGACTTCCGGGGAGACCTAGACCAGGTGGCTGTCATGGCGGAGAGCGGACTCGATGTCTATGCGCACAACGTCGAAACCGTGGAGGCCCTGACGCCTTATATCCGAGACCGACGCGCAACATTCAGGCAGAGTCTGGACGTGCTCAGGCATGCGAAGGAAGTGAGGGGCCAGGAGGGGATCATCACAAAGACCAGTCTGATGCTGGGCTTGGGAGAGCAAGAGAAGGAAATCATGGACGCGCTGACTGGTGAGTGGCCGCCTCCCTGCACCCTGCACTAAGAAATCGCTGACGAATTCTCTAGAACTACGCAAAATTAACGTCGACGTTGTCACCTTTGGCCAGTACATGAGGCCGACGAAGCGCCACCTCAAAGTGGAGAAGTATGTCACGCCAGATGAATTCGAAATGTGGCGTCAGCGCGCCCTTGACATGGGCTTCCTCTACTGTGCCAGTGGACCTCTTGTGCGCTCGTCGTACAAGGCCGGCGAGGCGTTCATTGAGAACGTGCTCAAACAGAGAGCCGGCAAGAAGGCGCCGTCGGGGACTACCATCGACCAAGCGCAAGCAGCCGACAGCATCACCACTGGCCTTTGAGCATCGGCTTAATCACACCTTGTACTTTTGAAACACAGCATGGACTGGCGTTGGCGGACGGCGTGAATCAACTTTTCAGGATAGACAGCCTTCAACAATGGCTCGGCAATATAATCTCTTCAATATCCCAAACCCAAACACTTTTGTGATTCATGCTGTTAGCTACTATCCCAGACGCCTCGCAATGCAGTCAACCCGATGAGGAGCGCCTCTTCTGTCCGTATTGTCCTGCTTCCCTGGTTTGGCAGGATGTTCACCCAGTGGTCAAAGAGCTCCTTTGTCTTGCCTCCCTGGACACCCATCTCTTTCAGTTTGTCGTCGTTCATGGAAGCGTACTCCAGTCCTCTCGGGCCTCCAAACACCACCACCAAATGCTTGAATGGAGCGACCCGCTTGCCGGCCGGGAATACCTTGGACACTGGCTCACCGCGTTCTGAGGTGCCAATGCTGATATCATAGCCATCCTCAAACGGGCATTCCTCGAATACTGCTGACAAGGAGCCGCATTTTCTCACTTGATACCCCCAGTAGTACCCGCCCTCTGTCCTAGGCGCTTCAGGGTGGATGCACTGTGGCGCCGCGTTCTCATCCTCGGGGAATTGCAGGGTTACCCTCGTCTTGGGCGGAATCGCCTCTGCAATCTCCACGGGCTCCTCCAGTCCGACTTCCACTAGAGTCCCTCCATTTGGTGCTTTCCCCGCGATTGTGACACCCTCCCTGTACTGAATCCACTCTTTCGGGTTGGGATGGTGGGGCATGTCAAGACTCGGCAACAGCGCGGTCTTTTGCAGATTGGGATGCAGTGGAAACAATGTCTTCCTCATGAATGGCGGCGCCTCAATGTAGGATAGAATGTGGGCAATGAAGTGACACGGGTCTGTGTCGCCGGTGTATGAGTTTGGATCGACATTGCGAAGACGCGAGGACGGCGGCGAATCGTCGAACACTATGACTTCGTCCACGGAGAAGACTGCCAGAGCGCGTGCGATTCGACCCGGCAAGGTCAGGCGCTGATCGGCAGTGACGAGACTATCCACGTCAGCAAACACTCAGAAAGCGAAGCTGCGACGAGATGACCTACTTGGAGAGTACACTACTTGGTACAGCGACAGATAATGTCCAATCGCGACCGCCTTCGAGAGGGTGGAAGATGGCGGATGGCTTGAAGGAGGACCTGTCTTGGGGCGGATTGGCCCTACCATTGTGGCCAATCTTGCGCTTCTACATGAACATTAGACATTAGTAGTCTCAGATCAACAAGATACGAGCTCACCTTGGCGTTGCGCTCCTGGAACGACATGGTGATTATGCGTGTTCGTCGCGGTGGCCTGGATCCTGTCCAACATCAAAAAGTTGGGATCGAGTGGGTTGGAGCTTCGGCAGAATCCAAAAGTTCGGTCACCGCCTGCCAAACGCAGCGGCCGCCACCTCACGACGCTGCCGATACAGCCAGCTGTCGCATCACATCATCATCCAACGTTCGCCCACCGTACAGAATTCACTAGCAACCCCGAATACATAATCCACAGTCAATATGAGCGGCCCCGTGAGCATCGGTTCGACCGCGGAATGGCAGACTTTGCTTGATTCCACGACAGTCGTCATCGCGGATTGTACGGCCCCTCCTTGCCACGTCGCTGAGCTTCACTGACACGACTCGATCTAGTCTATGCCGACTGGTGCGGCCCATGCAAGCAAATCGCGCCTCACTTTGAGCGTCTTGCCAAGGAGCACTCGCGGCCAAAAAAGGTCGCCTTCGCCAAAGTCAACGTCGACTCGCAGTCGACCATTGCTCGCACACAGGGCGTCGCGGCGATGCCCACGTTCAAGATCTTCCACAAGGGAGCCTGCGTCGAGACGATCAAGGGCGCCAACCCGTCCGCCCTGACCGAGGCGATCAGCAAGGCGGTGAGCCTGGCCAACACGCCTGGCGGGAACGCGGGCGATGTCTTCAAGTCGCCGGGACGTACGCTGGGAGATGGACAGGCGGCGGGCGGCGGCATCGACTTTGGCAAGATCATCAACATGCTAATCATGTTTGTGGGGCTGTACATTGTCTCACTGCTTTCGGCACGTAACAAGAAGGAAGAGTAGATCAGGATCTTATACTGACTGTGATGCACAGTTTGACGGGTACAAGGCAGCAGAGAATTCGAGGTTCAACAAGCACCAGAGGGCAGCGCGGTCCAACAAGGGTCCTGTGAGTGCTGGGACCAGGGGTGCCGAGGCGAAGGCTTCTGGGAGTGCAAGAGCGGCGCAGAAGCCTGCTTTCAGAACGCTGGCGGATCTTGGGGGCGATTAGTGAACATGGTGTCGCCCTGTGAATAAGTTTAGCATGCGATTGAGCTTCATGAAGAATTTGTTTCCTGGTTCATGCACTAGCATTCGGACTCGTCTTCATGTGAGTACTAGCGGTAATGAAGGAGGGATCTCCTGTATCACCCCGCAAGAAGGCACTGAGATGTCTGGCAAACAAGAGAGGTCTGGACGGAGATTTTCAGTGCGCAAAGAATGGATTGACATGCCTTGCTCAGGAGAGCGTCTTAAGTACCGGTATGCCCAATTCAGACTCCCCAAATTGAGGCTGAAGATGGAGGGCCCCTTTCCAATCTGGAGCATTCCGCTTGATCCTGAACACGGTCACGTGCTTTCGCGTCCCGCCAAAAAGTTCTGGATCTTGGGGTCCTGGTCCATGTTTGGAGAAGTGTTTTGTAACCACCATCTTTTGTACCATATTGTATTATATGCCCATCATGCTGTCGGCGAGGGGCATCGGGAATGCCTGCGCGCGACCGCACCGCCTTGCCACCAGGCTAAGACCATGTCTTTCTGTCCCTTCATTACACAACCGACCTTCGCTTCGTCCTGTACAGTCTAGGATTCTCAAATCAAATCTTTCGACGTCACGAGCTTTACGACAAGAAGACCAAACGGCAGAAGAAACGGAGAAAGTTGTCCGCGATGCCAAGCAGCGCTTCCGCGACACTTTGCCAAAGGACTACCTCTCCCCGGCCGAGTACGCGCTCTACGTTCGATTGTTCGGTCCGCCGTTGCGAGAAACGAGTCCCGAAGATGTTGGAATCGACACACATGCCGACATGAGCGCTCCCCCACCCAAGGCAGCCAATGAAGGCACCGTGCTCAGGGAGCTGAAGGGTGGTGCTTTTGAGGAAATCACCTACAAAATTACAACCAGAGAAACGCCCCTTGAGCCTGAAGTGGATGATGTGGATGGCACAGCGCGTGCAGAGGATATGATGTCCGCTGAGCAAGAGAGGGACCTGGCTGAGATGGAGGATGAAGCATGGAGCTTCACCGAGGAGGAGATTCAGAAGATTGCGATTGAGGAAGGCCTTGCGGTCGAAGAAGTTCGTCAACTCGCCGCGACGAAACCTACTCCAGAACAGCTGGCTGCTCTAGAGCAGCAGTTTGAGTCATCGCAAGAGACGGAGGGACCGAGCGAAGAGGAGTCCGCCGCCATTCAGGACATGCTCCTGGCGGCATCCGCGCGGAAAGCGCCCACCATCCAACCGGCAGAGAATGCCGAATTCCTGACGCCCCAGGATTACATCGATGCTGTCGCGAGAAACCCTCGAGAGGCCAAAGCCATGAGGACGCTAGCAGAGGACTTTGCCAGGACACAGAGAGAGCAGCAGGAAGCTGAGGAACGGCTGAAGGCAGAAGAAGAGGACAATGAGGCTACAGAAAGTCAAGAAGAGGCGCGCGCAAAGTCATGGCCGGAGGAGTTTCCGCTCGACATAGCCACTGGAGACCTGGACGAAGGATTCACCCGATTCCATCCCTACACCGTCGAGGGGAGTTTTCATGGCAAGTCCATGGAGATTGCACTTCCCACAGCAGAGTTCGTGCAACCAATCTCCCAGCTTCTGCGCCGGTCGCACATTCGCCATGTGAGAGAAGCAGCGGAAGCGAGCTTTGGCGGCTCGGGACTGCCTCTGTCACCTGAGACAGTGTATGGACTGAGGTCTGGCAACATGGGAGGGGTGGGCTTGTCGGCCACGCAGCGACAGATGACCGAAGTCGAGGCTGATGCATTCCTGGCCGGCTTCATGCCTGCTGCGTACGCGTCTGTGTACTCCATTGTGCGCGAGGTGCGGAAGCGTCTCGGCAGCAAGTGGATCCAGTCGAAACTGAAGAGCGGCGAAGGACTCAGCGTGCTGGATGTGGGTACGGCTGGCGCAGGCATCGTCGCTTGGTACCAGATCCTCGCGGCAGAGTGGCAGCTGCTGAAAGACAAGGGCGAGGTGGAGGGCGATAAGATCCCTGGGCGCAAGACGGTCGTTGTGGCGTCTGACCGCCTGCGCAACCGCGTCAAGTCATTCCTGGACGACACGACGTTCTTACCACGCCTGCCTGACTACGGGCACTCTGGTGAGATGAAGGGTGAGCGACTGGAGGGCGGTGGCAAGGAACAGCCCCGCAAGTCCTACGACGTGATCATCTCATCGCACATGCTGCTTCGCGAGAAGGAGACGCACCGACGGCAAGCGATCCTGAACAATCTGTGGAACCTGCTGCGCAAGGACGGCGGCGTTCTGGTCATGCAGGAGAAGGCCCACCCCAGGGGCTTTGAGGCTATCGCCCACGCCCGCCACAACGTGCTCTACAACTTTTTGCTGCCTCCATCGGGTGAGCCACGCATCAGCCCTGAGAATTTCAACCCGGCTTTCCACCGGGACCCTGAGCCTGGCCATGTGATCGCGCCTTGCACGAACCAGGGTCTGTGCCCGATGTACGTCGAGCCAGGGCAGAGCGTGGGCCGCAAAGACTTTTGCCACTTTAGCCAGCGCTTCATCCGGCCCAACTTTTACGTTAAGATGCTTCGGAAGCAGACGGACAACCAGGGCGACGTGCAGTTCAGCTACTTTGCCGTGCAGCGGGGTGTGCCTGTGGCAGCTGACCAGCCGACGGGCAAGAGGGCGACAGAGCTCGCCAAGGAAGGCTACGAGCACGCGGAGGAGAAGCCGAACATGATGACGCTGCCGCGCCTCATCAGTCCGGCGCTGAAGAGAAAGGGTCATGTGTCCATGGATGTGTGCACACCGGGCGGCAAGATTGAGCGGTGGACCGTGCCCAAAAGCTTCAGCAAACTGGCATATCACGATGCGCGCAAGACGCGCTGGGGCGATCTATGGGCCCTCGGGGCCAAGACGACGGCGGAGCGGCCCCCGCGCAACGGCAGGCCCGTGGCCAAGGCCAAGCTGAAGCAAGACTCGAGGAAGAAGGGACGGCGGTCTTTGCTCGAAGAGGAGGCGGAGCAAAGGCGGAAACTGAGCAAGGAGGAGAGGCTGGAGGCCAAGCTGGCGCAGATGGAGGCACTGGAGAGGGAGCACGACGAAGCCGTGGACGAGATGGTGGACGAGGATATTGACTTGGACGAGGCCACACGGCGGGAGATGGGTGGCAAGCGGTGATGACGGACAGCCCTTGTACACTGTGTACCATATGTATTGCATATCTGGCGTTGGGTAGGGATTGGATACCCCATCAATCATGCTATCATTGTTGGCCCTGCGGCTGATCACCAGGATGGACGGACTGGCAAGGTCTACAATGAACTGTGCATCTCCTATCTGACGTTTTCTCCTTGAGTGTCTGGCCCGATTAGAGGCGATAAGGATTTGGCGCATCTCCGGGTCTCTGATTCTCTGAATCAGTGATCGGCGGCCGCTGTGATTGGCTCCGGCCCTCGGCTCGGGGCATGGCGTCAATGGCGATGGGGGGTGGCCTGCCGATTGCGGACAGCGCGTGTGGGCGCCCATTGTTTTTTTGTGCCATCCATGCTAGGCTACCGCGAAAGATGGGGTTTGTAATTGGCATCCGGGCGGACATTCGAGGCCACTGAGGGACTTGATGATATCTAGCTCGTCTTTCTCTGCCTTTAACCTCTCAGGCACTCATTCTCCTTGCGCTTGACCTGTTATTAACGGACTACTCGACGGTAATAACGACGGCCACCTCATATCTCACTGCGACAACCTGCCTTTGGAGGGGCAGCTTGGACTTGGAGGGGCAATCCAGGGTCCAGCTAGAGCACGGCAGCTTCGACACATCCCACCATGGCTTCCATTCTGCCATCAAACGACGAACCACAACCGCTGCCTGATCCGGCGCCCATCTCCCTCCTCACAGCGCAAAACTGCACAGGCCACGTTCACTTGATACTCGGCACGAACCCCCTCGCCTCGTCACGCGTCTCGCACTCCTTCTCCTCTGGCGCCAGGCCCATTGTCGTCGCGCCACACGACTCCGAGATTCACTACGCGCTGCAGAGGCGCATTGATGCCTCTGAAGTGCAATGGCACCAAAAGGAGTTTCAGGAAGACGACCTTTTTACTCTCGGGCGCGACGAGGTGGGCAAGGTTGTCGACGCGGTCTTCGTCACCCACGCCCCTCATGATGCGAAACGTGTGTGCACCCTGCAATGAAGATAATATGGATTACTTGTACTGACCATACCCAGACGTCAAGATAGCAGAGATCTGCAAGCGAAACCGCATTCCCATCAACGTCATTGACGCACCTGACCTGTGCACCTTTACGCTCCTGAGCGTCCACTCCGATGGTCCTCTCCAGATCGGTGTCACGACCAACGGCCACGGCTGCAAACTCTCGTCCCGCATTCGTCGCGAGATCGCCTCCTCCCTACCTCCGTCTCTTGGCGACGCCGTCACACGCATCGGGCGGATACGAAGGCTCACGCAGCAAGGAGACATCGCTGTAGGCGACATGGACGACTCCATTGGTCAGACGAGCTCCTTCAACAAGCTCGTCAAGGAAGGTTCTGACGAGGAGATCAAGACGAGGCGGATGAGGTGGCTGAGCCAGGTCTGCGAGTACTGGCCCCTTCGAAAGCTCGCCACGCTCACAGAGGAGGACGTCGAAAAGGTCTTTGCATCATACACATCCTCCTACTCGACAAAACCGCCGCCCTCACCGCCAGGTTCGTCCATGGGCAGGATCATCCTCGCCGGCTCAGGCCCGGGCCACCCGGACCTGCTCACCCAAGCGACCCACAAGGCCATCCAGGCCGCCGATGTCATCTTGGCCGACAAGCTCGTGCCGTCGGGCGTGCTGGACCTCATCCCGCGGAGGACACCTGTGAGCATTGCAAGGAAGTTCCCCGGCAATGCCGACACGGCGCAGCAGGAGCTCCTCGACGCCGGCCTGGCCGCATGCCTCGCGGGACGCACCGTGCTGCGTCTCAAGCAGGGCGACCCGTACATCTACGGCCGTGGCGGTGAGGAGTATGCCTTCTTCCGGGCCCACGGCGTCCCCGACGACAAGATTGTCGTCCTGCCCGGCATCACGAGCTCCCTCAGCGCACCGCTCTTTGCGGGCGTGCCCTGCACCCAGCGCGACGTCGCCGATCAGGTCCTCATCTGCACGGGGACAGGAAAGAAGGGCAAACCACCCATGCCGCCGCCCTACGTGGCCTCGCAGACCGTCATCTTCCTCATGTCGTTGCACCGCATCGCAGGCCTCGTGGCGGAGCTGACGGCGCTCCTGCCTGCGACGGAGGCGTCCGAGGAAGAGGAGAAGCCCGGAAGGGCGCTTTGGCCACTCTCCACGCCCTGCGCGGTCATTGAGCGGGCGAGTTGTCCCGACCAGCGCGTCATCCGCACGACACTGCGGCATGTGGTCGAGGCCATTGAGGTCGAGGGCTCTCGGCCGCCTGGCCTGCTCGTCGTCGGTCGCGCGTGCGAGGTGCTCTGGAAAAACGAGGACAGAGGACGGGCGTGGCTCGTCGAGGAGGGTTTCAGGGGACTCGACGTGGGAGTCGTCAACGCCCTTGCTGACCTGAAAGAGTTGACGGCTGTGACCGCATGAGGTCAACGTGGGGGCGACGGGGGAAAAACTTGCATCTCATGGCGTTCTTGACTTTGGGTGGGTGGGAATTGGCATATTCAGGCAAAGGTCACTAGCGTGCATAGAAGTTTTTGGAATGTTTGATATATGACTCGAGAAGCATATCGTTCCCGCCATTGTGTATTTGCCAAGTTGATATATACTGAAGACGTCCAAGGTCCTCCGCACAGGCGATGCCATGCTATGCTAAAGTATGATGTGCTGTGCTGTGCATGATGAAGCAGCAGAACGAACGCCTGTAATTACCCTACTCGTGTAGCCCCCAAAGAAATTAGAAAAAGGATCCTCCGCACGCCACGCCTCTTCTTTGCTTGTCCATGAGCCTGCTCGCATCACCATGTGAACGACTCTTCAAAGAAATCGCAGACCGTCTCGCCCTGCACCGCAATGGCCGCGCTGCGCACATCGTCCGCCAGCGCGCCCGGCCCGCAGACCGTCACGCACATGGCGCCCACCTGCTCCTGCATCTCCTTGGCGAGGAGCAGCGGGATGTTGGGCCGGCCGGGGAACAGCTTCACCGTCTCACTAGGCGGCGACATGTCCCTGGCGTTGTTGGGACGGGTGATGAAGACGTTGATGCGCAGAATGTCGCGGCGGTGCGGGGTGCGCAGGATCTCGGTCATCCACTCGCGCACCCACTCCAGCGAGTCGTACTCGCGAATCACCCACACCAAGGTCACGCGGCGCGTGGCGATGGTGCCCTCGTTGTACCCCTTGAGCAGGTGTCGGATGTAGGACATTTGGTGGGTGATGCCCGTCGACCCGGCAAAGAGGACGGCGTGGCCGTAGGAATCCAGCGAGTGGTGGCCCGCGTAGGGGCCCTCCATGGCGGCCTTCATGAACACCGCGGGCGAGTTGAAGCGCTTGCTCTGGCTCACGGTGGTGTCGTACAGCTTCCGGGTGAATCCCGTCTGGGCGGCGATGAGGAACGACACGGACGTCTTGGTTTGGGACAGCTGGACACCCGTCAAAGGCTCCTTCTCCGCGACCGGCAGGCCAGAGTCGGGACCCAGATGGTGTTCGACCCAGGCGATGGAGAAGGGGTGGCATTCCCAGCGGTTGACGCCCCAGAAGCGGAGGTAGGCGTGGGTGCCGGGCTTGATGTCCACATAGCGAGGCAGGGTCATGGTGACGCGGGTCACGTCGTGGGGCATGGCTTGGCATCGAGCCGTGGTGAACCCGGCGCGCGTCCAGTTGCAGTAGGCCAGGCGGGCGAAGCGGGCAACGCGATCAAGACCCCACAGCGTGAGGATGGCAATGATCCATGGCAGCTGCGGCAGACCGCCCTCGAGGTGCGCCGAGACGCAGTGGATGAGGGTGCCGCCGAAGATGATGAAGGCCAGGGCAATGTGCGAGTTGAGAAAGGTCTCGTAGAAGGCATGTCGGACAGGGCTGAGAGAGCCGATCAAGAGGACGAGCATGCACAGGGACGCGATCCATCCCGAAGCGTAGAACCAGCTGTTGATGGAGGCCTGGGCAGCACCCGACCAGCTCAGGTCGGCGACGGCGGGGATGCACCACGCAATGGTGTGGATGATGGCCTCGATGATCACCACGCGCCCCATCCAGCGGTGCAGGAGGTTGTATGTGTCGAAGCTGATGTGGAGCATCCAGATCAAGGGGTTGTTGCGTCCAGCCATGATGATGAGGGGGACCATGTTGACCATGGACAGGGTGCCGGAGCGTCCACGGATCTCAGCGCACAAGGCGTACTTATTCGCCTGGTTCCAGTCCACCCAGAACATGTAGATGATGTTGGCGACCAAGAACGTCCCAATGACCAGGGTGTGAAAGCGAGAGGGCAGTGTCCCCATGTGGCCGGCAATGGAGAGACGGATCTCGCGGTTGTGGCGCTTCCTCCCGAGGGGCGCGTACAAGACGTACTTTTTTATCCAGGGCATCCAGGCGTGCTGCGCGTACTTCCAGTAGGTTTGCTTCTCGCGTGGCTGGGTCATGGCGCTGACTTGACGGAGCTGCGCCCAGAGCAGCTGTGACATGCGGGCGCCCAGTACCAAGATCGCTGCGATGCCCAACATCCACCAAATGCTGTCCTTGAAAATCATGTTAAGAGATTGATTGACACCATTGAGGTCTTGGTAATACGGGGCAATCGTGGAGTTGGGGTCGGCCTCGTCGAGCGCAGCATCAGCAGCACGTTGGAGAACCCGCGAGGGCGTGATGAGCTCGGATGGATCCACGTTGGCGATCCCGCGCCGGACGTTGTCGTAGAGTTGGTCCATCCTGGCGTGTGCGCTGTGGTGGGTCATTTGGTGTGTGACGGAGGAACTAAGTGTCGTGTCGCGCGTTTCCCTTCTAATAAATGGCCGTCGACACTCTCTCTGTCCTTGTGATGGACTCACACAACAGCCCAACTGTGAAAGAACAAGAGATGACCTGTGTAACAGATCTGTAGGTCAGAGAACAGATAGTGATGGGTGCGAACGCTAAGAGTTGTGGCCGAATTGCATCGTCGGAACAGGTCCAGGAGTGATGAGTGTCTCGGATTGAGATGTTCGTCACTGTTGTTCGGTCCTATGAGCGCAGCAAGGCGTTGGCCGCTGAATGACTGGCAAAAGAAGGTGCCAAAATGGAATGAGAAGTGAACACGTCCTGTTTCGGTCGGGACGGCCTCAGGCTGCGGAGGGATGGCTGGTTCTTTTGACGCACAATCCAGGTCGAAAGCGAGGGTGAGCAGGCGAGACCAGTCGCCGTGTCTTCGTGGTTGATGCAATGGCTATGTCTAAAAATGCAACGAGAGATCTAGCATGTGGCGGGTGGGAATGACAAGAAACAGACACGTGAAAAGAGAAGCCCGTGAAAGGATGGGCTTGTGAGATGAAGGGAAGGGAGAGAAGGGAAGCTGACGACGATCACATACCCAGGTGAGTTGCAGTCCCTCGGGCACGGCGTGCTTTTAGCGTCCTAGCTTGCGAGCTCCCCCTGAGGCTCAGTTAAACTTGGCCTATCCACTTGTCTTGGCGAGGTCTGGGCTACCAGGATGCGGCATCATGTCTGGGATGGGATTTTCCCGGGCCGATGCTGGCAGTGCATGTGGCTTTGTCTTCGCCATTCACGCCCTGGTTTTTTTCTCACGGTGACTGTGTCTTGCCCTACGAACTGACAATAAGGGCGACGACCGAGTTGAAGAGCAACACCATCATTACATGTACCATCCTCATGTTTTGGTGCGGTTGTCGCCTGCAACGCCAGCATCTGAGGAGCGGTGCCTTCAGTGGCTGGCGGATGGCTGGCGCTCATGGTGGAGCCGCTCCAGCTAGCCGTCATCTGGAATCGGGACCACTGCACGCACTCTGTTGGACCCCCAAGATGAAATGCCAGGGAATTACTCAATGCTGTCACTTCTCATCTTCCATGTACAACAGATTGCGGACCCACCACATGGACGGCGCAATGAGTCTGTCATCCATGAGCTTCCTCGACAATGCAACGTCACGGCGAACCAAGCGTTTCCTCATGTTTCGACACATTGACGCTCGGCGAAACGCCCATCAGCACGTGTGAGCCTATCCTCGGAAACTGCAGCTGCGTTTCCTGCATCGCCCCTCCCTCTGAACCCCCCATTCACAGCGAGAGGGGGAAGGAAAGGCTGGGGTCTGGGCCGCCTGGCGTCAGATTCCGGTGCCAGCATACGCGGCACGGCCTGTTATTGGCCCCATGCGCGCCTGAAACCGACCTGCTGGCGCACCCAGGCAAGTGCTTCCTTCTGCTGGCTCAGCGCTTCCTCACCAATCATTCCACCTCGTATCGCAACACGACAAAACTTCTCTCAGCCCGGCGCCCGTGAAACCGACCAGCAGCACCATCTGAAGACTGAATCGCCCTATGGACGACTAGCGCGGGCCCTCCCGACAAGGGCAGGCTGTCGTTGTTCTAGCGTTGCGCTCGGCTTGTCCCGCAGACTTGACCATCTCATCATCACTGGCTGGCACAATCGCACTTCAACCCTGCTGCCATTGGCTTGTTCTTGGGGCAATGTCATATGGACATAGTTTGTTCCTCATGCCGTCTAGATCGTAAAGAGCCGAGGAAGGATCGTCATGACGATCTGACTTTACCTGTCGCCAACCCTCGACTACCTCAGCTCAAGTTGTGGTCCTATTAGCGTGGTCCTACTGCAATGATGATAACCGTTTATTCTCAGGCGATGCACTTTATCTTGGGCCCTCATCGCAATGCTACGTAGCCTTGTGGTCCACTCGATACAGTTCGGGCCGTGCTAAATTATTAGTCTGTCGCAAGTTGATGAAGAAACGCAGGGTTGGCGGCGGGGCCCCTGAGAAGAGCAAACGGGCTGCACCCCAGCACTCTACAGGGATAGGAACTCTATCGCCGCACTCAAGCTCAAGATCAAACCGCCGTTCCTGCAGTTGGCTACGTAATTAGTCAGATGCTAAGCGTTTGCAATTTGTATGCGACGGCTGAGGAAATGACGTCTCCGTGCCAAGCGCGTGATGGACGGGACGATCACGTTGCGCCTGTCAAGTTCTTGACAGGTCTTATCAGCGACACGCTGCTCTTATTACTTCGGCATGCTCCGTGCTGCAAGCACTGGTGATCATACTGGCGACTGCATTGAAACCCAGGGTGCTGAGGCCCACTATCACGTCCTCTAGCACATGTCCTCCTCGAAGGAATATCCATGAACAGAGAGCCCGGTTTCCACATGCTTGCCTGTCCTCCCACATGCCCCATCGTGGAGCAGCTGAACCCATCAATCAAAGGTACACTATGTATATGATATGTGCCAGGATGAGCCAAGCCAGGTTCTAGATCCGTAATATCTGGCTCGGCAGCGGGTCCTGAAGCCTTCACGCCTTCTCTGTCTTCCACAACGTGGCCATGGGTCCGTTGGCACCGTGGACCGGATCCCACGTAGGAGTGCTGACCATTTTGCAGACTTGATGCATTCTCATGGTCTCCTCGACACTGTCCGTCGCAAAGTTCATGTCGTACGGCTCCTCTGTGGAGTTGTAGCCGCTCTGCGAATCGAATCAACTTACCGTGCCAAACTTGAGTCCCGGGAACCTGACCAACGCATAATAGCCCATAATCTCGTAATCTCCCTCTGTGTGCGTCACGTAATGGGTCACGCCAGCCTGGTTGCGTTGCTTCAGCAAAGTGTCTCCACTGGCTGACGATCAACCTAGACACTCACCGGAAAGACAAAGACGTCGCCTGCGGCCACGGAGAACTCGACTCCTGTGCTCTCGTCGTCTAGTGGCGATCGACCGAGGAGATATGTGCCGCGGCCTCTTACGACCGTGTAGCATTCATGTGTAGTCGAGTGATAATGCGGGGTTGCCGCCTCGGGGACGCCGGCGATCACCCAGTGGCCGCCTTTGATCAATCCTGAGTTGTCCATGGCGGACAGCGAACCCTCTACGGTTCTGTCCATGAGCGCGCCAGGATATTGAAGCACGGGCCGCGATGAATTCGGCGAGTGGGCAGTGGGCGGCACGGGCACTGCCTCTGGTTCAACCTGGTGGAAGGCCATGGCGAGGTTGCTTCCTAGTGTCGCTGAGGGAAGCTAATGCTCTTGAGGCACTCCTTGTGGACATGTGAATGTGTGATATTGCACACTTCTTCACATGAAATGGCCATGTCTATAATTCCCCCGCACTTTCATTGCGGTTATGAGTTCGTCATCCATTGGCACCACTTCCGTCAATATGATCGCCCGGAAAAGGGGTTCCAGAGATGGTGTGTAGTGCATCGGACATTCCCCGCAGCGGAAGAAATAGACTTGTAAAAGTGGCTATGATTACGATTTGGCGCGATTGGGATCCAGGCTGAGAAACGTGGATGTATTGCTCTGTAAGTGAAATGCTTGGAGGTGAACACTTGTCGACCTACTGGTCGGCCTGAGAGTCGAAGAAGCTGCCGTAGGTTGTGTCTGCGCCAATCGTTGAGAGAAGCGGCCCTTGCGACCGCTCATTTCTGGGCGTGCATGCTTAAGAATTCTTTGGCGCTTTACACCGACCATGAGGCATCGAATACAGACTGAACAAGTAAGACTCACACTTGTTGAGGCGCAATAGCTCATGTGCAAGTTTATACTCTAGGGTAGGCAGGTGAAGGGTTGACGTCGATGCTGCCTTATCTAAGCATTTCGGCACGATTTCAACGTCCAACGGGAAAAGTCGCATCGCGCGCTGCATCATTGCGAATCAGCAAGCTCCTCCGCCACAGCCATTGAGTCTCAGCATCATGGGCGCCAACGAGTCAAAGCCGTCTCCGGCACACGTGTTCAAGGCGTAAGCAGATTCCTCTATCCGGGATCCGTTGTTACTGACCGACAACAGCGCTGGGCCGAGCTCGGTGTCGCAAGACCTGGTCGATTCGCTCCAGTCGAACCACGAGGTGCGCGAGTTTTGCATCTGCCCGTGCAAGGCCCCCCATTGCTGATAAGAGATAGACCGATGCATCTCGAACCCGTCTCGTCGAGGCCCAGATCCAGGCTCGCGTCGCCGCCGAGCTCCAGAAACACCTCTCACAACAGTCCGACGCCCTGCGTGCAGCACACGAAGCCCTGGCCTCTGCCAAGGACGAGAACGAAGACCCCACCAAGACCAGCCAAGCTGTGAACAAGCAGATTGAGGATCTCCGCCGTCGCCTGGAGGAACGCAAGCAAGTACGCCCTCTGCCCGACAGCGTGGATGGCGCCCGGGGCGAGCTGGTGAGGTGCCTGATGGAGAACGACCGTCGGCCATTGGACTGCTGGGCCGAGGTGGAAAAGTTCAAGAGTGAGGTCAAGAAGCTGGAGCAGGAGTGGGTGAACAAGGTGACGTCGTAGACGAGGCGTGCACGGCGCGAACTACGGGATACAGATGGTGGGCACATGTTGTACAGTACGGCATTTGGCAAACGGCATAGACCATGAAGAGAGAGAGCGGTCACTTTTTCACAACGTCAATGCGTCTATTGCGACGGACTCGTGTGCGTCCTCTGCGGAAGAGGACTTGTCCTTTTGCATCTCGGCTTTGCGACGGAGACCCTCGGCACGTTTACGCTCACGTCTGGCAGCGGCATCCTCCCAGACCTGACCTTCTGCATTCCTCTTGATGGGCGGTGGTTGCGTGGCGGTTCGCAGTGCCTGCTGGAAACGAGCTATGCGCTTCGTGTTCTCGACAAAGCGCTCGTTGGCCACGTTCATGAGCGTGCGCAAGTGCTGGACAGACACGAGCTGCTGACGGCTGTCGCCCACTTGTTGCCCAATGAGCGACTCGAGGGTGAGGCCCATGGACCGCATGGCCACCATGGGCGTGACGGGCTCATCCTGAGGGCTCGTCAGATTGACTGCGCCCGATTCTCTGAAGCCAGCCTGCAGCGCACAGCCCAAGACAAGCTGTGCATGATTCGGTGATGCGGTGAGAATATGCAATATCTACACATGAGAATGAGCCTACGTGATCCCGAGTTTTGCGACCCAGTGCACCAACTCACCATGGGCTCAAACTTGAAGTGGATGAGCCGCCTGCCGGCTGATGACCCAGCAGCATCCGCATGGCACGCATCATCCGCAAATCCCAGTTTCTGGATCCAGACATCGTCCTCCTCGACGGGATCGTGCGAGACGAGGAGCCAGCTCCCTCCGCCTCCCTTGCCGCCCACGCCGGCGAGCTGCGCATCACCGCCTCCGTCCGCGTCGGCCATCTTGCGTCCCTCGACAAATACACTCACCCGCCCAGCACAGCTGCTCGTGGTCACAAGCCCCTCGATGGCATTGATCTCAGCGATGAGGTGCCTGATCCCTTCGTCTACCGAACCCTTGGGTGACAAGTCCGTGTAGGCGGCATCGGGCACGGCGAGCTGTGACAAGATCTTGGCCTTTTTGGAGGCAAAGCCCGTACCTGGGCTAGGGAGACCCTGCATAAAGGGCAATGTCGCAGGTGGTGATGGGCATGGAGCAAAACTTGGGAGGCGCGTCGGGGAAATTGCCGGAGAACGCTAGGCTGCTATCGTGGACGAGCGGGAAAACTGCGGGACAGGTGTTAGTGGGATATCAGATACAATGATGCGTACGCGGGGTATCGTGGCCAATGGATCAGCTTGCCGGGCAGCTCGAGACCGACGACATCTCCGAAAAGGCTAACTACCTCATCCGCATCTTCATCACTTTGAGGGATTGTACTTGGCGTGATTGACCGTTATTCTCTTATTGTATACCTCTTCTTTATCTATCTGCAGAAGACCATCACCGCCTCTATACCACGTGCCATCAGTGAACGCTGCATTGTTGGTATCTCACGTCTATCCATCCAACTACTTTTTGTTCCAAATCAAAGAGAGCCCCAACACCAACGCCAACGCAAATGCCGCCCGTCATGCCATCATGAAGAAACTATACAAAAGAAATGGTTGTCTAGCGGAACGGGGCTAAGACACTGGCTGGATCACTGACGTCTTGCCCGCCAACGCCGCGTACCTCGACTTTTTGTTGTGGATGCCGCACTCGGTCTTTTGCTGGCCCCTCCAGCGGCCGGCGCGCTCATCCTCGCCCTCGCCAACGGGCTCTGTCGAGTGCCAGTCGCCGACGCTCTTGTACCCCCTGTCGAGGAGAGCATTGTAGGGGACATTGTTCTCCTTGATGTAGTCGTTGACCTGCTTGAAGGACCAGGCGGCCATGGGGTTGATCTTGACAATGTTGCGCTCCTCGTCCAGCTCGATGATGGGGATGGACCCGCGGGCGGCACCCTGCGACCGGCGACGGCCGTTGAGGACGGCGGCGACCTTGAGCTCGTCGTAGGCACGCTGCAGCGGCTCGACCTTGACGATCCAGTCGTACAGCTCCGACATGTTCTTCCACATCTCCTTGCCGTACGTCTCCTCGAGCTCCTGGGTCGTGTTGACCCCGGCGGGCTTGAAGATGTGCACGGGCACGTTGGGGTAGCGGGCCTTGACCCTGTCGATCAGGTCGTACGTCTCCTGGAAGTGGTACAGCGTGTCGAGGAAGATGAGGTCGACGGTGCGGGACTCTGGGTTCTCCTCCTGGATCTTGGAGAGCATGTCCATGGTCGCGAGGCCCGTGAGGCCAAAGGCCGTGGACTGGTAGAGGTTGGGGAACATGATCTTGCAGAAGCGCAGAATGTCCATGGGGTGCATGGGCTCCAGCTGCTCATTCAGGTGCTCAATGTGGGCCTTGGTGAGAGACATGAGAGGCAGGCTGGTCCTCGACGACGAGGGCGAGTAGTCGGACTGGCCCGAGGTGTAGCCAGAGTCGATGCCGCTGGCGTCGACCTTGGCATCCGTCATGGACGATTGCCTCGATGTGCTGGTGGATGCCATTGTGTGTGTGTGTGTGTGTCGTGTCGGAGAAGGGACTGCGGAAGCAAGAGTCGCGTGCTGTGCTGTGCTGGGTGTATGGGGAGATGTTAGGACACAGCGAGCGGACGTCGGTGGGTTTCCCAGTATGGTGAGAGCGGAGGGTGAACGGCGGTCCGGTGTTAGGTGCTGGGACGAGGAGAGGATATACTGGTATGAGCTATGGGACAAGGTATGTCAGGCCGTTTACGAAGAGTCTTAAAGTCAAGAGGGGTTGATATTATGACTTGAGGCAGTTGCAACAAGCCTGACTAATTACAGATTCATCACGGAGCGTTGGGCTCATTTGGCAGCAGCAGCAGCCATCGATCTGCTTGGGAAGCCTGATTGCTCGCTGGGACGAGTCGGCATTGCGCAATCGCCGCAAGGGAAAAGCTCTACATGTGGAGGAAGACGGTCTTGTCTGGAGTTGATCACGACATCGACGCTATGCCTGTCGCGATGGCCGTCGGCCGTGTGAGCTGATTGGCCCTACGGGGCGTCGGCCATCCGATGGGGCGACGTAGAAAGACTTTGGTCTCTGCCTGTGTCGCCAGCAAGTGAGCGTGTACCTGCTACTGCTGGGTCAGCTGGGGCTCGGATCGTGCCCAGAGACCTGATCCTCACGTCTCAAGGGTCTCCTGTGGCTGTCGGATGGGGATGTCTCATCGGCTGCAAACGTGTAAGTCGAGCTGGATGGACAAGGAGAAGAGTTGGTAGTCAGGAGCCCTTCTCGATCTACCTGTGAACAGCAGATGGGATGGAACGCAGGCACTTCTGTCCATGGCCATGGTATAAATGCCAGCTTCAAACCCAGGCAGCTGAGAGTCTAATATCGGAACACCCAGATGGTGAGCCTGATGTTGCCATCGCTCAGGGTGGTGGCGGCAGCCGGGGTCGGTCTTTGCAAGCCGCCTGAAAAGAGTGGGGCTCCGGGCTTGGGACTCGCGGGTTGTCGGCTGTCATGTCATTCGGGCGTCGGCTCGACCGACTCCCTTCCGTGTCGCCTGTGCCCTTGCACTGCGCAGATCTTTCTGCCTCTGGTATTATTCATCCAGGCACGCGAGCGATCGGGTTCCTGGTGGCTTGTCGCTCTTGATCAGCACCTCCAGGTGCGTCATTGTGATGAACCTGGGGAAGTTACGTAGTCGTGCACAAATACTGCGCTTGTGTTGTTCACTCCCAACTTCAAGTCCTCTAGTGCACCAAATCTCATTCTCCTGGCACATGGGCCTCTTCTGCGAATTCAACTCACTACAGAGCATTTCTAAAGAAGAGCTTGGGCACTCGAGAACCCCTAGGCAGTTCCTCACACTCCCACCCACGACAGAAACTACGTATTGCACAGTATCGCCTTGCGGGACACGAAGCGTCTTGTGCGCGCAATGACGCCATGATAAGTCAGCAGGCATGACAGCAGAGCCGCGCCTCGAGGTTGCGCCAGGCGTGGGGAACTGGCCAATCCGCATTGGACCCTTAGCGCGCTGTCAGTTGCTCCAGGCCCTCTGTGGCAGGGCACATGGGACTCGGCTCTTCTGTTGGTGGAGTCATATTCAGCATCATCACACTCGAGCCATTTCCCATCGAAATCCGCGCATGATCAATGTGGTAGCCACCTCGATCAGCGTCAGCCTCCCATCCTGCGCACAACTGCAGCATGCCCATTGACGATTGAGCACGGTGACCTCCTCCATTGAGTCTGACTCCCTCGTTCCCCGTCGTACGACCCCCACGCTCCCTCAACATGGCAGGGACAGACGCCTCGCCCAAGCAGGATGCCGCGCGGCCGCAGCTGTCCAGCTCCATGAGGAGCAGCTCGTACCTCAAAGACCACCAGCAGTATCGGCCCCCGCGCTCCGTAGACACGCACCATGGTATAGATACTGTGGTCGAGGATATCGACCCCTCGACGTCCCCCAAGCCTGTCTTGCCTTTCCGCGGCATTCCCTCTGAGGACAACCCGCCAACCGTGATCGACTCGGGAGTGACACATGCCTACTCGCATCCCAACTGCGCGCCTGCTGCGGGCTCGAGCACCGATCGTCTTGTTGCGACCCTCATCTACAAGGAAAGGAGCAGGGCCGCTGGTCATGGGTCGCGGTCACCCAGCAAGGGCGCCCTCAAGTCTGACAGCACCGAGTCGCTCCCGGCCAACTTGGCGCCCACAACGGACATGGATGCCTTCCCACTCGAGCCCCCCGTCGCGCAGGAAAGCGAGAAGCTGGATCACATCTACGGATCGTACATTTCCCCGTTGTGCATCACCTCGTTCCTGCACATGATGTCTAACTTCCCCATGCCCGAGGGCGCCGATGAGCTTCACTCGTCGCACCGCTGCCTGGATAACCAGGAGATGCCCCGCGTCGTGGAGCTCAACCTGTGGCCTGCGCCGACGCCACAATATCTGTCTCTCAAAGACCTCCGAAAGCACGAGATGATCTACCGCTTCGAGCAGGAGTGGAACGTGGACGTCAACCTGCAGCGCGAATCTGTATGGCGGAGGCATCCCAGGCTCGTGGTCTTTGACATGGACAGCACGCTCATCACACAAGAGGTCATTGACCTGTTGGCAGAGACGGTCAAGGATCCTCCTGATCTGGCGGACAAGGTCGCTGATATAACGCACCGGGCCATGTCGGGCGAGCTGGAATTCGACGCTTCGTTCCGGGAGCGTGTGGCCCTCCTGACCGGGCTGCCTGCCACCATTTTCGAAGATCTGCGGCCCGTTCTCGACGTCACGCCCGGCGTACCCAAGCTCCTCAAAGCCTTGAGAAGGCTGGGAGTCAAGACCGCTGTTTTGTCCGGTGGGTTCCTGCCCCTGACCAGTTGGCTGGCCCAGGAGCTCGGCATTGACCATGCTCATGCCAATGAGGTCGTCATAGTCGACGGCAAGCTCACGGGGGAGGTGCAAGGAACGATTGTGGGCAAGGAGCGCAAACGCGATCTCCTCGTGCAGATTGCCGAGAAGGAGGGCATTGATCTCTCCCAGGTGATCGCGGTGGGCGACGGGGCCAACGACTTGTTCATGTTGGACAAGGCCGGGCTAGGTGTGGCGTGGAACGCCAAGCCGCGTGTGCAGATGGAGGCTGATGCGCGGTTGAACGGGGAGAGCTTGGTAGACTTGCTGTATCTATTCGGATTCACCAGTGAGGAGGTCGAGCAGCTAGCACAGTAAGAAATGCGATGCGCTGGGGGCTGAGCAGTGCGGGCCACTGAATTTCTGCCAGAGGCACATGCGGTTTGATGTGAGAGGACTCGGCGCACATGAAATTGACTGCTTCAGGCGAGCTGCAACCATAACAGAGTTGCATCCCACAGCGCACGAAACCCGGTGATACGTGATGCATTCGGTACAAATGAAAGAGTTGCCAGAGTTGTGACATCTGATACTCAAGCCCCGCGAATCTAGCAAAAAATAATTTGGATGCCTGGTAAAGCCCGTCTGACGCAGTTGCTATATCTACCTTTACAGTTCTCGATCACCCTTGCCTTTCAAACGCAATCCCATGTGCTGGATCCGCAAGCTTAAGGGTAGCCGTCCTTACCCCACTTGTTGAACTTGTCGTGCAGCTCCCTGGGGAGGGTGACGTTGGGGACGACCACGGTGTTCAGGGCCGAGGGCGCGTCGCGGGGAGGCTGAGAGGGATCGCCGCCCGGGTGGTACTGGTACTTGCCGGTGCCGTTGCCCTCCCACGGCATGCCGCCCTTGGCGATGGAGACGGGGATCTCAGAGGTCGAGGTGGTAGGCGAGCGGCCTGCAAACGGTGGTTAGCACGATAGTATCCGGTATCCAGAGATGCCGTGGCATCCAGGCGCAGGCTCACGCACCGAGGTAGAAGCCAGCGCCACCCAGGGCACAAAGCATGACAGCACCGAGAACCTATTCATCCAATATCAGATCCTATTCTCTCTGTCGCGGAGCCGCATCTCGAGTCGAGAGGGCACCTGGGGGGATTATGACGCACGAGGGTCTCGGGGTTGCGCTTCGAGTCCTTCTTGAGGCTCTCCTTGGTGTGCTCCTGGAAGGCACGGGAGGTCGTCGAGAGGAAGCGACGGGATGCAATGCGGGAAGCCATTGTGTCGGTTTGTGTCGAGATGGCGGCGTGGTGGTCGTTTGTGGTGCAGAGGACGCTCCGGATGCTGGAATCGAAGCTTCAAGTCCCAATGCAGTTCTCGTATGATCTCGGCAAAACCGAGTGTGATTGGCCAATGCGGGCCGGCATGGTGACTTTGTGCATGTCACGTGCGGTGAGGTCATGGCACGGTGCTGCAGACTACCCTGCACCGTCCTTGAGCCACCTTATTCTAAAGACCGGACTGGCTGCCCTCATAAGGATCAGCTGTGCGCATCACACATCACGAACATGTCAAATCATGCACGGAAAAGCAGCAATGTCCAGTGGCGGGCCGATGATAACAGGAATCCATTATCAATGGCGAGCAATCACAGCACACGGGACTCGCAAAGTCCATGCCTTGTGAGTGGCATCACCTTTGAACTTGTTGAAAGGAGGGCCGCTTTTCGTGAACCTTGAGGGCGTACCCTATCAACCAAGTGCCCCAAAGTTGCATCCAAGCTTCAGCCGATGCCTTTCCATCCTCATCTAGGACCAATATCTTTGAGTTCATCCGCACCGTGACATGTTCTTCTTTCCACCCCATCAGGCACCACGCAGCACACTGCCAGAGAATATAGAACTGGGGTCACGATAGCAAGCGATCCGGAGTCCTCTGTTACGGTGCTCTGCCTCCCACACCGTCAGAACATTATCTCGAATACTCGATACCTCTGAGAGCAGCATGAGTTCGTTCTACTTATGGCCGGCTCTCTGCTTCGCCGTTGTAACAGTCGGCGCTTGGCTGATTGTAGGCGCCATTGCCTACCGCACTTCAAACAATTTAAAAAGTTCACACTTTGACGAATCGGAAGCAAAGCCATGTGTTCTCATGATTTTCAGCCTAATATGGTTCTGGGCACTCGTCGCGACCCTCGGACTATCGAGCGACTGCCCAGGTGTCAACGTTGGTGCCCTTAGTATGGCGATGGCATTGGGAACGATGGGCACAATCGTCTTCTGCATCCTCACCGCTTCTAGGAGGTGCTTTCCTGCGCATGCTTTCTTAGTCATGGGAAGCGCGCATCTGTCGCTGGCCATCGAATTAGCAACCGGGCTGCTCGCAATGTTCGTGGACTACCTTGTGCAATGAGGAAAGCAAACCCGCCAGAATGTTGTGCCACCGGGAGCCCTTAAACACATGGACGGACTACGATGCTTCAGCGATGATGCGAGAACATTGCAAGCATGCATTTGTTCTTCTGCATTGTTCGACATGGATATGCTGCCCAAGCAACGAATCGACCGCCGACTGTGTTGCTTTCGGTGTCCGGGGCCCTTTGCGGCGAGGAAGATTTCATCAAAGGGTGTCTTATCTTCCGCGTTTCAATGTATGGGGCGTCTGATCACGCGCGGTTCTTGATGGATAATGTGGCGAATACTTGACTTCTTCCACTCGGGCAAATGGCTGGGCTGAAAATGGATCGACAGATTGTTTTCAATACGCAGGAACACTTGTTCCACTCATTAAGTAAATGATAGATGATGAAGCTGGGGCATTCAATGATAGCAAACCAGCTGGATAACGGAGATGCACTTAAGATCGTGATCCGATGCCATTGGACTGGGTCCAAGAGTGCTCACTTAGATGGATTAGGATCATTTGATGAAAGGTGAAGCCGATGATAAAGGAGACCTCGCAAATCAGTCTCATGACACTAATAAAAATTGCTCCTGCCTGCCAGTGCCCTCCCGTGATGAACACTCTACTGCCTGCCGAGTCGAATCTTGCATCCATCGCCGCTTGTCAGGGCCATCGCGAACTGCTCCACAAACTTGTCTCCGCCAACAGACTCGATTGTGGAAAATGTTTGAAGCAAACGTGCGGTGGTGTACGCAACTTCGAGAAGCGCGAGTTGCTGGCCCAGGCATAGTCGAGGTCCTCCTCCAAATGGAATATATTCCCATCTGCTGAACATTAGCACGACATGCACGTAGGCGGCTGGAAGAGAGTCTCTCATACGTCGAAGGCTTCTTCCTGTACCATCTGTCGGGGTCGAGGATTCCAGCGTCTTCGCCAAAAATGTCCTTTCTCCGATGCAAGGCCAGCGAGCTGAACACAACAGTCTCACCCTTGGCAATAAAGATGGGAGAAGCGCCATTCTCACCTCCACCCCGCGGAAGAGTCGTATCGATGCGGGCAGTCCGAGAATTAATAGGGTTGATAGGGTAAAGACGTAGTACTCCCCTCGTATTAGCCGTGTCGTCCTCATTCATAGGGACGCTCTGAGCTGCACTCACCTTCATTAATGACCTTCTCCAAGTATCTCAAATTCTTGATGGACTTTGGGTCCGGAGGTATTCCGCCTAGTGATGCCACCTCTTGTCGAAGCTTGCTGAGAATGTCGGGCCTTCGTGAGATATGCCACCAAAGGATGCCAAGGAGAGACGCAGTCGTGTCTCGGCCTGCCACCATTGTGCTGAGCATCTCGCCGCGGAGAGCTTCCGCAGATTACTCGCCGCTGGCAATCTCGTCGAGGAAGCAGTGCTTTCTTTTCTCATGCTGCGTTTCTGAATCGGCAACCTTCTTGCCACCAGCACGGCGCTTGAGTGCTTCGTTGACAAAGTAGTCTGCGTACTCGTTGACAAATTTGACAGAGCGCCGCAGTTTGGAGTCGGGAAACATGGCCAAGATTGGCGCGGACAGCTGAAGCGACATCTTCTGCATAATAATGTTAAAGCAAGACGCAAACCTTCCGCCCTCTTCCGCCTTGGATGGGTCGAGGCAGCTTGTTGATTCCCCAAAGAGCATATCCGTCACAATGTCCATCGTGTACATGGGGAAAAGATCAGCAAGGTCGACGACCTCATTATCTGGGATTCGCGCAGCCAGCTTGAGGAAGTGGTGCTCCATCATCTCAATATCCTGGATCTGGCTGCGCCCAAACGCGGGACGGAGCAGGGCGCGAGAGTGTTTCCACTGGTGACCATCAGCTCCAAAGATCCCACCGCCCCAGCATTGGTTGAAGGCAGCCACACGAGCTGCGGGAAGCTGCCAGTCGGAAAAATTGGCTGAAAGAATAGTCCTCATGTTCTCGGGATCGCGCGTCCAGTATGATTTCTTGCCCAGGACGTGATGCGCGACAGTTTGCACATTCTTGCCGGCGTCGTCAAAGACAGTGGAGAATACATCTGGAAGACGTCGTTCTTTCTTGGCTTTGATGATATTTCTGATCTGTAAGAGTCCTAGGCGGCCAGTAGGATCAGGAGTCGCGGGAGGCGGACAGCAACCATTGTCGTAGGCTTTCTGGCGATACGCATAGGATAGGGCCGCTAGCCGCGCCAGTAATAGGATGGCCAAGGCGAGTAAAATGAATAGCCACGGGCGTTGGGTGAGATCTTGTGGGCTATACATGGCGGAGAAACTCGAGCATATGCCGTGGAATAGACAGGGAATGGGCTGTGAGGGCACTGGGGATGGTGTCTCAACTTATAAATACGCCGTAATTAAACCAATACTATCACAGAGGTCCTTCCCGTCATCGGTACAGTGGCTCGTCAACTCGAAATTCTAGAGAAGAATCTAATCCGCTCGCCATGATACCACAGACATGGGCTGACCCGAAAATGGGTTCAGCTGCAAACGCACACAAAAGGTCCCACTGTGTATCAGCGCTATGCTGTATAACCATTTGCTCTGGAGCCCCTGTACCTGCAGGCCAGGCTTGAGCCAGTCGGTGCAGCATCCTAAATTCGCCGTAAATAAGGGTTGTAGATAGTTCGGCGTATTTCCCAATCCCACCTGTGTGTCTAAAGTATCGCCATCATGAAGACAGCAGCGCTGAACTTCAGAATGAAAGAGACATGCGCCGCCTTTGCGCAGAGAATCAAAAGATTTCGCAATGGCTCCTCGACCTGTTTTCCGCCCCTGGACAAAGTCTAACGCTGCCAGCGGAGTCGATGTTGTCTCGCGCCCCCTGGCAACGGGTGAGTTCGTTCTTGCGATGCTCAACGAGCATGCGCAAGGCCATAATTGTCCATACCTGGGTGCAAAGATCTCAATCGAGCACACGGATGATGCCCGGACCACTGCCAATAAGCTAGAGTCGAACTTGCGACATGCATTCGCCCTCACGCGGTGGTCTCACCCTACCGTGGCGGCTCAGGTTCGCAACAGCAAGGAGCTGGTGTATCCAGTCGAAAATGGCCAGCAGGTCTCCACGTGGCTAGAAAAGACTGTGCAAGTCGTCACGAGCGCTGAGGGCTGGATGGCCCAGCATGAGCAGCTGAGCCGTGGCGCCGTCTTGCCTACAGACGCGGGAGACTGCGCGTTGCTGTACCTGATCATACACCCTGACCAGGTAGCCAGTGGAAACATTGTCCACTTTGAGCTCCTTCTTCATGTGCATCATGCGCTGGTCGATGGAGCCGGCTTGAGGACATTGCTCCACTCGATCTTGCACAACCTGGTCGCGCCCGCGCCCGGCACTCTGAGCTGGGGCGAGGAGACGCAACGCCTGGCACCGTCAGTGCTGGACGCAGCCATCATCTCCGAAGGGGTACTAGAGCAATTGACCAAGATGCCCGAGGTATGATGTTCTCCCACTCCTGGAATGGTTTCGTCCAACAGGCGTCTGATGGCCAGGTTTCTCTTCCTCCACTTACCACGACGAATGCGTCACGGGCTGGAACTGGTGTTGTTCTGTACACTTTTGAGCAGGAGAGCTTTCTTGAGAGACTAAAAGATGTTGCGAGGAAGCACCAAGTCAAACTTACGGGCATCGTCCAGGCGGCCCTGCTCCAGACTGTGTACAGCAAGGCGGAGCCAAGTCCAGAGGATGCGTTGACCGTGATCTCGGGATATGATCTTCGCGCCAACAACCTGCAGCAACCCTGGTCCGAGCGCAATCAATATATTGGCGCGGCAGTTGGCTTGGAAATGATGAAGCTTCCCGCTACACACTTCACCAAGGATGTGTCCAACCATGAGGCCATCTGGAGCGCTGCCAAGAAAATCCAGCAAGATTGGATGTCTTTGACCAAACGCAAGGATGTCGCTGCTGGTGCGGAGCTGCGTCGTCAAGCGACAGGATTCATTCTCCAAATGGCCATGTGAGTCTTTTTGCCTGCGCCATTGTTGCCTTTGCTGAGCTGACTCTTCAAAAGGGCCGAAGTCAACAAGGAGTCTGCCAAGCTTGGTCTTAACTTGAACTACGTGTCTGATCCGCCCGGGAGCAACCAGCTGGATGGGACTTACAAGGGAGGAGGCAACAGGACCTTTTCTTTGGAGAACTACCAAATCGTGACCGATGAGAGTACGCCGAAGCTGTAAGAGACATGGCCATCAAGAGCATCTCCGAGCACAACTGACAGTTGCGACACAGGTCTTGTCGATCACACTCTTGGAGAGATCAGTTAACTCTCGAGGTTTCATTCAGTTATAAGCATTATACGAAGGATTTTGTGGCAAGCATCTTGGAGGCATGGGCGAACCAACTGGAATCACTGTTGTAGTTTGACTATGGCTATCCACGGAAAGAGAGTGAGCTACAGAAAAAGACACGACATTGCTACATGTAACCTGACAGCACTTGGCCAACATAATTAGCAGATCATATTCTTGTTGAAGTGTAGGTTGAACGAGATCCTGCAGTAACATCGTTCCTTTGCGTGGGCATTGTCTTTTAGCCCTAATGCACGCATGTCATCTCTCGAGCTGATTCGATCTGCGAATCTTCCTGCGTGGTTGTGTGCACCTCATGGGTCGTTGATTTTATGTCATTTGTGAGAGGCTCCCTACCAAATTGGCTGGCTAGGATCGGGGGACTTGCGTCGCAACGTGCATCCTCCACAATGCGCACCCCTCTGTCTTAAACCGCTCCAGTTCCAAAGTGACAGAAGTCGATCGTGCGCTTCAGAGCCCTGCTGATGATGTCGAAACTTGGTCATAACAAAAGGAGTAGCCCAGCGTGATACTGTATATAGGGTTGGCAGAAACGTCATGGCCTGAAGTTCCGGTCCATGTTCAAGTTAGCGAGTAAGTGGGGCGCTTTGGGCACGTGATTGGCTCATGCTTGCTCATTCTCATCATCATCGTCTTCATCTTCATCCACACCTGATTACACTCGACATGACAAGTATCGTTGCACAAGTACATCCCCCATAGCCATGCCACCGTCCTCGATACGACTGCCGACGCACCAGATACGGTCCAAGATCTTCCACCAGTTCCCCCGCACGGCGTACCGTCCAGCATATGATCAGCATCCTCGGGCGCGCATGGTCCTAAGGCCGCGCAGGCCAGAGCAACCAGAATGGCAGGGTGCGTACGACATAAAGACAGAGCTCCCGGAGGGTTGGATAGAGGCGCCAGCGGCAAAAGAGGAGCCGCAAATGTCGGAGGCTGAGAGGGTCAAGGCACAGATCCAAGGTCGTTCGGAGGAGCCAAGCCCTATCGAAAGCTATCAGGAACAGCTCGAGCAGTGGAAGGAAAAGACCGAGAGATGGCAAAAGATGGCCAAGGATGTGGACATTCGCCGACTTAGAGTATTTCCGAAAGACTTCCAGGGGCGGCGGGAGATTTGGGAGGAGAAGAACGGTGCGTCAAGCGCGGTCCGCCCTGCGTTTCTCGGAATCACACGACTGACCATAAACAGTGCCCAACGGGTTGAGCATGTTTATTGATGATTTACACTTTCAACGCATGATGCTGCATGGATACAAGCGGAAGCCTCCAGGCTTGGTGTACAAAATTGATGAAGGTTCGTTGCCGGCATTGGTTTCATCTTGGGCGCGACGCAATGCTAATGAGCATAGGAACGCCTGTTCCCAAAGATTTATGGCTGGTCCGCGGTGGCTTTCACTGGGGCCACTTGTCCTTGCAGCCCGCAGTACCCATGACACTGGGAGGTAAGCATTGCAGCACAACCGAGAGCATGCCCCTTGGCTGACTGTTCCATCAGAGCTCGAAGACAAGATCACGGGGTTTTTCCACGAGCACGCCATCTGCATACCGATCAAGGCGTGGCGTAATATCCATTCTCTGCGACTCCAAGGCCCAAATCGGCCGATTCCGAAGAACTGGCATCTGCCGTCACTAGATGAGCTATGCAGGAGACAGCGCGTGCGACTCAACGCAGACGAGGGCGTGTACTCCATCAAAAGTCGCCGCGGCTTCTACTACTCGCCCGACTACGTGTGGAGCCAATTCGCCAAGCGCATCGACACTCAGCAAGACAAGTAGACTGCTGCGGCGGCGTCTCGTGTTTTCAGCATAGCAGGCGTTTCTTCTATTGTATTTGGACTTCTCTCGGGATGTGGGGACTTGCGGTTATCCCCACAGTCTGCGACCTACGCGCACCTGTACAACTGTACCATACTAGTACTTATACACATGTCATACGGATTCATGAGGGACAGATCGGAGGATGGCGAGCAAATGAACAAATAACTCGCACTGCTATCTACCCAACCCAGCTCCAGCGCTCCATAAGCCAACCATGATAAAAAAAAGTCCCGCGTTGAATGCAAGCGTAGAACCGGCGAACCGGTCCTTGCGATCCTGCCGGCCCACCCCCCCGCGGGTCAGGAGAGTCGAACGGCACTCTCTCCGTGCGCCAAGAAAGGGGGTATCGGATGAAATGAAGAAATGTGAAGTAGCCATCATGTGTCGAAGAAGACGCCGTCCCCGCCTCCTTGCCTTCCGAGTCACTGGGTGATGGGAAGAGAAGGTATTTGTCCAAAAGATGTAAAGATCCAGCAATGCCCGAGGGGACGGTGCGCATCTCCAAGACAGAGGGCGCAACCCGCCAAAAGTAAGCCTGAGAAGGGCGTCTCTAGAGACGCGGAGAGTGTGCGTGTCGTAAATATGTTGTTTTGGAATGGAACAGGCCTTTGGCAGGTGCGCAGTCTGTCTACCCTCACAATGACAGAGCTGGAAGGTTGATCAAGACAGACATTGCGCGCGAACGCGCAACATTGTCGAATGTTGTTTGGTATGTACAACCCCACAGAAAGTATTATAATCTCGATATCGTCGTCGTAGTTTGGTCCTCAACAGCCGCCTCCCTCCCTTAGCGAGGTCGTCCCAAATCGTCTGTTGTCGTTTGCCGTCGTTATCGTGCGCCAAGAATGAACAAGTAAAATCGTGTCGACCCTAGGTCAACCCCCGGCCCCATACGCCCATCACACAAACAGGTTTACATCATGCTGACAAAGACCATGCCCACCACGCCGGCCAGGGCGAGCTTGCCAGCGGACGCTGCGCGTGGAGCAGCAGAGTCGTCGGTGACGGTGGCTGGTTCCTCGCCTGAGGAGGTTCCAGTCTCCTCGGGAATGGTCAGCTCGGACGACGTCCTGGTGGATGTGGCCGTAGCGTCGGGCGTCGTGGTGTTGTGCGAGGCGAGGACTGTGTGCACAGCCGAGAGGGTGAGGGTTTTGGTGAGAGTTGTCGTCGAGGTGAGGGTCGAGGTGCTGTGATCCTCGTTGGCCAGAGCCAGAGCTGGCAGAAGAGCCAAAAGCAGGTTGGAGAGTTGCATCTTGATTGTGAGGTTTTTGAGTATTTTCCGGAATGCGTACAAGCCTGTACAGTGTCGTTGTGGCCGGGTAATGAGAGTGAGGGACAATCGATGTCCTAAAGTGAGTGGATGTGAGCGAGTGCGTGCTTGAAAGAGAGCAGAACAGGGTCGCGCGCCAGCGATCCAAGCAGGAATAGCAGGTTGAGACTTTGCCAACGAAGTCTGGTATCACAACGAACGTACGAGGTGAAGAGGAAGAAGGGGAGCCCAGGCCCATGAAACGCGGAGGAGTCGCATCCTCTTCAGTGTCGTGGGCCGGCGGGCTGGGTTGGCTGCCCAGCCAAACGGCCGAAATTGACTGTCTGAGCCGGCGCTTGGGCAGACACACTTCCCTATTCTGTTCCCTCGCTCCTTGACGGACGGCTCCTTAGCCCAGTTGGCTGCTCGTCCTGACCCCTGCTGTGCTCGAGGTTGTCCAAGTGACCTGCCGCATAGGCATTGTCTGTACGGTTCCGCAGGTACCACTACGTGAGCGACTAGCTTCCCGTCGTCGACCCGAAATCTGGGGGATCCACGGACGGCCCTAACTTGCGCCTGCTCTGTTCGAGCACGTGCTGCAGTAGTCCGACGTGTCGCGCGACTAATTACCATGCAGCGCCTAACTGCTGAACCAATGTCCTTCTCGACTAATGAATGCTCATCTAATTCCTGGCAATGAGCACGCAACTGCCTTGCGCCTGCGCGATTCTCCCTCGACCATGACATTGGCACCCGGGCCCTTCGCAATTACATGGGTGCGACAGGCGCACTCGTTGTGCGACGCAAGGGCGCCTGGTTGCGAGTTCTGCAGCATGCGCAGAGGGCGCTTGTTCCATCTAGTCAGCCAGCAAGCCTACAGCCGACGCAACGAAATGAGGCCAAGACGCGGCAGCCTCTAGCTTGAGGATTCGTGGTCCACGAAAGGAAGGCATCCTCCTGCTTCACGCGCTGGGATCCACGGCCAAGGTCTGCATAATTTCACCTGCGGCGATGCGACGCTCCCTGATTGGATGGTGGCAGATCTAGTGCAGGTTGTTCCTGCGTCACCCGATGCAGGGGCAATTTAATGAAATGAATTTTTTTAAGGTACCTTGTGACAGCAGGCGCTACTGGAAACTGCCCCTCCAATTTGTGGGCTCGCCCTGCCATAGTCAATATCGCGTCCTGGGGAAGGAGGATCCGTGGGAACGGTCGCTCCCATGAACTCGCAGATCATCATTGCTTGCGAGTCCACGTTCTCGCAGTCGATCCATGATCGTCTGCATGACTTGTCGTCATCGCAGTTTGCTGACTTTGACATGCCGACACCAGCTTTTGCAAAATTGTACGCCACGCCTTCACAAGCTTGCGTACTGAAACGCCAAGCAAGTCGCGACCAGGCCAGAACAGAGGGCTCTTGAGGCCTTGACCCGCCTACCATGGACATGGTTAGTACGTCGCCAGCCACTCGCCGACCCTGCGCCACAGATCGTGTGGTCGAGAGGAACAGTAATGCGGCATTAGAAGCATCTGTTGTGCTGCTTCACATTGCCTTTGATCGCGAGCCAGCTACTGCTGCTGTGTGTCGCAACGCTTTGTGGCCAGCGGTCGTCGCTGAATTCCACTGTCATGTAGATTCGTCGAGTTGTCTTGTTGATGACCGCGCGCAGACGCCCTCCCACATGCTTTCTGATGCCTGTCATTCCGTCTGCTACACGTTGGTGAGGCTGACTCAAGGCACCCGCCGAATGCGGATCGAAGACAAAGCCGTGGCAGCTCGACGAGTGGAGAGACCGAGATGGGTGTTGCACTCACTGCTCCTGTGGATGTCGCTTTCAGCGTCTTGTAACTAATGATGACTGCCGAGTGAATCTGTCACGTTCAGGCAGGACATTGGGCGTTGCGAGTCACATTCTTCACCATGTGCTACTGTCCCATGTTGTCTTCCATGGAGCAGCCACATCACGCCGCACAGCACAGATCACTCAAGAACATTCCGTACGAAGCATTTGGATATACATTTGCTACACAAAAACTAGATATATCTAGCCGTGCGATTCGCGGCGTCAAATCAAACATGAACTCAGGCAATCCAAAACCAGACCCTTTGCAGCCAGTTTTTGGCGACGGGCTCAACGTCGTTGGCGGCCATCTCGTCCATCTCCCTCTTGCCAGAGACGCAATCAATGTCCTTGGAAGGAATGAAGAAGGGGGTGCGGAACCACATCTTGTGTCCGAGGTACAGCACCAAGAAGATGGGGATGGTGATGTAGGCGGCCAAAAAGTCCTGCACATTCCAGTTGCGAGGGATGAGGATTTGGAAGCCATTGGTGAGAGTGAGCAGGGAAATGAGGAAGAGGACAAACCACGCCAGGTAGGGCTGGCCGGGCGTCTTGAACGGCAGCTGCTCCCACATGTTGTGGAGCCTCATGGCCTTGCGGAAGCGGATGTAGGTGATGAGGACGACAATCCAGGCAATGTAGCCGGAGATGGTGGAAATGTTCATGAACCAGTTGAAGACCGTCGCGCCAGAGCTCGAGACGTTCAGATAGGCGAGGAGACCAATAGACCAGGTGGCCAACACGGCAAAGTAGGGGACGCCATGGCGGTTGGTGTATTTGAAGAACCACGGCGCCTGGTCCTTGAGGGCGAGAGAGTAGAGCACACGCGAGCCGGAGTACAGGAAGGAGTTGCCGGCCGACCAGGCCGACGTGAGGATGGCGGCGTTGATGATGTGGTTCAGGACGGGAATGCCCACGCCCTGAATACCCAGGACAAAGGGTGAGGCGCTGGCATTGCTCTGCGCATCGCTCGAGTTGCCCAGCAGCTGCGGGTGGTTGTAGGGCACGAGGATGCCGATGAGGAAGGATCCCATGCCGTAGAAGACGGCGAGACGCCAGATGAAGCGGCGAGCTGCCTTGGGGATGTTGCGTCGGGGGGCGACGGTCTCGCCCGCGGCCGTGGCGATGAGCTCAGGGGAGGTGATGAAGGCGAAGCCGGCGGCGGAGAAGGCATGCCAGTAGGCGAGGAACTTGCCCGCGTTCCCGGATGCTTCGTACGGATTGAATGCGCCCGGGTTCTCGTAGTACGTAAACGCGCGGATCCCAGACTGGTCCGGTGCACCACCAAAGAAGATGACCCAGCCGACGATGATGAGGCCCATGATGGTGATGAACTTGATGCTGGCGAACCAGAACTCGGCTTCGCCAAAGAGACCGACGGCAAACATGTTGAGGCCCAGCATGACGAGCAGCACAATGGTCATCCACACGGCAATGTGCACGGGGGGCTGCCAGTAGTCGATGATGAGTCCGGCCGCGACGGCCTCGGCACCGACAAGCATGGCGTAGGCGTACCAGTAGTTCCAGCCGGCGGCGAAGGCGAGCGAGGGGTCGACGAAGCGGTTCACAAAGTAGGGCACGGTGATGCCGCGCATGGGCAGATATGTGACCATCTCGGCGAGGACATTCATGACACACCAGACGACCAGCATCATGGAGAGGTAGCCCATGAACAAGGGGGCCGGGCCTGTGTCTGCGAGGATTCGACCGGATCCGATGAAGAGACCCGTGCCAATGGCACCACCTGGCGGTATGTGAGCCGGGGCGTTCAGGCGGTGGATGGACTGTGGATTGGCGTTGCGACTTACCGAGCGCCAGGAACTGAATGTGCCGACTCTTGAGACCGCGCTCGAGCTGCTGGCCTTGCACAGCCAGCTCGAACTCGGAGCCCTCAGCAGGCAGCGACTCGAGGTCCTTGCCATCATGTCCCAATTCCTTCGAGCTCATTGTGGCTGGTCTTTTACACGAAGGTCTGGTCGACTCGTGGGGTTCGGATGCAGATGTCGACGTGTAGGTCGAGTCTTGTCTCACTTGCGCTGGAAGCAAGGATCTATCTACCTGGATGGCCACGGACGGAAGACAGAGTTCGGGTGAGGACGAGCCATGAAATAGCGCAGAGGAGTCACCAAACTTATAATTGATGGACGATGACAGCAAGCGTGTGGCACTAGAGTACGCATTGGGCACAAGGTCAGCAACAAGCGCATAGTATCCTCTCCACCAGCCGCCTCTCCACACGGCTTGCCCGTCCGCAGCGGCTCACGATGCCGAGTCCGGTGGGCACTGTGTCGTAGGCCTCCCTCACGAACCTTAACGTAACTGTCTCACCATCAATTGGCCACGGGTTGCCCGAGTCACTGGAGGGTCGATGTGGCCCCTTTTTCCCCCCAGGCCTGTAAAGCGAGTTCCGGGTGCGGGGAAAACACTTTGAGCATCTGTGAATGCTGTAGTCTGCTGTAGTCCTCTGACATATCATCAATGCGGCTCTGCATCGACAACATGTGTAGCCGCAATCACTCAGCAGCTCGCTTGAGCCCTGTCAAATGTGCCGTCCCCCAAGCCGGCTGCTGCCGTCTTGGACATGCAGGCTGCAGGCAGCACCTGTGCCGTGACGCACCGCGACAGGGCACAGCGCAGTGATAACGATGGGCCGCTTGCCCTGATGCGGTTAGACACGTGCGGGGGTTTCCGATAACAGCTGCTGCAAGCGTCATTCCTGCACTGTGCATCGAAGAAACGAAGAGCGCCCTGCTCCTCCCAGGGCGTCGATTGCAGCAGAAAATCTCGCATGCACTGCCCGGCCCGAGTTGAACGCGGTCTCATCTGCCAGCGGCCAATGCAAGGCATTGTGCGAGCGCCATGAGGCGGCACGATACGAGTCAGCACAGTCTTGGGCAGCGGTGGTTCCGGCATCAAAGTGCCGACACAAGCCGCACCTGGCGCATGATAGCGTGGCTTGGAAATTTTCGAGAACGTGTGCGGCTTGTGGGCAGAACCCTTGCGAACATCTGAAAAGCTTCGAGAAGGCTGCTAGACTAGTGTTGACGTATCCACGGTTGCCATTGTTCGGATCGGCTACGGCCTGGGAGCACAAAGCCGCGCAGCGTCCAGGTACGCTTCGTTGGACAATGCCCTTGTGGTCTGAGACCTGGGGAGCAGTGCTCACTTTATTGAAACCATGACCAGAAGGCGCACTCGGATAGGCTACCTGGGGAAACACAAAAAATTCTTCTCCATTCCTGGTGGAAAAAATCCGGGGACGGCTCGTACCTTGCCCCAGGTTAGGCGATCGTGTTCACGGGGTAACAGTCGATTCCGTCGTGCCCTTCTGCGCGACACAAGTGTCACAATGCAGATGTCGGAAGCACCATCCGGCCGGAAGTCCAGGCCGACGGTGACATGTGTGCCGAGACGTGCCGCATCGGTCATTGAAGGGTGTTGGCCCCAGAATTCATGTTGGCATGTATATGTACATGTACAAGTAAGGTAGCCAGCAAGCGCCGATATCGAAACGACTGATCGAGCCCCTGTGGGGGTAAGTGGCGGGACTCTGGACCGTGCCTCCGCGGAGAAGAAGAGAACACTCCTGTCCCTATCCATGAACATTACGAAGCCGTCGAAGGCGAGAGGACCAATCTTGTCTCCGCCCATGTTGACCAAGACTTATCAATGAGCGATGCGTGAGCAATCCGTCACTCCGCAGTTAATGGCGCAAGTGCTACGCGCACAGCTGCCCAGGGTGCCAGGCGTGCAAGATGCATCGGTAGGCCGGTATCCCAAAACCTGTTCTGAACCGGATTATGGAGTTTGGAAAAGATGACTTGGCGCGCCGGGATGGATCGGGCGTAGCGAGGTAGGCTGCCAAGATGGCAGCACCGTGGGCCGCCTTGTCCATCTGCTTCAATGAAGAGCGGTTGCTCTTGCCACGAAGGCCTCTCGTGTTAGACACTTGTTCCGTTGGATCCCCATGCAGTTCATTGCCTTTTTTGGTCGAGGTTGCTGCTTGAAGAACTTCACTGACAGGTTATTTGCAGTCTGTCACTGAGTGGCGGTGGGGCATGGAACAAGATCCGTCTGGTGCATGTGACCCGTCAAATATGTAGGCACGGAGAGCGACATCACTGGGCAGCGACGGCAGGAAATTCGATGACACGCCCGCAAGACTTTCAGCAAGGCAGCGTCACAGCAAAGTCAGTTGATCAAATACATGTGCTGATTGGTCGGAAAAGCCATTACTTTCGGTGGGTAGCATTTGGGAACTTCCACGCCAAGTCCTGTTCTCGTGCCGCGCTCCACCTCATCTACAGCCTGGTGTTAGGTCGTGCGCGGCACGGGTATTACAGCAGGACGTTAGCAAGTGCGGAGAACGGGCAGCGGACCATTCACTCCCCTGGGCCACGGCGCTACGAAGTCCTGCTCATCTGTATGTTGGGGCTGGGACTTGGGACTCGACCTCCTGATAGGTGGGACGCAGGTGGCGTGACGTAGCACCGATCAGGAACCTTGCAGCCGACCCTTCAACAAGTGGCAAATACCCATGCAAGCACGACCTCTGTAGTGAGTGACCTTCCTCTGATATCCAATCGTTGTCGAATGGGAGAATGAGTTGCGAGGAGTCGCGCCGAGAACCTTGAGCCTGGAAAGATCGTGCTCAAGTATTGCAACATAATACCTGCATCTGGACACTGATCCGAACCAATCATCGCAGCGGACTGCACAAAACAGTCCGACCTGGACAATCTCATCCTAGAGACGAAACCATGGCACAAAGCCCTGCTGTGGCTGATACCGCTGGCCATATCGCACCGCATCGATCCGAGAATGCAAGATTGACTGGAGCGCCACATGGGCTCGAGCGTCCTGAGGAAAAGTCTCATCGCAGATTCCGCATGGCGCCACACGAACTCCATAGCTGGCCGGGAATAAGGAGCGAAATTCTAGATGGGAGATTCCGACTTTCGGATTCGGGCAGCGAGAAGGGGTGGATGGACCCTGACTCTGGGACCCCTTTTTTCCCTCTTTACCTCGTTTTTTTTTTTATCTTGGCTTCGATACCCTAAACTGAATTGAGGTCTTTCCGCGGGCGTGCCTGGCAGCAGCGCCCCTTTGCGCCTTGGTGTCGTAATCGGTGGAGCTCAACTCTGGCGTCAAGGTGACAGTCTTGACGTACCCAGCGGCGCCGACACCAGGAGCAAAGTCCGACGTCTTTGCAGCCGCTTGCAGTACGGGGTTTATTCGCTAGCTCTGATGGCGATGGGAGTCGAGGAAAATAAAGGGTTTTTCCTCGTAGGGCTCAAACATCGCAAAGCGGCCTGTCCCGCTTTAATGGTGCAGATTCATGGAGCATTTGCTCCGGATCTGCTGTCATGCGCGGCCCCACTCAACAAGGCCACGCGCTCGACGTCCACTCAACGTCCTCTCGTCAACCCACCTCTCCTCGACGTCCAGTGGCCTACAGGCGCCCAAGGGCGATGGAAAATAAGACCCCGTTGCTGCCCCTGCATAATGTAGGAGCAACATGTCCGCAGCTTTATGGCTCCTTCACGCCAGGCCCCCGGGGCTTGGTAGGTGTTTCGTCAATGTGTCGTGCGCGTGCGTGCCTCCGCCATGATTTTCGCCGATTTTTTGATCTGCCGCAACTGTTCGACGTCCAGTCACATTGCCCTGGATCCAGGTGCTTGCGTTGGCAGGCGGTGGCGACTGTCCGACTCAGATTGACACGTTCTCGCTTGCTCTCTGGTACTCACCATACGCCTTCCCATCTCACCCAGCGTCGTTTGCCAGTCGCTCAGCACCTTTTTGTTCCATATAAACCCGACGATCAGGCTCTCACTGAACGGCTTGTCAGTCGTCGCTTATCCTCCCCTTTGCCACCCACACTCGACGCCCTACGAACCAGGAGGCTCGTGCTTTGGCTGCAACGCCCCTTGTCCCTCATGACCTGCTCACCTTCCAGGCCCTTGATAAGGCGGGAGTGAAGAAGTTCTCTAAAGCCTCAGGGATAGATGTGCACACAGCACAGAGCTCACTGCGTCGTCTGCGGGAAGGAATACCTCATCTTTGTTGCGTTCTGTCAAGCTTGTCCACCGACTACACGCATCTGCCCTACTGAACTCGCCGTGATGCGCGACGATATGCGCGAGGGTCGATGTCCGAGTCCAGTTTGTCCCAACAGCATGAGAGGCGGCTGCTGCCTCATGTGATTCTTTCTCGCATGGCACTGCGTTACCAACCCGGTGGCTCCTCAGCCACAAGTGCCTCAAAGCTTTTGTCCACTCGACAAAACTTCAACAATCTGGTCGATGCCCTGGTACTCCGGCACCTCAAAGCCGTACTTTTCGGCAATAAAAGGGGGCACAAAGCTTGCTCATGTCAGCATTGGCCCCATGGTCATGGCAGGGACTTGAGGTGCGTACCGCCCGCCAACAAAGTGGCGTCCCGTGAAATACTTCACTAGTGGCTTCGGGGCCGTCAGACTAACCAGCGTAGCAGGCATAAAGGTGCTGCCCAGCCCGGAATCAGGAGGACCTGTCTCAATGTTCCATGAAGAGGGGGCATCGACTGATGTGACCGGCAACTTTGTCTCCTCGAGCGCCTTGATCACGTCAGGGAAAGGCTCGCGGACCTCGCCCGAGAAGCTGAATCCTGCTAAAGTCAGGACTTGTCACGAACATGTGCCATGGGAGTGGGCGGTACCGAAAATCGCATCAACAACGTGGTCCGTCGAGCGTAAAGCGGAGTGGAAGTCGTCAACAAAAGGGACCTCGAGATCCTCGAGCTGTTTAGCAAGACGCTGTTCAAGTCAGTTAACATAGACGGCCTAGAAAAAGTACTTTTGCGAAGAATGTGCGCATGGAGCAGAGCACCACGTCGTGTGCTGGATGAGACTTGCCTGATACAGCTCATTCTTGCCCCGTTTGGGATAGAAGATGCTGGGCTTGTACCCATAGAAGAAAAGATGGCGGGCAGCTACGAGTCCATCACCCCCGTTGTTGCCGGGGCCACAGGCAACCAGCACCCGGCGACCCTTGTGTAATGGCTGAACGCGGTACACTGATCCGAGTCAGTCGTCCAGGTGCGCACCGGATTGTTGGCCAACAGGCAGCATACCTGCCTGAGAAACGGACAGCCCAGCCAACTCCATCAGTTGGTCGATTGAGAAAGCGCATGTGCTCATCAGCTCTTGATCCAACGCTGCCGCTGCCTTGGATCCAAGAGTCTACAGCCGCCGCATCATCAGTGTGGATCCAACTGGGCGAGGGACGTGGTACTGCACCTTGAGAGCCATTATGTAAATTTGTGCTGCTTAGATGCCTGGACTGTGAGAATCTCGTCGTCGAGATGAAGACAATGCGTAATTGTATTTTTTGTGAGAGTTGAATGACCACTGACATCATTTTGTTCCATGCTGGTAGTACTGGCATGTCGCTTCAGCCATGTGGGCCTCTGGACCTACGGTAGGACAGGCAGGCACGGTTCGGGGTGTGGCGCCGGCTAAGCCGCGGAGCGATCCAGAAATTGTCCCCAGCATCAACTTTCGCGACTAATCCAGACGATCAGAGGCCTGTCTGTACCCTTGAACCTCAGTCAGTTTCGCAACATGGTCGTCAAAATCCGCCTGGCGCGCTTCGGCAAGCGCAATTGGCCTCACTACAATATTGTCGTCGCGCAAGCTCGGTACGAAGACACCCCCTATCCCAGCGTGAGTCCTCACTGACAAGACTCCAGCACAGCACGAAACTCCAAACCTCTCGAGGTCCTGGGCACATACGACCCCATTCCCAAAGCCGACCCGTACGGCGCCCCTGATAAACTGCACAAGGACATTGAGATGGACGTGTCACGTGCCAAATACTGGATTGGTGTGGGTGCGCAGCCGACTGATCGGATGTGGAAGATTCTCAGCATGGCGGGCATTCTTCCCCCGAAGAAGTTCGAGCCTCCCAAGGCAAAAGGTCACCCACCTGTGCAAGTCGACAAAGTTCGGATTCGCTGAGAAGCGGCATGTTTTTGTATCAATATTGTGTATGGGCATGGGAAGGCGTTTTCATGCAGCCCGCAGGCTGTGTTTCGATTTATATCCAATGTTGTACATCTACTCAATAAAAAAGCGCCGCCAAATCCCGTGTCATCCTCCACTTAGATTGGGACCCGACTCTGAATTCTGACCATCTGTAACGCCCTGCCTCTTTGCGAGCGACATTCGCCGCTATCAAAACTCCGCTTATGCCATGCCAATCAGGGAAAAAGTCTCGTGCGTGTGTACTGTATGCGGTCGTCTGGGATGCGAAACGTGGGAAGTCATAAGTGGCAAGCGCAGTCTCAATGGCCGACTTGCATGAAAATATTCATGAGCAAACACACCGCCATGACCACAATGCCATAGAAGGCCATGCCGAGACTCATTTTCCGCAACAGGCCGTGTTCGATGTGATCAAAGTCCAAGCGCCATTTGCGGCGCCATCGCCATATCCCTTGCGGGGCGTTGCTTCCCGATGCATTGCTATGCAAACTGTTGGTGCTTTGCGCGAGAGCGCCCGTGTCTTCTATATCCGAATTCCCGTTATCATCTATGTCGTCGTCTTCTTTCATTAGTCGTTGGTGATGAACACTGTCGGGGTCGCTGATTTTGTAGTAGAAAAGTCCCGGTAAAATGAAGCTGATGGAAGTCGATCCTGTGCTGCCAACAAAGGCCAGCATACGGTCCAGACTATTTACCGACAGCGCGGTAATGTATGCCAAAGTCAGAATAATGGCAGTCAAAAGCGCAAAGCGACTGTCAGACATGGACGAGGGATCATTTCTCACAACGCCTGCTGCACTGTGGACCGGTGAGCTTGGCCGCGCGCTCGACTGAGTGGTGCGGCTATTTCTGTTTGGTCGCCACTTGAGGACGGCATCCAAAGACGCGCGGCACGGGTGAACCTGAAGCGGAACAGAGAAAAGGACGAGGACAACGATGGCCGCCTTGCCTATGGTGGAAGCAACACCAGTTGGATCTAAACAGTCAGCCATGCCCATGTCTGGCGGGCTGCACGCTGGAACTTACACATGGAGACAATGTTGGCCACCACGTCGTTGCCAAAGGTAAGATAGCCCGTGATTGAGACCACAATGTAGATGCTACCCGCGATACCAATGCTGGAACCAATGACCCTGATGATGCTAGACTGCGAGTTATCCTTGATCTCATTCATGATCGAAAACATCTGGAGTTTGTTAGCATCGTTGTCCAGGCCAAGGGCAGAATTGTTTCGCTCACGTTCTGGTGGCAAGTGTATGCAAAGACTACCACGGGTAATGCGCTCAGTGTCTCGACCGCACCGGCCCATTTGATCACGCGAACGTTCTCGGGGGCGGCGTGCGGGTCCACAGAGAAGTGGTAAATGACCAGAACGATGAGATATCCAATCGAGATCAGCGCCACGATGCTGGTGTACTTGAGCGAGTCCAGCCTCTTCAGAAAGCTCAAGGGAATAATCAAGAGCATGAAGGCAGTAATCCAGAAATGCCTATCAACCAGATAAGGCGATTTCTCGGCATTGTCCACGAACCCCATCACCACACCGGGCATAAGGTCGCCAATGATGATCATGTATGAGACGCCAACACCGAAGCACTTGATTGCAATGGCCATGTCGAAGATGACTGCAGCGTTGGGGTAGGTAATTTGTGAGAGCGCAAAGAACGACGACGTGCCCCGGTCGAGATAGCGAGCGCATTTAGACTGGAGGTAGAGGCCAAAAGCCGAGCACAACCCTGACCAAATGATCAGGAAGACCCCCAGCATGATGCCCGTGTGGGACAAGATGGAGGGCATGGCCAATGTGCCAGCTCCGACGACTATGTACGATGTTAGTTCTTCTGTCGAAGCATTTTGATCTTCTACGCACTTGTATTCAAGAGATTGACGACACTGCTTGCCATGGACGCCTGTCCGCCGCCGGGGCGCGCGTCTTTGCCGCCTCGACGCCGAGCTCTACGCTTGGTTAGCCGATGAACTCCCCTCAGCTTGTTCTCCAGCGCACCTCGCCATGTCGTCTTGGTCTCCGCTGGCAGAGTTCCCATTCGATATTGTGGAGTACGTCGGCATAGCATAGGGTTGCCAGGACGCAAGTCGGTACTTGAGATCGTGAACGTCGTCTCGCCTGTTCCTCCGCAGTTCAGTAGCTGCAATGGCTCGATGTTCGTCTGTTGGTGGCTGCTGACGCGCGCGGTCGTGAGAAGCGTCGTCAGACGGTGTTGGTCGGCTTTGGGTGCACGTAACCAAAGGGACGACGGGGCGGAGAAGCGCCGCAGACCCGCGCGGAGCTGGTAATGACTTGCAAATCCGTGGAGGATCGCGGCCAATGCGTTGATATGTAGAAATGCAGGGTTGTACAGCAATTGGTCTTTTTTTTCCTTTGAGGCCACGATGTAGAGATAGGTGTTGAGGCAGGGGAAGATACAGGGGACGTACGTTACCTCCTTCGTCACTGGTTCGCACAGGCCAATCAACCTTCAGGACGGCCCACTAACTCTGGCCCAACCGCCAGGGTGCGAGGACTATTTACGTCCCTTCGTCCCGGTAAGAACCGCGTTGCGTCGCGCTTATGGGATCCTACGAACAAAGCCGCAGGACTTGCTCTACCTGAAATTCAAATGGACAAAGAGCTGGCCTCTTTCTCCTGCCAGAGCGCGACATTTCATCGTGGTTGCCTGCCCCAAGAAGAGCACCCATACTAATCAAACGACATTATTACGAAAATCAATCATGGCCACCGAAGTAGACGAGACGACCCTCACGACCTTGCATCTGCTTGAAGCGCGCCTGCTCCGCATCGAACATGTTCTCTACGGCCAATCTGTATCAGCAGAAATCCCACAAAACGAGTCGGCGGCAGTGAGACTAGCTGGGCTCGAGAGGCGGTTCAACGGCGTCCTGTCCAAATCTCCCGTGTACCACGCGCTCCTTCAGATTTGTTCGTAGCACATACACATGCGGCGAGTGTAACTTGAGCTAACTGTTGCAGATAACAAACAACCAGACTTATTCCACGCGGCATCACCGTCCGAGCCGCCATCCAAACTCGACGTCGACACCATTTGTGCTATTGTGCTTGCCGCAGCTCCCCAGTACCAGTCGACGCTTTCTCTCCTCACCTCGATCCAAGATACACCCATCCCGGATCCTACACAAAGTGCAGCTCTGATCACGATGGCGGACCGTTTGAAGGCATTGGAGGCAACGCAGATAGCTCAGGCGGCCGAGGCTGCTGAGCTGCGATCACGTAGCGAAGCTGTCGTACGGGCTTGGTACGAAGGATCAGTGCTTCATAAGTCACAGTTCATGTCTGATGTGGAAGGGCGGGTAGAGATTGTGGAGAGGACCATTAGAAGAGCGGAGAGAGAGCAGAAGGTTGCTCAAGAGCTTTAGCGACACCTGGCGTACCTTGGCCTAATTGGCCAGGGAAACGTGTATACGAACACGGCGGGTAAAACGAACAGGCACAGCGGGTAAGCCTTCTTGGTTGGTCTTTCTCATATGGCTGGCGGTGTCACCGACACTTTTCAACAGAAGAAGCTTGGCTCCCATGTGGTCGTAGACAGGGCTGGCCATCTGCGGGCGCATCATCCGGGCTGCCGAGCCGCAAGCATGGCTGCCCGCATATGAGACCACGGACGCTAATGAGCGCTCATGAGCTGCCTTGGTTTGCCGACTTTCCGAGGTTTGCGGAGAGCATGTAGACTCTCATGTCCTCCCACCTGTGACTCATAATACTAGACTCCGTCTTCGCAGCCCGCTGAAGTTCTCCCGTGTCCCAGCAAGGCCGCTCCTTGGTGTGAATCCTGGAGGAGTGGCATGCGCATTGACCGACAATCCAATGGGTTGGTGTACTGACTTGAGTTGGTGATTGGACCACATACACCAACATTGTCACGTAGGTATTATATCCCTCCGCTCCTAAGGATTGACCTTGACGAAGAGGGCAAAGCCTCTCTGTAACAATGTTATCTACAGTGAATACTTGTCTCGAAAAGATGGATACGAAGCACCTTGCTTGCCGGCCCTATATTTTGACGATTTAAGTTCTTCAATCTCTAGCCATTTCCCACGTGCGTTATCCAAGACTGGCGGTACGTGTCTGCACTGCTTTCTGCAGGGTACGCATTCTTGGGCGTGGGATCCGACCGGACCGGAGTAACGTGGAATTTTAGTTGCACCCCCCTTCGGATAGTTCAGGCCCAGTGGCTGGCTTGGGGAACTCAACAATTGGGGAGTGACCAAGAATCAGTGTCAATAACGGGCGTTGCGCGCAAGAACTGGATTGCAATCAGGCTTATCAAAAGTTGAAATCCCGAGTTCAATGTCATCGATAGCAACAGGGCTTGTAGTCGATGCTGAGCCGCTATATATATTTGCTACGAGCGTCGTGCAAGAATCGAACGATGGCGTGAACAGATTGGGGAGTGTGCGGTAACATCCGTCGGACCTCCACGTTGGGGTCGGGACAGCCAGAATGAGAAATGCCGGCCAGGGGGCTCGGAACGTGCCCAGCTTGGCCTCTGGGGGGTTGCCCTGGCCAAAGGAATTTGCAGATGCGTCACCTCCGGACCCGTGCCAAGAGGATCTGCTGAAGCTCAGAGGGAGCTGATATTCGTTTCTGGATAGCATTCACATTGCTCCGGATGACCTGGGAGATTGATAACATTCGTGACCATCTTACTGTAGCTGAGGCCCAGGGAAAATGCACCGAAGACCGGCGCCGAAGAACAAAAGAACGTCGATGATTGTAGCTTCGATAAAGCTTGAGCACTGCTGTACATACAGTAGTTCAGACGCCCCAACGGCTTTTGTCATTGGTCGATCAGTGTATTGTGGGTGCGGGAGGATGATGCTACAGTACTGGCGTAGGAACGTTTCCCACCCATGTCCTGTCGCTTACACTGCACGTCGTGTCGATCCTGGAGGAAAGAGGTGCATGGATTTGTGGCATGCCATCGCGGACAGTGCACTGCGATGGTGGCTCAGCCAGCTATCTCAGAGCGGACAAGGTGGAGGAAAAATTGCCAGACATCGTGGTACTACAGTATCCAGCATGTAACCTAGATACCACGATCAACCGGGCCACGTTGTGAGAGCCACGTTTCCACCGACATGCGGGCGCAGTTCAACTTTAGCGACAGCCTATCCGCAAACCTCGGCGGTTCTGTAATGGGTTTGGTACGTACGTATCGAAAAACATAGACCGGGATTATTAGCACAGAAGCCTCGCATTCCCACATTCCTTTCAATTCCAATGCACTGCCCCCGGACTTGACACATGTGGCTCTCCATCGAGATCTCGAGTAGCACAACAGCCGTCCACTCATCAAGCAGCCTGATTGTTGGTCTTCTCAATGGTGAGCTCCTGCTGCGGCTCCCGTCCCTCCCTCACACAGCCCGCCCGGACCCCTGATGAACGACGCTAAAATGGGGTAGGTACTTTGGGGGCTCCCAACAGATTAATCGTCCTTCAGGCCCTCCATCCAACCCGAAGGACCTAGAAGAATTTCCTCACCCTGCTACGAGACAGATATTTGGTCTCGTCTGCTCCCGCCCTTCTCCTTCTCCCCTCCCCATTTGTCTTCACCTCCAATCCCTCCCTCATCCTCACCGTCGCATCCCACAAGACGGGCCCTCTTAATACCTTGCCGCTGGCTGATCACTGTTGCCACCCTAATTGTTTCCGCTCAAGAGCGGGTGACGTGGTAGCTGCCTTATTTATACATACATACAGAACAGGCGACCTAACCCTGCCACGACTTCTCTTTGAAAATCACCAATCACCCTGTTGTAATCAGCACACCAATTCACAGCCATGGCCACACAAGCAGTGTCCAATGGCGCGGCCCACGCCAACGGCAAGGTCTCGTACGCCCAGAAGCACAACCTCGCGGACCACTTCATTGGAGGCAACCGCTTGGAGAATGCCCCTCCGAGTAAAGTAAAGGACTTTGTCGCGCAACATGACGGCCACACCGTCATCACAAATGTGAGTTGGCCACCTACTCTGCCTTCCTGCCTGCGGAGCGGGGGGGCATGAAGACTCTAGCGCGTCCCTACTTCGCGGTGCTGAACCGAGTGTACAGGTCTTGATTGCGAACAACGGCATTGCGGCCGTTAAAGAAATCCGATCGGTACGAAAATGGGCATACGAGACGTTTGGCGACGAGAGGGCCATCCATTTCACCGTGATGGCGACCCCTGACGATCTGCAAGCCAATGCCGACTACATCCGCATGGCGGACCACTACGTTGAAGTCCCCGGAGGCACCAACAACCACAACTACGCCAACGTTGAGCTGATTGTCGACATTGCGGAGCGCATGGACGTCCATGCGGTGTGGGCAGGATGGGGACACGCTTCAGAAAACCCCAAGTTGCCCGAGTCGCTCGCTGCATCCCCCAAGAAGATTGTCTTCATTGGACCCCCGGGTTCTGCTATGCGCTCCTTGGGCGACAAGATTTCTTCGACAATTGTGGCACAGCACGCCAAGGTTCCCTGCATCCCGTGGTCCGGAACTGGCGTTGACGAGGTCGAAATTGACGAGAATGACATCGTGACCGTTCCCGATGAGGTTTACGCAAAGGGCTGCGTCGAGTCCTGGCAGGAAGGTCTCGAGAAGGCGAGACAAATCGGTTTCCCTGTCATGATTAAGGCATCCGAGGGTGGTGGTGGCAAAGGTATCCGCAAGGCCGTGGACGAGGAGAACTTCGAGGCCCTCTACAAGGCCGCCGCGAGCGAGATTCCCGGCTCGCCCATCTTCATCATGAAGCTGGCTGGAAATGCCCGCCATTTGGAGGTGCAGCTCCTTGCTGACCAGTACGGCCACAATATTTCACTCTTTGGCCGTGACTGCTCCGTCCAGCGTCGTCACCAGAAGATCATCGAGGAGGCGCCTGTTACGATCGCCAAGCCCGACACATTCAAGCTCATGGAGCAGGCGGCCGTGCGTTTGGGCAAGCTCGTCGGCTACGTATCTGCCGGTACTGTCGAGTACCTATACTCCCATGCCGACGACAAGTTTTATTTCCTCGAGCTCAACCCTCGACTGCAGGTGGAGCATCCCACCACGGAGATGGTCAGCGGTGTCAATCTGCCTGCCGCGCAGCTCCAGATTGCCATGGGTATCCCACTCCACCGCATTCGCGACATCAGGCTTCTCTATGGTGTCGATCCCAAGACTTCAACCGAGATCGACTTCGAGTTCAAGAATGCCGGCACTTCCGAGACTCAACGCCGTCCCACTCCCAAGGGCCATACCACAGCGTGTCGTATCACTTCAGAGGACCCCGGCGAAGGTTTCAAGCCCTCCAATGGTGTGATGCACGATCTCAACTTCAGGAGTAGCTCCAACGTGTGGGGTTACTTCTCTGTTGGTAACCAGGGTGGCATCCACAGTTACTCCGACTCTCAGTTCGGCCACATTTTTGCTTATGGCGAGAATCGTGCGGCGTCTCGGAAGCACATGGTCGTTGCGCTCAAGGAATTGAGCATTCGTGGTGACTTTAAGACCACGGTCGAATACCTGATCAAGCTGCTCGAGACGGAAGATTTTGAGGAGAACACAATTTCCACTGGGTGGCTGGATGAGCTCATCTCCAAGCGTCTCACTGCCGAGCGTCCCAATACCATGCTCGCCGTCGTTTGCGGTGCTATTACCAAGGCCCACGTTGCAAGCGAGGAGTGCTTTGCGACCTACCGCGCCGGTCTAGAGAAGGGTCAGGTGCCTCCCAGTCACATCCTCAAGACTGTGTTTACCATTGACTTCATCTACGACGGTTTCCGGTACAAGTTTACTGTCACTCGCTCAAGCGCCGACAGCTACCACGTGTTTATCAACGGCTCCAAGTGCTCAGTTGGTGTTCGCGCGCTCCGTGACGGCGGTCTGCTGATTCTGCTTGACGGCCACTCTCACAACGTTTACTGGAAGGAAGAAGTCGGCGCAACCCGCCTGTCTGTCGACTCCAAGACTTGCTTGCTCGAGCAGGAGAACGATCCCACGCAGCTGCGCACTCCCAGTCCCGGTAAGCTCGTCAAGTACTCGGTGGAGAATGGCTCCCATGTCCGCGCTGGGCAGACCTATGCAGAGGTTGAGGTCATGAAGATGCATATGCCTCTGATTGCCCAGGAGGATGGTGTTGTCCAACTTATCAAGCAACCCGGAGCATCCCTCGAGGCCGGCGACATCCTTGGTATTCTTGCCTTGGATGATCCATCTCGCGTCAAGCAAGCGCAGCCATTCTTGGGCAAGCTGCCTGCCTATGGCGACCCAGTTGTCGTGGGCACCAAACCTTCTCAGCGGTTCTCGGTGCTTTACAACACCATGCTGCATATTCTCCAAGGCTACGACAACTCCGTCATCATGGCAGCCACGCTCAAGGAGCTTGTCGAGGTCCTTCGCAACCCCGACCTGCCTTACAGCGAGTGGAACGCTCAATTCTCTGCCCTCCACTCGCGCATGCCCCAAAAGCTTGATGCTCAGTTCGCTCAGCTGGTGGAGCGAGCCAAGTCGAGGCAGTCCGAGTTCCCAGCCAAGACTCTTTCCCGAACATTCTCCAAGTTCCTTGAGGAACATGTCGCCCCTGCTGACGTCGCCGCGCTGAAGACGACGCTCCAGCCCTTGACTGATGTACTCAACGCGTACGCTGATGGACCCAAGGTCCGCGAGCTCAACACCATCAAGTCAATCCTCGATGCCTATTGGGAGGTTGAGCATCTGTTCATGAGCCAGCCTCAGGAGGAGACTGTTATCCTCAAGCTCCGCGAGCAGCACAAGGACGACATTTTCAAGGTCGTTCAGACTGTTCTGTCCCACAGCCGCGTCAGCGCCAAGAGCTCCCTGATCCTCGCCATCCTTGACGAGTACAGGCCTAACAAGCCCAACGTTGGCAACGTGGCCAAGTACTTGCGTGATTCTCTGCGACACCTGACCGAGCTGCAGCAATCAAGGGCCACGTCCAAGGTTTCTCTGAAGGCCCGCGAGATTATGATCCAGTTGTCCCTTCCGTCCCTCGAGGAGCGCTCGTCGCAGATGGAGCATATTCTGCGATCATCAGTCATGGAATCACGTTACGGCGAATCAGGGTGGGATCACCGTGAGCCCAGTCTCGATGTCATCAAGGAGGTGGTCGACTCCAAGTACACGGTCTTTGATGTGCTTACGCTCTTCTTCGCGTACGAGGACCCCTGGGTTGGCCTGGCTGCCCTTGAGGTGTACATCCGCCGCGCTTACCGTGCTTATGTCTTGGAGAAGATTGATTATCAAACACAAGATGCTGACTCTCCTCACTTCCTGTGTTGGGATTTCAAACTGCGCAAGGTCGGCCACTCAGAGTTTGGTCTTCCCCTGCAGTCTCCGGCCGCCTCAACCCCCCAGACGCCTATCGAGTCGAGCGAGGCTGATCGTGGCATTGGCAGCCGCATTCGCTCTGCGAGTGACATGTCCTACGTGTCCGCCAGGATGGAAGACGAACCTATCCGCAAAGGTGTCATCATACCCTGCAAGTACATTGACGACGCCGAGGAGCTGCTGTCCAAGGCTCTCGACGCCCTCCTCCCTGCCGGAGAGCGGAAGAGCGACGATGAAACAGGACCCTCGTTGAAGAGCGACCTGAGCCGCCAGCGTAACCCCACCGCGCTGGCACGGCCTAGGCGTCATCAAAGCGGGGAGTTGTCCGCCGTCATCAATATTGCTGTCCGTGATGCCGAGAGCGATAATGACGACGATCTCCTCAACCGCCTGAACCCCATTGTCGAACAGTTCAAGGAGGAATTGATCGCGCGTGGTGTTCGTCGTTTGACATTTATCTGTGGTCACCGTGATGGCTCATACCCTCGCTACTTTACCTTCCGAGGCCCCGAGTACCGCGAGGATGCCAGCATCCGCCACTGCGAGCCTGCCACTGCCTTCCAACTTGAACTTGCTCGCCTCTCCAAATTCCACATCAAGCCTGTCTTCACCGAGAACAAGAACATTCACGTGTACGAGGCTCTCGGCAAGAATGTGGACACTGACAAGCGCTACTTTACCCGTGCTGTCATCAGGCCCGGTCGTCTTCGTGACGAAATCCCCACCGCAGACTACCTCATCGCCGAGGCAGACCGTGTCATCAACGACATTTTCGATGCTCTCGAGATCATTGGCAACAACAACTCCGATCTCAATCACATCTTCATGAACTTTACACCCGTCTTCCAGCTGCACCCTCGTGAGGTCGAGCAAAGCCTGCAGGGCTTCCTGGACCGCTTCGGTGTTCGTGCCTGGAGGCTGCGTGTGTCTCAGGTTGAGATCCGCATCATTTGCACAGACCCCAAGACTGGACTGCCGTATCCCTTGCGTGTGATCATCACCAACACGTCGGGTTTCATTGTGGATGTCGACATGTACGCGGAGCGCAAGTCGGAGAAGGGCGAATGGGTCTTCCACAGCGTTGGCGGTACCAACGAGAAGGGTCCTATGCACCTCATGCCCGTGTCCACCCCTTATGCGACCAAGAACTGGCTGCAGCCCAAGCGTTACAAGGCCCACCTCATGGGTACTCAGTACGTCTACGATTTCCCCGAGCTTTTCCGTCAGGCTATCCAGAACTCGTGGGTCGCTGCGGTGAAGAAGCAGCCTGCCCTCTCGAGCCAGCAGCCCAAGACCGGCGACTGCCTGCACTTCACAGAGCTTGTGCTTGACGACACCGACAACCTCGAGGAGGTCAACCGTGAACCTGGCACGAATACGTGCGGTATGGTTGGATGGGTCTTCCGTGCGCGCACGCCCGAGTACCCCCAGGGCCGTCGCTTCATCGTTGTTGCCAACGACATCACCTACAAGATCGGATCGTTTGGTCCCAAGGAGGACAACTTTTTCCACAAGTGTACCGAGCTGGCCCGCAAGTTGGGCATCCCCCGCATTTACCTCTCTGCCAACTCTGGCGCTCGCCTTGGCCTTGCTGAGGAGCTCATGCCCCACTTCCGCGTGGCCTGGAACGACGTCAACAAGCCCGATGCTGGCTTCAGGTACCTTTACCTGGACGACGAGACCCTCGAGCGATTCAAGGACTCTGTCCAGGTTGAGACCATTTCTGAGGGAGGCCAAAAGAGGCACGTCATCACAACTATTGTGGGCAAGGAGGACGGCCTTGGTGTGGAGTGTCTTCGGGGCTCGGGCTTGATTGCGGGTGCCACAAGCCGTGCCTACAATGACATTTTCACCGTCACCTTGGTCACCTGCCGCTCCGTTGGTATCGGTGCCTACCTGGTGCGCCTTGGGCAGCGTGTTGTTCAGATTGAGGGCCAGCCCATCATCCTGACAGGTGCACCCGCGCTGAACAACCTCCTGGGTCGGGATGTCTACACCTCTAACCTGCAGCTCGGCGGTACCCAGATTATGTACCGCAATGGTGTGTCGCACATGACTGCCAACGACGACTTTGCTGGTGTCTCCCGCATCGTTGAGTGGCTGTCCTTTGTGCCCGAGAAGCGCAACAGCCCCGTTGCCCTGAGCCCCATGGTCGACACCTGGGATCGCGACATCGACTACTACCCTCCCACGGACAAGCAGCCCTATGACGTGCGATGGATGATTGGCGGCAAGACGGAAGAAGACGGCACATTCCTCAGCGGCATGTTTGACAAGGACTCTTTCGTGGAGGCTCTTGGCGGCTGGGCTCAGACCGTTGTTGTTGGTCGCGCCCGTCTCGGTGGCATCCCCATGGGTGTCATTGCCGTGGAGAATCGCACCGTAGAGAACGTCACCCCCGCCGACCCTGCCAACCCCGACTCGATGGAGCAGGTTGGCACTGAGGCCGGCGGTGTTTGGTACCCCAACTCTGCCTTCAAGACCGCTCAGGCCATCAACGACTTCAACCATGGTGAGCAGCTGCCTATGATGATCATGGCCAACTGGCGTGGTTTCTCCGGCGGCCAGCGCGACATGTACAACGAGGTTCTCAAGTACGGCTCGTTCATCGTGGACGCCCTCACCAAGTTTGAGCAGCCCATCTTCATCTACATTCCTCCTCTCGGGGAGCTCCGTGGTGGATCTTGGGTCGTGGTGGACCCCACCATTGCTCCCGACACGATGGAGATGTACGCTGATAAGGAAGCTCGTGGCGGTGTCCTCGAGCCAGAGGGCATCATCGGCATCAAGTACCGCAAGGACAAGCAGTTGGCCACCATGGCCCGCCTGGATCCCACCTACGCGGAACTCAAGAAGCAACTTGATGACAAGAGCCTGTCCAAGGAAGCCATTGACGAGGTGAAGGCCAAGATGACTGCCCGCGAGAGGCAGCTCCTCCCAGTGTACTCGCAGATTGCCATTCAGTATGCCGACCTGCACGATCGATCTGGTCGCATGAAGGCCAAGGGTGTGATCCGCGACGAGCTTTCGTGGACCGAGGCGCGCCGGTTCTTCTACTGGCGCCTCCGTCGCCGTCTCAATGAGGAGTACATTCTGAAGCGCATGTCCTCGACGGCTCTGGCCTCGACGCACCCCAGCACCGCCAAGATCAGCGAGGCTCGCGCGCACAACCAGCACCTGCTGAAGAGCTGGTCGGGCATTGTGGACTGGGACACCAATGACCGTGCCGTCACCGAATGGTACGAGGCGGAGAGGAAGAGCATCGGGGAGAAGGTGGACGCGCTCAAGGCGGACAAGCTTTCGAGCGAGGTTGCTGGTCTGGTGCGCAACAACATGAAGTCTGGTTTCAAGGGTGTTCGCGAGGTTCTACGCATGATGCCTGTGGAGGAGAGGGAGCAGCTGCTCAAGTACCTGAAGGAATAAGGGGTTAAGGCATGTAGGATTCGGCCGGCGCTTCTCTTCGAGGCGGCGCTGGCCTGACGGTCATTGGAGCTCAGCTGTACCATACTCGCTGGCGTTGGGATGAAGTGTTTGTAGATTTAATATATTTCCTACCCACAAGACATGATGTCCCTATCGTTGACCACTGAACTTATTAGTCGCATGGTGGTGGATGTGATTGTCGTCTGCTCAATTCCTCTCTGGTCCTACTTGCTTGCTTTCGCCTCATTCTATACATTCTATACATGTATTTTACACGATGCGGCTTCTTGCGGCGCTGATAAATCTCTTCTATACAGAGTAGTGGTACATGCTGTGCGTGCTTGTCTTGCCCGGGCAGTCCCACGCATGCGACACTAATCCATCCCAGGCGAGGCAGGTATCTTTGTGCGTTGTGTGCGTGCGTGCGCGCGTGTGTGTGTTTGAACTGGAAGCGCATCATGCGTCTTCAGGAACGCTCGTCCGGATCTGGACGCCATGCCACTCCTTGACCCGGTCGCCCAGGGCCTTGGTCACGAGACGCTGCTGCGCCAGCAGGCCCTTTCCCTTGAACTGGGGGCTCGCCACGTCGATGGCGTACATGCTGCCGCAGCCGCCCGAGACGTCGCGCACGAGCACGGACGTCGTCGGCCGGAGGGACTCGTGGCTGCTGAGGGAGCTCGCGATTTCGGATTCCACGGGGGACATGGACGACTCGGCGTCGGAGGAGTAGAATCTGCTTGGCCAGCGGGGCGGCTGCTGGGCTGTGCGAGCGCGCGCGGTGGGCGCGAGGGGCCTGAGGAGGCTTGGTCTGAGGAGGCGCGACATGGCGAGCTGGCGTGCGCTCGTTGCGGGACGGAGATGATGATGGGCTCGTCGCTGGGAAGTCTCGTGGTCGCACACTCTGTGGGGATTGGGGTGGTCAGGCTACTTGGCGTGGTGGTGATTGATGGATTACTCAGCCGTTGGCGCAGGTACTTGGTCGGACCTGGTCAACAACGCCAGCATTCTCTTGATTTGGCTAGTCAAGCAAAAGAAAAGAAATAACAAGTAATCGATTCACCGCGGCAATTCATATTCAAGCCCATTGGACAAGCCGACGGGCGTTTCCCAGGCTGAAAAGCTGACCTGAGGCGCTGCCCCAGCGTCGTCCAAGAGACAGTTACTCAGACCTGCATCTACAGGATAGGCACAATCAGAGCGTCGGGACTGAGCTACAGTGTATTCACATTCCCAACAGCACATTTTTCGGGACTGCATTTCTCAAGAGCCAGGCTTGGGAGGGGGGAGAACAATAGCCGAAGCCGTCATCTGGGTCCCACATGCTGTTCAACTTGGCAAGTTCCGCCATCCTCCATGCTTCGCGCCCGCAGGTTTGCCAGACCGCCGCATCCCCTGATGCATGGTTCGCGGTCCTGCGCGTCCATAGGTCTCCAATAGCAAGGCAGGTGTGCTGAAAAGCTCTTGAGCCGTGAGGTTGAAGTCCATGGCAAAAACGTACCAAAGTTCAGACTCCAACTCATCATAAGCCAGTGCGGGTCACTGAAAATCACGTGCTTCCCCCACACCAGACCTTCAATCCTCACTTTGGCTCGTCTCTCAACGCGACGTTCTTCTTGAACGGGAACCTGTTCGTCTGTAGTATTCTTCAAAAGTAAGATGGTGTACTACTATACTTCGAGCGTCGTCGAGCCGCCGGGCTTCATCTACGTCGGCAAAGACAAGTACGAAAGTACGGCATCCTGAGCACCTTGATGGGGTCCGCGATACTTACGCCATGCAGATGAGGACCTCATCAAGTACGGCTGGGAAGAAGATGTCTGGTGAGCTACCAACTCTGGTTCTCCTCATTTTTACCATGGAAAACTGAACATCTCGCCAGGGTAAGTCGGACACTAGGGTCGCGTGTCCAGACTGTGCGCACTTGCTGATGCCGCAAACGTGTTCCAGTTTCACGTCGATAAGCTGTCAAGCGCCCACATCTATCTTCGCATGCAAGAGGGCCAGACGTGGGACAATCTACCACAGGACCTCCTCGTGGACCTTGCCCAGCTCACCAAAGCCAATTCCATAGAAGGTCAGCCCGCCTCGCTCTGCACCATCTGCGCGCGTTACTTACAGCGACGCGGCCAGGCAACAAGAAGGACAACATCACCATCATTTACACGCCGTGGTCCAACCTCAAGAAGGATGGCTCGATGGACGTGGGCCAGGTGAGCTTCAAGGATCAGCGCAAGGTCAAGCGCATCCTGGTCCCGCAACGCGAGAACCCCATTGTCAACCGCCTCAATAAGACAAAGGTGGAGAAGAAGCCCGACCTGCAGCAGGAACGTGAGGATCGTCTCAAGGAACTTCGAAAGCGCGACCAGGCAGCATACCAGGCTCGGGTAAGCAAGCCCCCCCCACTCTTGCCACTAGATGCGGATACTACGTATGCATGCGCACGACCACAGTGGCGCTGACTGGTGGTTGCAGAAAAAGGAGGAGGCCAGGCAGGCAAAGGAGTGGCAGGAGAAGAAGTATCAAAAAGACCATGCGTACGATGAGCTCTTCACAGAGGAGAACATGGAGGCCACGAGCAATCAGAACCGGAGTGAGGACTGGGAGGACGACTTTATGTGAGAATCGAGGTTGGCTCAAGTAGACCTTGTAAATAAATGAAAAACAAAGGGGGTATACAAAGGGCCTCGCAATCAGAATCAGACACCAACGCCAATACCTCTCGCCATCCCGACTTCTTGGAAACTTCGATTGAGAGTCGCAAACCCCGGGGGAGGGCTCTGGGACCGAGTGGCGCCATCACCCGTGAGCCTCAGGTTCTGAAAGCTCGCCTTGACGCTCGGTTCGTCCCCTGGACTGCCTGGAGTGCCCGAACCGCTGCCTGCACCGCCACCCTTGGAGCTGCCGCCTAGTCCGCTGCTGCCTGAGAGGGAAGCCGGTGTCGAGCTGGCCTGCCTGTCGGGCGTCGATGTTGTCTGCGAGGAGGCAGTGGATGGGGAAGAGGCTGCAGGCATGGCGGCTACCCCAAGCGGCTGGCCCCCCGGAAGCCTGATGTCGGTGGCCTCCAGTGTCTCTGCAATGTCGCTGATGAGAACATCCATGGGGCAGATGTACGCCACGCGATTGCGCTGGCTCCAGGCTAGTACATGGCCACAAAGCTCGCCGTTGTTGCGGTCCACGATCCATGCGCCGCTGTCCCCGGGGATACCAATCGGCGCGCAGCTGCTGGTTCCTTCCTCCACGGCGCTATGCACGCTGGTAACCTGGTAGGTTTGGCTCAGGGAAGCGCGCCCGTAAATTTTGACGCTCGTCATAGCGGGGAGAATGTGCCCGTTCTGTACGCCACTGGTGCGTGCGGCACACTGAACGTCGCGGCGTGCTAGGCTGGACGATGTTGCCACAGACATTGGGCGCAGTCGTGACTGTGTTCCCTTGGTCAGGATACAGTTATTGTCGGGAAGCCTCTCTGAGGAGAATTCGAACAAGGCCCAGTCAACTTCGTGGACGAGTCCTCCGGCAGTCTTTCGGCGTATGCCACTAGACGCATAGACCTCGCCTAGGCTAAAAGTGTCCAAGTGGTCTTCATCCTCCGTCTCGGACACTGGGTAGAAACCTTCTTCAACATCGTCGAGGGCAGGCTGGGTCACAATGTAGCCATCACCACATCCCGGCTCGATGCCGGGGATGTCTCCAGGTTCAAATTCGTCGTCGTCTTCCTCTTCCTCGTCGTCCCAATCACTGGAAACATCAGAGTCCGAGTAGTCCTCGGACTCAGTGTCCGAAAGATCGAAACCCACTTCATCGTCACCGTCCAGACTGGCCGAAGCTGCTGAGTTGGTGTCTTCAGTCCGGAGACCGAGCGTCCATTCGCGGCCAGGCAACGCGCTGCTCCGAGTGTCCGCCTCGCGCCCAAAGTCGCGGTCCGGATCGTCCAGCATGTGATGCACTGTCATGCCATAAATCTTGTCGTCAATAGATAGGAGCCCTCCGAAGCTGACTGGAGGGAGATGTCTGTCGCCAATCCAGGCGCCGATGCTCGCACCGTTCCTGGGGCGCTGTTGAAAATCCGGATTAATGGCGTCGTTTACTGCGTTGGCGCCGCAACTTCTGCCAGCCATTGACCTTCTGATGTCTTCGTGCCATTTGCGCGATCGCACCATCTCGCCTTTGCAAACCTTCAGACCGAAGCCAGTGGACTCGTCAAACAATTCTCCCACACGCTTCTTCAGGATCGCACGCACCTTGCCGACACTTGTGCACACCACAATGACGGTAGGCTTCGTGTTCGCCGGAGAGGGGCCGACAGGGAATATGGATATTTCAAGAGACTCGGGGTACTTGCGACAAAATTGACGCAAAGCATGATTGACCTGGGGCATCAAGATGTTGTTCCATTTCTCCACAACTTCGGGTGAGAGAGGGATGTTAGGATACACCTTGCTTTTCTGTGACTCTGTCGAATCATCCAAGGAAGGATCACGGCGCTTAAAAACCTGTGTTTTTTCTGGAGGCAAGTTGGCAACTCGTTCTTCCTTCAAATCTCGACGTTCATTCGCCTTTTGGCCAAGCGTTTCGCCCCAAGACTGCCCAACCTCTGGAGAGTCGGTGCTGACTGGAGCACGAACGCGCGGCTCGTCATGTGGACGCTCCTCGAGACCATTGACACCATCAAGGATGCAGCAAGTCTCTAGAAATCGGCTGACACGAGACTGGACAGCTTCCAACAAGGCCTCGCCCGTGCACGATCCGGATTTCTCATTATCAATGGCCGACCAGCAGGCGTGAACGGCCTTCATGTACAGGGTCCCGCACTTTTGCGCCAAACGCTGCAGCAGAGCGTCTGAAACAGTGGCAACCATGAGGTCGTCGGCGAGCCGCTGCAGGGGACACCAGAGACCAATGGACAGTAAAAGCATGCCGAGTGAGTAGAGTTCCAGAACCCGACGATCCGTATCCTTGGGCAAGGCAGAGTTGGAGCCGTTTTGGGGGTCCAGTGGGTGGCGCCAGAGGCTGCGCTGAGTCGCTGTCGATTCCTCCAAGAACACGTCGAAAGAAGAGAGCAGTGGACGACGCACGTCAACCTCGCGGCCTGCCACTGTTGGGCCGGCACTTGCTACATGGCAAAACGATACATTGCAGGCTTCCAGTCTGCCATGGGGGATGTTGCGCCCATGCATGTCAAAGACTGTGTTTGCCAGATTGTGGGCGAGGCGGAATTTGGCCTCCAGCCTGGGCTCCAAAGCCGGTTGAGACAGAATCTCTTCAAGTGTGGGCAATGCACATTCCTCTTGGCCCGTGGTGACATTGCGCGAGATGGTGTTGAACGACTTTGGGAAACGGTACACCAATCCAAATCGTGAGTGCTCCATATCCTCGAAATATCCAAGGAGACGTGGCAGGCCGGTCCATACGCCTGGAGCGCGCAGCGACTCTTGTTGAAGCCCAGCGGAGAGCTTTTCGAACCGGGACATTGGCGGCATGATGCCCGTCACCGTGTAAATGGGGTCGAAGGATGCGTACTCCAGCAGCAGAGCCGAAGATGGCTCATGATTGGTTGCTTCATACGACAGGTTTGCATATGTTGATTTGCTCATAGAGACAACCTTGCGGTCGGGTGTCTCAAAAGCGGACCCGCGGCAGGGGAAAGGTTTCAATGATGCCGGATCTACCATCTGCGGCGTCTGTACCCTGGTCGACTCGTAGCCCCTAGGTTCGTCCGGCGAGGTGGTTTTGCAAGTAGTTTTGGAAGGTCTTCGTAGCCCTGCAGCCATGGAACGTGTGCGGGACAGGTCATAGAGTGTGTCGATGGAGGCAGTGAGGTCGTTGATGAGGTCCTGGAACCTTGACTTATCCCACTGCACCAGGGGCTTCTTTTGGTCAGCGGATGGTCGCGTTCCCTGAGCGAGGTGCTTTGAGCTCAGCCAAAGCGGCTCCGCCTCGGCGAGAGTGTCCTTGATTGTCGACATGATGCTGCCAACCACCTCGCCCAGCCCGGCCTTAGACAGTGATTCATCGATCTCGGCCGTCTGGTTGGGGTCAGACCAGTCCATGCCCCAAGACACAAGGCGGTCTTTTTGGATGCGCAGCTTGCGATGGAGATCTTTCACTTCCGGATCCTCCTCACTCCTGGGCGGCTCCTGTACGAAGTCGGTGGACTTTTTGGTGTCATTGTAGAGTCGGCTGAGGCGCTTCTGGAATGGCAGCTGGAAGCCACTCAAGGGGGCGAACGCCGCCATGATGATAGGCTATCGATGCGTGTTGAGCGCAATTGCGTACTGAGTGGATGAGCAGGACAAGACCTGCCGACCCTGGGTGTCGTGCACCTCGATCCCCGGTTTAGTTGGTTTACAGGGAAGGTTTGCGCAGAAGCACCGCCTTCATAGCACGGCGGGCTAGCCCTGTCGATTGACCGTCGGCGGTATTGCGACTGAATGGCCGCGCGGGTTTGTTGATCGAGGAGGATGCGCTCCTCAAGGTGCGAGAAGGGATGTTTCAGCAGCGGGATTCTTGGCATGTATGACTTGCAGTTGCGTCTTCTTTGCTGGGCACTCCCGTGCTTACAGACAGGATAGTTCAATTCATTGACAGAAGGGGACGAAATAGGGTGCAGGGCAACGCGCCCGGAAGATATTGAGCACTGATTATCTCGGTGCCTGAAGCAGGTCGCAAGGTGGAATCGGCGCGACTTGCGGCCGTATTCGCTGCCTGCTTCGCCCAGTTGCCCATTCGTGGCTTCCCTTTGCTCTTCTGAAATGCTGCTGCCTGGCGACTCTGGTTGCCAGCCAAAGGCTCGCGGTGATGCTGCCAGGCGCGTCTGATTGGCTAGTGATAGTGGGTGCGGGGGCACATGCTCGCCCCACCTCATGGAAGCCGCCACTGAGGTGAGCCTGCATATAGGGTCACGTGAGCCATGAGCCACTGGATGCCAATCGACTGTGGTGGTAGTGCAAGGCGCCAGAGGTGTTGCCCGGATATTGTGAGCGCTGCTGGTTGAGCTGCATCTCTCCATAGTTGAGTCCCTTGGGATTATTTGCATTCCACCCCGAGGAGCTGTTCGGCCCAGCCTACGCCCAACCTTACTCGACGTGCCAGAAATCCCCTTCATTTCTGATAACCGTTGAACCTACTGTTGGCTCTTGACGCTGCGTGAAGCTTTTCCCGAGTCCAGTATTCCCGCCAGGACAGCCCCACTTTCACACCGGTCTGGGGTGGCTTCCTCGCCTGTGAGCAGCGTCTTGCACGACCTTTACCAATGCCGATGGCCATTCAGGCTGCTGTTTATGCAAAGGGTCTTGTGGAACAAATTCGAGGCATGCAAATTTGCGTTTTGGGACAGGTTCTATGTGCGCAAGGCATGGGGGCTGAAAAGGCCTGCAAGGATTCACACACAATGACAGGGTCGTGGCGATTGAAGCAAAGGCTGTTTGAAGGGAGCAGATGTTGTCGAATCGAGAGTTTTCGGGGTATACCTGGAACAAGCGATCTCTCTTTATATGCATGGTAATGTGCGAGTCGCAACTAACGACTTTCACCCTTCTTCCTCACGTTTATTTCACCAACGTGGACTTCAACCGCCAACTCTCCCAACTTCTGCCGACAAGCTGATGAACCGGCTGATGAGCCCACTTCGGCAGCCTGGCTGGTGGGACCCCTGCTAGCACCCACTGACCAGTGACCGTGGCAGCTGCTCCAGAGTCCAGACGCCCCCCAGGCGCCACAGGCAAGCCGCCTCCCACCTGCCTGGGCTTCCTGGCTAGGCCGCATACCGCAGCCGACCGATGCTGTGCGCCTCAGCGCCCGTCTCCTCCACATGACCCGCGTGCCCGTCTCGTCGGTTCGCCCCAATGATCCTGCACTTATCATTCATCGCGACAAACAACGTGGCACGGTGGACAACGAACTGGCGATTGTTCCCCACCCTGCACCTCAACCACAAAGAGTGACGACCGTGCGAACCAGGTGTCTCAGATGGCCGAGTGAGGCTCCTGTCGCTGCCCCAGATTGAGCGGGGAACGTCGTGTTGAATTAAAGATCAGCGACGACCCAACACCAACGTCCTCCTGCAGGAACCGCAACTCGCCGCCGCCGGTCGCGGCGGCCGCGCTGCCTATCATGGCGCCTCGCGACGAGAGTGACGGAGAGATCACGAGGTGAGTGCATGTCACGTCCTCGCCATCGAGCGAGGCGCTTCACCATGGCACTTGGCAGCAGCAAGTCTGTCTCGTAGGGCTGCTGGCGCATCGATCGTCATGCGGCCCGCAGTGGATTGTCTGAGTTGTTCAGGAACCTCCCTGCGCGTGGAATGCAACTGTGAAGGACTGCACACCACACGAGCCTGCGACAGCGTCTCCTTATTCCAATCTCCACTAGCACTTCATACTCACATGGCGTCGGCAGCATTGTCAATGAGCATCAAGCGTCGTCTCCCGCACAAGGATCGACAGAGTCTCATTCGAGATGCAACACAACCGAATCATCGCCACCGACACCACAAAAGGTCAACCTCCACGCCAACATTGAAGCAAAGTAAGCATGGGTCTTGGCGCCATCCCAATGCACGCAGGGCACGTACTCATGAAATCGACTTTCAGGATCCGAAATCCCCTCGTAGGGATACCAAAGTGGCGGCTTCTCGCTGACATTGACGAGTTTTGTCGCGCAAAGGGACTCGAGGAGCATCGCGCCATTATACGCAAGGGCGCTCTTGTCGCCCAGTACCCGTCTGAATACGAGGACATCAGGGGACCGGATGCTTTATCCCCCAACGAAATCGCCGCTCTCCGCGACGAAATCATCCACAAGTGGAGGATACCGCCCGCCTTGATGAGGACAATCCTCCTCTGTTCGATTGGAGCTGCCGTCCAGGGATGGGACCAGACCGGCTCAAATGGCGCGACACTCGAGTTTCCAAAGGCACTGGGCGTTGGGAGCACGTCCATGCGCGACAAATTAATCGTGGGCTTGATCAATGCTGGACCCTACATCGGCACGGCGTTGGTGGGCTGCTGGCTGTCCGATCCCATCAACAATCTGTTTGGCCGCCGCGGGACCGTCTTCGTCGCCTCGCAATTCTGCCTGTGGCCTGTCATCGGCAGCGCTTTCTGCAATAATTGGCAGTCTTTGCTTGGTTGTCGTCTGCTTCTGGGGGTTGGCATGGGCACCAAGGCTGCCACCGTACCCATCTACGCGGCCGAGGCCACGCCCGCCCCTATCCGTGGTGCGCTTGTCATGAGCTGGCAGCTCTGGGTCTCGTTTGGAATTTTCCTCGGCACCCTGGCCAACCTGATCTGTGCCAAAGCCTTTGATGAAGCATGGCGATACCAACTGGGATGCGCATTTCTCCCAGCTGTCCCCTTGGCGCTGCTCATTTACTCCTGCCCCGAGTCGCCTCGCTGGTACATGAAGAAGAATCGCTATGTCGAGGCGATGAACTCCTTGTTACGGCTTCGAAACAATCCCGTGCAAGCGGGGCGAGATTTATACTATATCCACGTTCAGTTGCAGGTCGAGCGCGAATTCATCGGCCACGGCAACTACATGCGACGATTCGTCGAGCTCTTCACCGTCCCGCGAATACGAAGAGCCACTTTGGCGTCTTGGGTCGTGATGATTGCACAGCAAATGTGCGGCATCAACATTATTGCCTTTTATTCAACCAGCGTGTTCACCCACGCTGGCTCGACCGATTCCCAGGCCTATTTATCCACAATGGGCTTTGGACTCATCAACTTCATCTTTGCATTCCCTGCGATATGGACAATTGACACATTCGGACGACGGTCCTTGTTACTCTTTACGTTTCCGCAAATGGCATGGACCCTGCTGGCGGCAGGCCTTTGCACGCTTATACCGTCCTCTACGAACTTACGTACGGTGTTTGTGGCGTTCTTCGTGTACCTATTTGCAGCATTCTACTCGCCAGGGGAAGGACCGGTGCCCTATCCGTATTCAGCAGAGGTCTTCCCCCTGTCACATCGTGAAGTGGGCATGGCCTGGGCGGTCGCCACCTGCCTCTTCTGGGCCTCCATCCTATCGATCACGTTCCCGCTCATGTTGGACCGGTTAGGCGTGCTCAACTCGTTCGTGCTGTACGCCTGCTTCAACGTCATCGCGCTGGTCATGATCTTTCTCTGGCTCCCCGAGACGAAGCAGCGCACACTTGAGGAGCTCGATTACATCTTCGCCGTGCCCACGACCGTATTCATGCGATACCAGGTCACAAAGAGCCTGCCTTGGTGGATCAAGCGATGGGTGCTCTTCCGGAAAAATGAGCCCCTCGAGCCGTTGTACCATCTCGACTTTGAGAATCACAGGGAGGAGGATGACGAAGAAGAAGGTGGGGGCGGCTCGGGCACCTACGAAACGGACAAGTCGAGGGTCGAGATGAAGGATGCGCTCGGACTGGGCTTTACGACGGCGAGAACGATTGCGATCTGAGTTATGAAGTTATGAAGCACCTGCGCTGTAACTGTATATAGTGGCTACTCTCCCACGTGATGCCAGAAGTTGAATACAAGATATCCTGAAATGTTCGTACCCCTATTCTGGGCGCCAGATCCGTGCCATGTGAGAATTCTTAGGATTGGTCGAACACGTCGTCGATGCGCGCTTTTCGATCCCACACCACCGCGCCGTCTCCGACCCGCTTGAAGTACAAGATGCGATGCTGCGGTATAAAGTCCTCATCCGTCTGCTCGCCCTTCCACTGTTCCAGCGATTTCTCTTGGACGCCCTTGAAGCGGTCCACGTAGCCGACCAGGTAGTCGCCGGCGTCCATGGCGGGATCCCATCGCAGCCTGTTCATGACATCGGCCGCACTGCGCAGTTTGCGGCCCGCCTTGGCTGAGGACTCGCCTGTACGCGCAGCTGCTGCCCTGTTGGATGCGCCGTCGTGCATGCTGGTCCCGCCTTCTGGATGATGCGTTGCCTCATTGTCCCATTCGCCATCTTCCTCGTCTGTCAACGCGTCGCAGTCTTCTGAATCCATTCCGTCCGTGTTCTCAGTCCCTTCTTGTCGGATCTGCTCCAGCTTGAGGGATTGCAGCTCATCGCTCATCGTGAGTGATGAACGCATCCAACAGATCCTTGCATCATAGTGTTTGCTTGTGCGTCTGTCGTGGCCTTGGAGGATTGATACAAGTTCGGCCTCTTCATTCGGGGCGAGTTTTGTCCCTTGTGTGCCCAGGCCGACGAGGTAATTAGCATGGTGTTCCACCGGGTTGTCTTGATCTGTCGCTGTAGACTTCTCCGCAAAGAGATATGGCCAAACACGAGATTTAACTGATGGCACCTTTGTATCAATATCTACGGTTCATGTTAATATCTTTGACCAGGAAAACGAGACAAGGGATTTGTGAGTCGTACGTACCGAGGAGCGTTTTGACCAGTTCCCGCTTCAACCTTTTGACGGTCTTGTCAAGTTTCGCCATAGAATGACCCCAAAATCGTATCTCGATCCTCGCATACAGTGGATACGACTGGAGAAAGTCATGAGACCCAGAGTTGGCGACTGGAGTAGACTCATAAACAGAGCCGAAGAAACGGTCCCAAGTCAGGTCTTCTTGTTGAAAGAGCTCTGCCGCGCGGTTGAATTCGGCAAATATCTCGCCAGCGCTGGCCGTGGTGAAGTGCGTGGCTGTGTTCAGAGCGGGCGAATGCCAGCCGAGCAGGCACAAAACCTCCCTGAAGCCTTTTTGGTAGTTCAAGTCCTGGTGAAAGAAAGGATCGAAGATTGGGTTGGAACGCCAGTCGAAACCTGCATAGTGGTGGAAGAAGGCGGTGATCAGTGCCGGTGTTGAGATCTCCCCCGTCTCGTAGGCCAGCATTTTGCAGACAGGCACCAGGAGGGCAGCGATGTGAGAATCGCCGAGGAAGCCGAGCTGTTCGTCGAAAACGCCGCGGCTCTGAGCCCATGCTCTTATGGCCATGTGTGCCATGCGATATTGCGCAAGGTCAGGGATTGACTTCCGTAAATAGTAGAGATCTCGAACTGGCTTCAGCTGTGCCAATGTCTTGAACGAGATAAGAGACTCGAGGTCTGAAGATGGGCGTCTCATCACCTCTGGCCACCTTGCGAAGGTTAGAAACACATTGAGTCGGTTGTGGTGGACGTGGACTCACGTTTCCGATACTGCAGCGGCAGCGCAGTAATAGATTTCAAACCTGGTGTCATGGATCTCGAGTTCGAACTTTTGTCCCCCGCTGTCTCTCCCTCTCTTCAACTTGTGGACTAAACTACCTTGACAGCGCCTCAGTCTCTGGGTGGCGAGTGGGAAAAAGGTACTGGAGCTGAGGTTGCCGATGCAGAGGCACTTGATCGTGGACGACTTGGACCCAACGCCTAGTCCAAATGATCCGACGGCGGTCAAGACCAGGTTGACAGCAGAAGGTTTTTGTGGCTCAGATGACACAGCTGACTGGTTGAGGATAATTACTTCTAGTGTCTTGAAAGCTTTCCGACGGAGGTCATGGTCGAACTTGGTGGGGATGAGTTGATGTGTTTCCATGGATTCTCTCAACTCGTCCGGGCTCGCAAGTCGCGACGAAACACGCTGCAGCTGAACAAGGGCAGTCTTTTCTGAGTAGAATGTGTTCTTGTTGGAGCTTTGCGGGAGCAAAAGACACCGGATCCCTCGATGCAGACTTCTGCTGAATGAATCCATGCCTCTTGGCGTGAACAAGTTGAAGCCGCCCGGCCGAAGCCCTGATTGTTTTCCAAAGAGAACGCGACAACATCGCTGGCGACGTACCGTTTCTTGAGCGCGCTTTTCGTCGGAGTCTCGGTCCGTGGAGCAAAGAGTAAATCCCTCTTCGCCTTCACGTAATTCCTCCAGGTCACCTTGGTCGGCTTCCAACGCGGATGATTCTCCCATTCCTAGCCTTGTGACCGTCCAAGCATCCATGAATCCAGTGGCATTCTGGAAGAAATCAGCCTTGGAGTGGCTGTCCATACGGGGATGAGAGAGGCGTCCGTTTTCGAGCGTGTGCTTGATGGTCGCTGAGGACGTGGCGATGCCGAAATCACCAGCTAATATCCAGCTATTATCAGAGCATGCGGATTTCAAATAGGCCGCGACCGCTCTCAAATGTTCCTGCTTGGCTATGAACGCTTCTTCGGAGAGGTCGTGTGAGAGGTTGAATGCTACGATGACGGGAGACTGCCTGTTGGCTTCTGGTGACTCTTGAAGTTCGACAGTGGGCAAGTTGACCACTATGCAGCTGTTGTGGTCGCTCTGGAGATCCAAGGCCTGCCACTGGAGCATCCATCGACACAGAATGATTGTGTCTTGGCAATATGAGTTGGCAAGATGACTTGCATGGGAATGTGTACTGTAGCGATAGTAGTTGCGTATGTCGTCGTTGTTCAGAATCGCAGAGAGCAAGGCGTGGTTCACGCTCTGCAACACCAGGACGTCAGCGACAGCGCGGTCGGAAAGTAAGGACGCAAGCAAGGCCTGAATTCTGGGTGCATCCAGCGGCGAATTTGAGTAGTCGGAAAGATTGAATGATGCCACGACAAGTCGGCTCAACGGTGTCCGGGCAGAGCCTGATGATGCCAGCTCGGGCACAGGCTCCCAGGATTTTTCGGACTTGGAAAAGCTGAACGATACTTGTACCGGAGAAGCGAGGGCACCTGCTCCGGGGCTTTCCCTGACCGTGAGGCTTTCATACAAGTTCTGAGGCGCATCCAGTCGTTGTGACTGACGGGTAGCCAGGTCCACTGAGCCCCATAGTCTCATGGCGCCACTCTCATCGCGAACGAGAATAGACAGAGTAGAGGTCTCCCATCTCAATGGAGCGACTTTTTGGACCTTTTCAACAATCTGGCTGTGCTCTGAGGATCCGACAACCTGACATTGGCCCATGCTCAGATGCGGCTTGAAAGGCTTTCCAGCTGGTAAAGAAAGACTCTTGCGGATACTGCGCACGAGGTCCACGATGATCTCCGTGGCTTGCCCTTGAGGCGGCCGTAGATGCACAGTGTTCTTTCTCGCCTGAACGAATGTATCGGCGTCCTGCAGGTCAATCGGGAAGCCGTTGGCTCCAGCCAGATCGGATTGCGACAGGACATCCACCACTCTGGGCAATAGGTCTGGTTCGACGAAAGGATACAAGAGATTGACATGAGGTGGCCACCTGGGCCAGGCTCTGTCATGGAACGAGCGGACGCTGTCAATTGACTCCCAGAGCTCCTGGGGCGGCAGCAAGCACAGAGCAGTATTGTAAGAAGCGGCCGTGCATCCTGAGGGCGGCTCCATGGATGCGGTGGGCCTTGGAGTAGGCTAGCTGAAAACTTTATATGGAAGATGTTCGACGGCGGGAATGATGTTTTTTGATGAGTTGGTCGCTCACAATACTCGGTAGTCGGAGTGATGGTGGTTGGGATGAGGCGGGGTCTGACCTCAAGGAACTATCAACGCTGTCCTTGTCGGTGGGCATGAAATGCTGACGGACCAGCTTCTGTTTCAATCTTTTTCATCTTCGACCTTTATGGGGGATTCTTCAACAATCGCTTGACTTCAGCAAGCATCCAAGAATCATGATGACTCACAGCCCCGCCAAGGGCAGGCAGGCCAGGACCAACAACGAAATGTGCTTCTCAAATACGCAGTGCAGTCAACCATGCCGTTGAGTCATCTGGCCGTGATGCACAGCCAGCGTGCAATTTCGTTTCATTGACGCCAAAATTTACGTTTCGGCATTGATTAGATCAAGTACAAGTTAGATTTTATACAATTATGCCCTCGGCGCAGAAATGGGCAGATCCGATTACACGCACCATCCAAAGTGATGAGAGTATGGATATCGTTCCTTGGGTACAAGGCACAGGTCAGAAGCAGCGCCCGAGGGCTATCTCGAGGCCACAGAAAAGGTCTAGGAAGCGTAGTCAGGGCCCCAGTCGACCAATTCGCCCGTGCCACCCTTGCCTTCCATCAATGCCTCGAGCTTGTCCTCCACGGTGACCCAGCCGCGTCGCTTCTGGGAAATGGCGTATCGCAGGGGGTCTCGCCATTCCCTCCACCAGGCTTCCTCACTCTGCACGATGCATCGGCGGCCAGGCTCACCACTCTTGTGCGTGGCAAAGGGCCAGATGGACTTGGCGACCTCGTACCTGTTCCTGCCGGAAAAGAGCGTCGTGACACTGGTGAAGAACTGGTTGACGCGGTCCGGGCTATGAATCAGGACCTGGTTATGGGTGACGGGGAAGGTGACGTCGACAATGCCGCGATAATTGAGTGAGGCGATCAAGCTCCGCAGCTGGCCCTCGATCCACGCCTCGTCCAGGTTCTCGACAACGCGGTGCAAGGCAAACGACTTGACCGAGGCGGTATCCTCCACATAGAGGCGACACCACCCGTCGAGCCCGGCGTCTCCCACGTCCGGCATGTTGTTGGGTTTCACGCCGCCGCGGTACGCCACCTCGGCGTAGCTCACCAGGCTGATAAAGTCCATGCGCTGCTGCTCATCCTCCGGCACGAGCAGACTCATCAAGTTGATCTTGACGTCGAAATCGACCCGCCGACCCCGCGTGCCGCGGACATGGATCTGTGGCTTGGGGGGCACCGTGGCCTGGGTACGGATGAGCGACGCCAACGCAGCCGCGCTCGTGGAAAGATACTCTGCTTTGGACGTGAGCGTGGTCGCGTCGGCAGACAACTTGAAGAGAGGGGGCGCGTAGAGGTTGTAGTCAAGTTTGGGGAGACCGAGATGGCGAGCATAGTTCCTCGACTCTGCCAGTTGCTGTGCCTGTTGCTGGTGCTGAAGCTGCTGGTACGGCAGCTGCTGCGAGAATAGTTGCAGTTGGTCTGCGGACGGCCCCGAGTAGGGCGGCGGAGTCGCAGCGCGCTCTGAGCTCTCACCTGGCTCGTCAGTTGGTGGCCCTCTTTTGTCCAGCGTCATGGTGCTCCCCGTCCGTTGCGGTGTCGCGGATTAGTCCTAGGAGCGTATTTTGAGCGTGGAGCTGCGCACGCGATGCGATCAATGGGCTAGGCTGGCCGATCACACACTTTTGATGTCACCCAGGTTTGGGCTACTGATAGCTGGCGAGCATGGCTAGACGTCGGTGCCACTGCTGGAGCGCACTGCGTGGGCATGTGGCGCAGTCTCTTACATTGCTGCCTGCCAGCAAGTACGCAATTATTCGTACCTCTGCGGGTGCTCCTTCGGAATCCGGAGTCTGGCTACGTACTAACGTTAGTAAGTACAACTCGCCTTTGGATTGGATGAGTCGCATGTGATTGAATCCTTCCTTGGACAAAGGCACGCTCGGACACAGTCATACCCGCTTTAGTGCATATGCCAGCCACACATCGAGGCTCAAAGAGTCCTCCTTGATCAGCCCGGGGACATCAGCACCTGTGTGACCTGACTACTGTAGGAGGGAGAAGCGCGCCCTCAGCCACATCAAAACGAAAACGATGACATGATAAGATCTATCAATCATTTGTCGCAGTTCTGGATTAATGCAATGAACAGACGAGGAGGACCGTGAGTCGGCAAGATGGGTGTGGAATCATTCAAAGACTCACCCGACGCTTCGCTGTCACTGTCACTATCAACGTCGTTCACATTCACCTGCATCAATCGCTCACCATTTGGTCTGACCCCAAGTGCAGCAATGAGGGCAGACTGACCAGACAAAACAGACTGCTTCTTAAGTGCATACGCCCAAACAGAGGGCCGAGTATTCTCAAGCATATCTTCGTGTAATTACATTGTCACAGACTATTGAGCGCGCCTCGCATCCACGAACCCTGCCATCCTGCTACAGCCATTCCACTTGCCTTCTGGGGTACCTTGCAGCATTCCATGAGCAATGTCGATCAAGCGCACAAACCACGGTCTGATCCCACGCTTCTGCCGACGAAGCGTCTTGGCGCATGGCACCCGAGGATTCATGGCTTCAGACCGACGCCATTATCGTTCGAGGCCTCGCCCGCCTTGGTGCTGCCGCTGCATTCATCCTTCCATTGCCCCAGCCAAACTACACACTCTGTTTTACAGCCAGGTGCGCCCCAACTCCCGCTGTTTGACCATGGCGTGCTTCGCTTTTGTCCCTGTCCCTACCACTCGACAATGGCTTGTCCGGCGGTACTGACGAACTCGAGCGATATCGCAGCGCTCGCCAGCTTCTCAAGACAAGTGATAAACGAAGGTCCCTCTCCCCGCAAGCCATGTGGGACCCAATCGCTCCCCTAGCCACGGCTCATGGTGTCCATCGCAATAGTCCTGCACCCTCAACACTCTTGATACCACACTTCTATGACATGCGATTGGCACTTGTTTTGCGGGAACAGATGGATCCCCAATGCTGTAAGCTTTGGCACACGATTGGTTGTGATGCCAAGGCCAGCCGATGCGGCTCCGCGTTCTCCAGGGACTTCATTCTAGTCCAACGCCGGTTCGCGTCCCGAAGGGGCAGGTCAGTTCCGTGTAACCGTCTTGTTCGGAACAGACGGCATCATTGTCGCCATCGATCAAAAGTCCATGGCATATCGAGTGTCCTCCAGGGCCGCTGCCATATATGGCGTTCCCAATTGGGCAGGATTGCAATTCCCCAGCATTGCGCCTGCCGCGATATCGCCAGCACCGGCGGGTGGCAAGAGCCAGGAACAGTGTCCCGGCAGCTACAACCCGGCCTCTGCCTTGGGTATATATATCGTCCGACATGGCACTCAACACCATGACTGGAGCAGATTTTCTCCATTCCTGCTATAGTCTCCTTCTCTTTCGTCCGCCTTTTCCATTTCCACCAGGATGCCGAGTACCCGTTCCGCCGTGAGCCTCGGGGCCGCCCTCCTGGCTCTGCCCTACTTGGGAGCATCGGTGCCTACCGACCACGGTCGTGGTCGGCCATTGGTGCGGGATGTGAGACTCCCAGCGCATCCAAGGCCCTCTTCCGTCCTTCACTGCTGACCATCCACCCCAGGCACCTCTGCGTGATTCCATCACCCCGGAGAACCTCCTCAAGCACGCCAAGGCGTTGGAGTCCATCGCCTACTCGACCCCGGGCCGTAACAGGGTCGCAGGCAGCGAGGGCCACAACCTGACGGTGGAGTACATCTCGAGCCAGCTCAAGGCGCTCGGCGACTACTACGAGGTCGAGATCCAGCCGTGGCAGGGTCAGATCCAGCAGTCGGGTGAGGTCTCGTTCTCGGTCAACGGTGTCGACTACGAGGCCCAGGTGGTCGAGTTCTCGCCCAACTCGACGGTCACCGACGCTCCGCTTATCCCCGTGCCCAACCTGGGATGCGATGCCGTGCGTGGCCCCTGCCCGGGATCCGTGATTGTGACTGACCAGTGGTACAGGCTGACTATACGACCGACTTGACGGGTAAAGTGGCGCTCATCCACCGCGGCACGTGTGCATTTGCCGCCAAGGCGTCTCTCGCCAAGACTGCTGGTGCGGCCGGCGTTGTCTTCTGGAACAACGAGAATGCGGGTGTTGTCTCGGGCACGTACGGCGGTGCGAGCGACGACCTTGTTGCCGGAGCTGGCATCAGCCAGGCCGACGGCGAAGCCCTGCTCGCGCTGAGCCAGACGGCGGACCTCACGACTTCCTTCAGCGTCACGACGGTCATTGAGGTTGTCAACAGGTATGTGCATTCTGACCGTGTGATGCGCGCCGATCAAGGCTGATCTTCCATGTAGCGCCAACGTCATCGCCACCTCCAAGTACGGCGACGAGGACAATGTCCTGTTCCTGGGCGCGCACAGCGACAGCGTCTCGGCCGGCCCCGGCATCAACGACGACGGCAGCGGGACGACGGGCATCCTCGAGACGGCCATCCAGCTGTCCAAGTGGCGCACCAAGGCCAAGGTCAAGTTCGGCTGGTGGACGGCCGAGGAGGCCGGTCTGCTCGGGTCGACCTACTACGTCTCGACGCTGACCGAGGAGGAGCTCTCCAAGATCCGCCTCTACCTCAACTTTGACATGATCGCGTCGCCCAACTACATCCTGGGCCACTACGACGGCGACGGCAGCGAGTTTGGCACCGTGGGCCCCGCCGGCTCCGCCGAGGCCGAGCACTTTTTTGAGGCGTACTACGAGTCCCTGGGCCTGAACCACACGGCGACCGAGTTCAACGGCCGCAGCGACTACGGCCCCTTCCTCGAGAACGGGGTCCCCTGCGGCGGACTGGATGCCGGCGCCGACGAGGTCAAGACGCAGGAGTGGGTCGACCAGTTTGGCGGCACGGCGGGCATCATCCTCGACCCCAACTACCACCAGGCCGGCGACGACGTGGCCAACCTCAACATGTTCTGCTTCGAGGTCATGGCCAAGGGCATCGCCCACGCCGTGGCTAGCTACGGCCGCTCTGGGTTCAAGGGCTTCCCCCCGCGTGAGACTGTGGCGAAGCGGGCCGAGGCGCCAGTCAAGACACGCACGCTCGAGAGGGGCCCTGCGTACCACCGCTTCCCCGTGCCCATGTAAGAGGTAACCCTAAATAGGCAGTCTTAGTTAAATTGAGGAGACGCGCTGGATCACATGGGGCATGACCTTCACATTGAGATTCATAAGTTCGTGAGATTGATCATTGGTTCTATCTGTCGTAGCCATGCGGCCCACTCGCATGCTGGGTATAGTGGGGTAGAAAGAGAGGCACACCATATGTACAGTGAAAATGTATCCACGTCAACACAGCTGACATGTCATCTTGAGAAGAAGAAGAAGCCTAAAACAAGCCGCCCATGATGCCCAGGGCGATGCAGAGTGCAACGCTGAGCATGGACACGGTGGCGGCAGGACGACCAGCGCTCTGGGGGATGCTCGAGGGGCTAGCAGTGGGCGTGCTGCTGGCACTGGGGCTCGTGTAGACGGGGGACTTGATGAACGTCGAGTGAGAGGGCGCGGCCCAGGTGGTGGACGTGGCGACGGAGACGACGGCGGTGTCCTCCTCCTCCTCCTCCGTCTCGGACGAAGGGGGCAGCACCGCGGTCGGGGGTTGCGTGGGGGCAGGCGCACTGGGCACCTCGGAGGTGGCGGCTTCGGCGGACGGGGCAGCCTCGCTGCTCGACGACTCGCGGAAGATACCGCCCGTGGCGCTGGCGGCAGGGTTGGATGTGGGCGCCGCGGTAGTCCTCTGCTCGGCCGGCTCCTCGGCATCAGCGTCCTCGCTGGGGCTCGCGTCGCCTTGTTGGACGTGAGCAGGAGCTTCCTTGCCCGAGCCAGCCATGACCTTCCTGCCCGAGGCGTACTCAATGTCGTAGACGGGTGCGGAAGTCAACTTGGAGGTGAGGCCGAGGGTGTTGGGGCAGTCTGGCTGGTTGCTGGTGGCGAGGTCGAGGGAGCACTGCTCGTCGAAGCCGAGCGTGCAGATGGCGTCGCAGATGTTGTAGAGGACGTGGTTCTTGGCGACCCAGCTGTCGGGCTGGGCGAGGCAGCTGCTCACAAAGCCCATGCTGTTGGAGGCGCTGAGGGGCAGCTTGCCGTCCTCGGTGTGGATGAGGTCGGCGCACTCGGAGGCGTCGACCTCCTCGTACTCCATGGCGACGGAGCCGCCCGAGAGGGGCTCGCTGGTGGCCGACTTGCCCGTCTGCAGGTACACCCAGGCATCGTAGCTGATGTCGTGGGCGCCGCCCGACTGGTCGATGCGGAGGAGGTGGACGGAGCGGCCCTCGTAGCTGACCTTGACGCAGATGTTGTCGCAGTCGACGGAGCCGGGCCAGTAGGCGACGCGGTTGGTGTTGATCTTGCAGCCGAGCACGCCGACCGAGGACGAGTACTTGTCGTGGGGCGTGGCCCAGATGCCCTTGGCGACAGCGCCGGTAACCAGACCGAGGGCGGAGAGAATGTGGGAAGTGTGCATGATGGAATTGTGCTGTTATAGCAGTGGATTGTGTGCTGTTATAGCAGTGGAAGAGTGTGCTGGTGGCAAAGGATGGTGGTGGTCAAGTCAACTTGGCCGGTGTCTTTGTCGTTCTCTGAGAGCGTAGTGGTAGCGAGGATGTCGCAAAGTGGTAGAGAGAGATCAAATGTCTTGCTTGCCGCAGGGAAAGAGTGGCCTGCCACGGGTCGCAAATGAGGCGCGAAGCGTGTGTTGCGAGACAAACGAGTCGCAGAAGCGAAAAAGAAGAGACCGTCGAGGCGTTGTTGTGTAGGAGGAGGATCCAAGCGACTGGGAGCGCGAGAGTGGGCGGGCGCCGGGGCGTCTTTGTACCCAAGGTGTGCCCAAGGTAAGGCAGCCTCGCCGGGGCGGATGCTCAGCGCCTTGTCCCGGCTACAAGGCGTCAGGTACAGGGTACCGACGCGTGGCAGCGGCAGGGCGTCCGAGCGGCAGGCTCCATGCTGCAGGGATGACAACGCACCACCTCGTCACATTCTTGCCGCTTGGAGGATGGCGGCACGGGACCTGCCAGGCACAAGAAAAGCCTCGCCAGGGACGGATCCGCCATCATTGGCTGCGTCGCGCCATGGTGCCTGGCCAGCCGGGTCTCGGGTGGGGACTGCGCGCACAGCCTGCGGGAAAAAAGGGCTGCATGCGCGGGGGATCGGGATGCGAAATTTTCATTTCGTTGCTTTGGCCTGGGTCGCCCGTTTCGTGAAACGACCGACATGCTGAGGCTACAGGGAGTTGTTTGAGGAATAAATAGGTCCCTGTCGTGCGACGGACGGCACTTTGTGGTCGCCATTTTGTCACTCCAAGCGCACAGGCGCCAAATACGTACCAGCAAGTACCGAGTACGTACCTTGTTCGGCCACGGAAAAACTGGCTTTTTAACTTTTGCTGGCTCCGGATTGCCAACTCATCAGCAGCGGGCCCTCCCAACCACCCGTCCAATGGTGAACAAGTGTGCGCGCCGCCAGCATCCATCGGGCACGCAGTATGTGTACGTTCCCACGCAGTACTATACATCGAGAAAAGTAGGCAGGCAAACGGTGTGACTGGGTCAGAGTCGGACCGGTCAGCAAGAATTCGCCTCCCATCATGTTGCGGGAAAAAGCACAGTGACCACCCCCTCACCTCAGCAGGGTTTGCCTAGTGGGAAAGGGCAGAGCGGGATCATGATTCCTGTCGTTGGGAGGGTGATTCCTTTTCCGGGCATGCAGCACGATCTTGGATTGTCGGAGTCGTGGATCCATCAGCTGATCAAGGGCTTGAATACGCTCAACGATATGCTACGCTGCTTATCACTGGCGCGCGGTCAGGCTCCCATGTTGGACGGTGTCGTTCGTGAAAGCCACCGCATACAGGTGCTTCATGCGGTCACTGACAAGTATTGTCTTGTCCAGACATCAGTCATCGGTAATCTATGCTTTTCGTCCAGGCTGGCAAAGCGCTCAATAATCAAGGTAGTGCCGTATGTTTGCACGTATTCCAGGCTCGCTCTGGTGGGTGGCATATCTCTGGACCGGAGTCGCTGTCTTGTGTCACATGTCATCTGCTCGACATTGAGCACCACGATGCTGGTAAGCCGTCCATGTCCGGCCAGCATCATGGCAAATGAGCGATTCCAGCGTGTGTGACATTGGCATTCACATGCTGTTTCCGACAGAACAGATATGCCAAATTGAACCCGGCTGCTCAGATGAGCACGTCGCGCTCTTGTCAGGCAGCCACGCAGCTCTCTTCGATCGTACAAACCAATTGGCCCAAAGTGCCCCCGATATTGCCCTAGATTCTACATTCATTCGCGAACAAAGAATAGGTGCAGTGTGTGAGATGGCTCGTCCCTTCTTTTGTTCCTCTCTTCCCTGAGAAGTAGGCTTCGATGTTGTACCTTTGATGCTCACTCTTGTTGTCTGGCCAACGATCACCGTGTCAGTACCCCCACATCCTCTTAAGAGAATGAAGGCCACATTTTGAAAGAAACTGGTAACCAAAAACCACCAACTCCAACGTTGACTCAAGTCATCCAACCAAATATGTTGATTACCTGCTGTTGCTTCGTTATTCGCAGAAGCGTCCCCCGCTGTAGGGTAACCTGTACCATCTCCATTCCGACCCCTCTCATGGGCCGCCGCCAACCGAAAGCGGATCTCCGGTCGTCAAGAGTTCCTCGCGTAACGTAACTTGGCGGGCGAGCTTCCCCTTTGGAGGCTGCCACGACGACGAGCCCCGCACCATCCCACCACTCTGGATCATCGACAGCCTCCCATTTGCCCTTGAGCAGACAATCAGTGGGATGGCTACGCCCAGGCGGCTGCGGCTGCGGCTGGCGGGGGTTCGGCTGGCGGGGTCCTGCTTCCTTGACACTCAGCCTCTGCGTGTAGCCCGCGCGCAACCTCCAACGCTGACGCCTACGCAGCGATACTTCACGTCAGCATCTTCCTCCACGCCCGTGTCTGCAACGACCCTTCGAATCCGGTCATCTAGAACCTGCGCGACCTGCTACCGACCGCTCTCCACAACGCCCCGACACGCCGCCGCCATGGTCGCCCAAGACTTTGAGACCGTCCTCCAGGGCAAGTACCCAGCCAAGGATCATGCGAAACGGACCGTCCAGCTCCTCCCGTCGAAGCCCGCCGAGGGCCTCATCTACCTCGAGGCGACGCACACCAGGCTCCAGGAGGACAACGACTCGCCCGTGCACTTTCGCCAGCGCCGCTACTTCTTCTACCTGACCGGCTGCAACATTGCCGACAGCTACTACACCTACGACATCAAGACGCAAAAGTCGACCCTCTTCATCCCCGCCATCGACCCGGATGACGTGATCTGGTCGGGCCTGCCGCTGACCGCCGAAGACGCGGCCAAAAAGTACGACGTGGACGAGGTCAAGTACGCGGACGAGGTCAACAGCGTCCTGTCCGCGTACGCCAAGGCCAACCCCTCGGCGCCCGTCTATGCGATTGAGAACCAGATCGACCCCTCTGTCCAGATGGACGTGTTCCAGAGCAAGGACCTGAAGGAGGTCAAGAAGGCCATTGATGAGGCCCGCGTGGTCAAGGACGAGTACGAGATCGCCATGATCCGCAAGGCCAACCAGATCTCCGGCTGGGCACACAAGGCCGTCATGCAGCGGGCCAAGACGGCCAAGAACGAGAGCGAGCTGCAGGCCGCCTTTATGGACGTCTGCATCTCCCACAACGCCAAGGAGATGGCGTACCACCCCATCATGGCCGCGGGACGCGCAGCCGCCACGCTCCACTACGTCGACAACAGCCAGCCGTTGGGAGACAAGTTGAATTTCTTGATTGATGCTGGTGCGGAGTGGGAGAACTACGCGTCCGACATTGTAAGTGGGCAGCAGGCTTGCGGAGGACTGGGCAAAGCAGACGCTGACAGACTCCGCAGACGCGCACGTTCCCCCTCAGCGGCAAGTTCACGCCCGACTCGCGTGCGCTGTACGACGTCGTGCTGCGCATGCAGGAGGAGACCACGGCCATGATCAAGGCCAACGTGCTCTGGGACGACATCCACCTGCACGCGCACAAGGTCGCCATCGACGGCCTCATCCAGATTGGCATCCTCAAGGGGGACCCCCAGGCGATCCTCGAGGCGCGCACCAGCGCGGCCTTCTTCCCCCACGGCCTCGGCCACTACCTGGGTCTGGACACGCACGACGTCGGCGGCAACCCCAACAGCAAGGACAAGGACATACTGTTCCGCTACCTGCGCCTGCGCAACAGGATCCCCGCCGGCAGCGTCGTCACCGTCGAGCCGGGTCTGTACTTTTGCGAGTTTATCATCAGGCCCTTCTTGCAGGACGAGAAGCACAAGCAGTTCATCGACGAGAGCGTGCTGGACCGCTTCTGGGACGTGGGCGGCGTGCGCATCGAGGACAATGTGCTCGTGACGGAGAATGGCAGCGAGAACCTGACGGACGCCATCAAGGCCGCGGACGAGATTGAGGCCCTATTTAAATAGACGCAGGTTTTGGATAAGAAGACGTAAAAGAAAGTACCCTAGCTGGTCCGCTCGTCCTGTTTCTTCTTCTTCATGATACTATTGTGGACCCCAACGCGGCACGGAGATGTCGTGTCTAGCCCATCTGCCTGCCATGCAGGCGCCGACTTGCACGGGTCAGTCTCACGGCCCAAGCATTCGTCACCAACTGGTCCCAAAAGACACTCGTGCATCTGATCAGGAATGCGCCAGCTGAGGCAAGGTCAGACGCATCGTGTGCTTGCGCGGTCCCAAGGCCACAAGTACCGTGCGCCAAGCCTCGATCCCCTGAGACAGCACTGTGGCAATTTCAAGTCTGGCTTGCTCACCGACTGCTGTTTCCCAGCCATTCACGTCCTTATCTTTGCGTTCAATAATTCGCTTTCAATGTTGTATCCTGACTACGAGTCACGGCCCGCTTTGTGTGTGCTGTCATCCATGGGGTGATTGACGGGTGAGTACGCATGTACAGTCCGCGACCGCCACGCGCATCCCACGACAATGGACACTCGGATCCGACGAAGGCCAGTCCCGACCAGGGCTACAACTTCACATGGCCAACAGCATGCGCCGACTGAGCAGACCTTTATGCTGGACGGGACATATTCATCGACGCCTCCACCGCCATATTCCGAGTTCGCAGCCCCTCTGCATACCTCCCGGAATGGCCCTGGCTCAAGCCAGTCGCGCCTGCCTCGCTTGCCACATGAGCATCAGGGGCCTGAGGCGAGTCGATCAGAAAATCAATGGAGCTCCCAGAGTCATAAATCTTCACAAGGCACATGCAACAGACCATCTACCGCCAAGTCGGCTCACCCAGCGTGTCTCCGGGTGCCTCAGCCATCCTCGTCCCCAACGCCAGCGTCTCCCGTGTCGCCATCCTCCTCCCTTCACGTCAATGCCCCTCCGCTCAGGCTCATCCGTTCAGCGACCAACCTTCGGGCCGCGCACGATCGCCCGCAAACCGCCGTGCCAGATCCTCACGGCCAACTGCCGGTGGGTTTCGTCGTCGACTCGCTCCCGACGCCACCGGAGCCCGCGGTGCCTCCACAGGTCAGACGCGTCAAGTCTTCCTCGGCCCTGACGAGCAAGGATGCGTCGTCCCCCGACGTCAAGGCAGCCAACAGCAAGTGGAAGTCAGCCTTGGGAGAGGCCCAGTATTTTGCCGGTGGTCTCGTCGCCCGCCCCGCTGAGTCGACGCGGCACTACAGCATCATTCGCCATTCGCATGCGCTGATTTGGTACCGTGGGCCGTCCACGTCTCTCACGATTACCATTCTCAGCGATACGGAACTACCCGGCAACCGGACGCTCTGGTTGCAGCGGAAAGGATACTCTGGCAACGTCGGCATGTCCATCAAAGCCATGGTGGGTGGGCACGGCGACTGGATCGACGTGACGCCCGCGAATCGCGCCGCCGTTGACGCTGTCTCGGAGACGGAGGAGAGGGGCATGCAGAGGGACCTCAAGAGGTTCAGGAAGAAGGCGTCGGGGAGGCAGAAGAACCATGTGCCCCGCGAGACGCACGTGGTGAGGATCCCCGCGAGCGCAGAGGACGGCTACTTTCGGCTCGTGCTGTGTGCTGGCGACAACGGCAAAAAGATCCTGTGCGGCTGCCCGGTGTTTCGGATCGCGAGCACCAGCACGGATGTCAGTGTCGTACGGGGGGCGGGGCTGCGCACGATGCCACTCGAGGTCGGGGTGAAAGTGGGCACGACCGTCGCGCAGGAGTTTGCCAAGAGGTACACGGGTGCTGCGACGGCCGTGGTGCAAAGCCGGGCTGGAAAGGCCATGGGCAACCAGGTCGTGAAGCGGACCGTGCAAGTGGGAACGAAGGTCATCGGTACGGGCCGCGTGGTGGCGAAGCAGACGGGCGTGGATGACCATGTCGTCGAGGGATGGAAGCGTGGCAAGGACGGGCGATATGCTGCCGTGGTCCATGAGAGGGCACTGGACATCGAGGACGAGGGCGGGGAACTCGAGGCACAGTTCCCAACCAGCCTGGAAGGCAAGGTGATCCGCGGCACAGGGAGGATGTGGTCCGAGCTGGGCATCCCGACGGCGAATCTGTCTGGCGTGAGGGATGAGATCAAGATGCGCTGGCCAGGCGTCTTTGCCGCGTGGGCATCCGTGGTGGCGCAGGGCAACGACGACGAGCTCTCACACGACTGGCACGAGGCCATTGTGACGGTCGGCCCGCTGCGACACGCGCCGCCCCAGCTTGTCGCCAAGAATCGCGTCGCCGTGCACATCCTGCACGACTTTGACGAGGCGACCTTTTTCGATCACAAGGTTCGCGTCGTCCTGATGGGCTACCTGCACCCGGCGCCGGACAAGGACGAGGATCCGGACGAGCTGGCCCGGCAGCACGATGCCGATGTCATGACGGTCATGGCCAGTCTGGCCCGCGACGGGTGGAGCATCGAGGACGCGCTGCGCAGGGATCGCACGCTGGCGGAACGACTGGACGGGGTCACGGGCATGGTGCAGAACAGGCTGGACAGGATCCCTCTGCACTGGTTCGGAGCGAGGAGTGAGGGTAGCAGCATGAGGGACAAGGCGTATGGCACGGGAGGTCTTTGGATACCCAGATGATGTACAAGACGCCAGCTCTATATCTTGCCGCTTCCCAAGGATGTATTGGCCAAGGCGAACGTATGCAGGAATGACTTGGCCAGCGCGGATGATATGAACTGGCACGAGGATGAGTCCCGCCATGAAGCCGTCAAGGGTACCCTGAAGAGGTGACGTTGGATGGCCTCATGGCCGTCTTTTCAAGCCACTATCTATCAGAGGGACACCGCAATACCATTTCGTCTTGCCGGGATTTCCATCGCCCGATCCGTTTACTTGCCGAGATATCCTCCCACCAGCTCGAGTGTATGTCTGCTGGCCGTCCCCGCCACGGCGGCCATGTCCGCCCTCATCTTGGCCACAGCCTCGCCCTTGTCATGCACGTCAATCTGATACTGTTGCGACTCGTACGCCTCGAGAGCGCCGCACCAGCCTTCCTCTTCGTGGTCCCTCAGGAGGACGTACATCAACGTGCCAGACTCGTTCTCCCGCACAGCATGCGTGACGCTCTCGGCACAGCGCGCGCCGATGTCGGCAGGCGACCTTGATGCGTTTTCAGGCTTGGAGACCTCCGTGTACACGACAAAGGGGTCGCTGTGGTGCGCGATATCGGCACGCGTGAGTTCTGCGTCCGGGAGAGGGGACAGGTTCCTCAGCACGGGAGGATGGGACTGGTGGAAGATGGGGACGGTGTTGAACCAGTCGTTGATGCTCGTCACGTCCTCGGACGCCATGTGTCTGTCGTAGGCGTCTTGATCCGTGTACCTGGCCGCGTGAGCTTGTATGTACACGAGACGAGCGCGTACACTCACTCCTCAATGACCCATGCCGTCCGTCCGTCGTCTTCCCTGGGGACGAGGATGGCGTACTTTAATGTCCCCGGCTCGTTGGCCCGCGCGGTGTCGGCAATGTCCAGCAAGCGCTCAAGCAGCTACCACGATCAGCCGCGGACGTGGGCAAGCCTCGTCAAGAGCCCATACCTCATTGCGTAGGAGCGTGTCTGTGGTCGGCAGCTTGACCACGACGAGGATCTTTGACGAGGCCATATCGTGGCTCACCCTGCGTGGGACACGGCTTCCAGCACTCACCAGCACTCACCTGCACGCGATGCAGAGGTCTGCACCGAAGAGATGGCGGATTCGTACAGTGCAGGACGATAATGGGTGAAGATGAACGAGCTAAACTTTCTGTCGTTGAAGATGCGGAGCTTCCGTAATGGGACCCGCAAGTGGGAAGGATAAAGACATCCTGGCAGGAGGGGGAGACAGCACTGCAAAACGACTGAATCGAGTAGGAGTTGACGGTATTAACATGGATCCAAGGAAAGACTTGAGAATGAGTGTGGTCATGGCAAGACGGGATGCTGCATCGAGGTTGGGTGGCGGATGGTACGCAGGGTCGTCCCGGGTAGGCAATGTGACATGACCCCGGATGAGGGATTCAGGGACACGAACACATCTCATCACCAGTATGGATACGTACGTATAGGTCGTCACGGCATGATCAAGGTCTCTCCCCGACGGCATAGCGGAAGCATGCCGCAGCCATTCCCCCACGCAAAACATGCGGGAGGTCGGGCTGCCGCGCTCGGCTACAGACGGAGGACATGCTCCCGCAGGGACACTTAGACGTGACGGACAGCAACGTCGACCAGGCATATATGTGCTCCTCTGGTGTCACTTTGGAACCTGAGGATCAGCTCGCCTCTTCACCCTACGCGCCATGCCCGACTACACACTCTACAGCTACTTCCGCTCGTCGTGCTCGGCCCGCGTGCGCATCGCCCTGTACCTCAAGGGGCTCGCGTGCGACGACGTGCCCGTCAACCTCCTCAAGGGCGAGCAGACGTCCCCCGAGCACAAGGCGCTCAACCCGTCCGGCACGGTGCCGCTCCTCGTGCGGACCGGCGACGGCTTCAAGATTGGCCAGTCGGTCGCGGCGCTCGAGTACCTCGAGGAGGCGCACCCGGAGCGGAGGCGCCTGCTGCCTGCGGAGGCCGCGTCCCGCGCGACGGTGCGGCAGCTCGTCAACATTGTCGCCTGCGACATCCAGCCCGTCACCAACCTGCGCATCATGCGCGAGGTGCGCGCGCTCGGCGGCGTCGCGGAGGACTGGAACAGGGACCTCATGACCGACGGGCTGCGGGCCTACGAGGCGATTGCGAAGGGTTGCGCGGGCGCGTACTCGTTCGGGGACGACGTGAGCCTCGCCGACTGCGTCCTCGTGCCCGCCGTCTGGAACGCGCAGCGGTTCGGCGTGGACATGGGCCAGTTCCCCATCATCCAGCGGGTCATGGAGAATCTGGAGGCGCTCGAGGCGATCAACAGGGCGCGGTACTTTGCGCAGGCGGACACGCCGGAGGATCTCAGGCAAAAGTAGAATATGCACGGAATAGTCAATTGTTTTCATTCCCAAAGTAGTCTTTTCTTTATTCATTGTGCCGCCTCGTGGAATCTATTTGCTCCCCAGGTCCAGCGGCGCGAGAATCTGCCCGCTCACCTCGCCAAACCCGATGCGCGCGCCGTCCGGGCCGGCCCAGCCGCGGATGACAATGGAGTCGCCGTCGAGCAGGAACTTGCGCTCCTCGTCCTCCACGTTGACCACCATCTTGCCGCCCTTGGTCTGCTCCAGCAGGGACCCCTCGGTGCCCGTCTCGGTGCCCGAGATGGTGCCCGAGCCAAAGAGGTCGCCGGGCTGCAGGTTGCAGCCAGTGATGGTGTGGTGGGCGATCATCTGGGGCCAGGACCAGAGGAGGTTCCTGGCCGAGGTCTTTGTGATGGTCTTTTTCTTGCCGTTGGCCGCTGCACGAGTTAGCATTGTACGTCACTCAAGCGATGGCAGCACCCACTGATCAGGTCCACCTCGAGGGAAATGTCCATCATATTGTCCTTCTTGTCCTCGCGCAGGTACGAGGCGAGCTCGTTCTCGTTGGGGAGGCCCGGGGCGCGGGGGATGGCGGCGTCGGCGAGGACGACCCAGGGCGAGATGCTGGTGCCGAGGTTCTTGCTGGTAAAGGGGCCGAGGGGCACGTACTCCCAGGCCTGGATGTCGCGGGCGCTCCAGTCGTTCATGAGGACGTAGCCAAAGATGTGCTCCTCGGCGTCGTGGACGTCGACGGGCTCGCCGAGGTTGTTGGGCGTGCAGATGAACATGCCCATCTCGAGCTCGAGGTCGAGGCGCTTGCAGGGCGTGAAAGTGGGCACCTTGGGCTCGGCCTTGGGGTCCAGGAGGATCTGGCCCCAGGGGCGGCGGATGGGCGTGCCCGAGACGACGACGGACGAGGCGCGGCCGTGGTAGGCGACGGGGAGGTGCTTGTAGTTGGGCTGCAGGGCATTGTCCGGCCCGCGGAAGAGGACGCCAATGTTATAGGCGTGGTTGGTCGAGGCGTAAAAGTCGGTATAGTCGCCGATGCGCAGGGGCAGGTGGTTCGTCACCTCGGCAAGGGGCACGAGGCTCTTGGCCACGGCATCCTTGCTCGAGGCGTCCTGGAGCAGGCCCTGGAGGTACGCGCGGACCTGCCTGTGGAACGGACGGCCGCGCGCGGCAAAGGCGTTGAGCGTGGGCTGCGCAAAGACGTCCCAGTGCTGCTGGACCTCGGCGGGCGCGGACGCGGGCGACAGGGACGAGAGGTCGAGGGCGTAGGTGCCGATGGCGACGGCCGCGCGGTGCGCCGCGTTGCCCGAGGTGCTGATGATGCCAAACGGCAGGTTGGCCAGCGAGAAGGGGCTGTCAGGGGCAATGTCGAGCCAGGACATGGTGGCGGTGGCTTTCTTTGATTTTGTGAGGAGGAGAAGTGACCAAAACTACTGCAAGAGAGCAGCCGCAAAGAGCAGCTGGTGTTTTTTGTAACACCACCTCGTTGCGACAGACAGCGTGCGCTCGATGCCGCCGCAAGCCGCGCGGGTACACAAGGGAAGGGGTGTGACGGCCCCACCGTGTCCTGCCGCGGAATGTGTGCCGCACTGAGGGGCAGGCGGCTCTGACGAGGGGTAGCTTGCAGCAAATTTGGCCATGCCAGTTGGACAGAGCTCTTGGGTGGTTTTGTACGGCCATCATTTTGCGATGGGCATCTGCCGAGGAGTAGGCATCGGAGCCGAGACGGAGCAAGAGCCGGAGCCGCGGACGGAGTCACGTGGCTCCGAGCCGGAAAAATGGGTCTTTCGGGGTCCACTCGATCCGGAGCCGGAGCCGGATCGGCCCCGCATCTACGGCCATTGTCGAAGCAGGTAGAGGGGCGGAAACGGAGTGATATAGTGATCTAACGTTAGCCTCTGCTCTGCCTCAATGCCCTGGACCGTCAGCACAAGATATGGAGACCCTGACAGCCTTGGCGACTGCACAGTGTGGCACGGCAATGTGCGGTCCTGCCGACACCACCATGACGTGTCCTCGACTTGGCAGCCTCCGCCTCGTCCAGACAACGAACAACATTCCGTCTTAACCAAGTCAACAAAAATCCGTCATGCCCTCTCTCACACAGCAGCTCGTCCAGTCGGACCCTCCGTCCTTCCAGACCGCCACGCAGTCGCCATTCCTGCGCGCCGCAGCGACTGGCTCGCTCCCCAAATCCATCCTGGGCCAGTGGCTCGCCAACGACCGCCTCTACATCCACGCCTACATCCGCGGCACCGGGCGCTGCCTTGCCCACCATGCCCTTCCCGTGTCCTCCCAGATGCGTGACGACGCCCTCTTCCGGCTGGTGGACTGGCTGACCGAGGCTCTGGCCAACGTCCGCAGGGAGGAGGGCTTCTTCATCGACGTGGCGGAGCAATACGGCATCCAGGTGGACTTGCCCACCGACGCCCAGGGCCAGATCGCAGAGGACGACAAGAGCGACGGCCTTCTCCGATTCGAGGCCATTTTCGGGCGGTGCGGGACCGTCGAGGGAAACCCCTTGCTTCCTTGGCTCGAGGACGCCGTCGTCTTCTGGGCCACCGAAAGGTGCTACCTGGACGCGTGGACCTGGTCGCGCGCGCAGCTCCGCGACGACCAGGAGGCGGGCCAGGACGAGGACGGGGGCGCGCTGAGGAACGATTTCATTCCCAACTGGACCAGCGACGAGTTCAGGGCCTTTGTCGACAGGCTCGCCCGCATCGTCGACGCCGGGGTGGACTGTGCCGTGGAGAAAATGGGAGAGGAGGTGCGCGACGGTCTGTATCAGCGCGCGGAGAGGAAATGGAGAGAGGTTCTGGAGGCGGAGAAGGTTTTTTGGCCCCGTGTCTAGCTGGCTGTCTGGCAGACGTGGCGAAGTGTAGTGGGAGACTGATTCCATGGCATCACGAGAACCTTGTATTCAACACCGAGTCTAGATCACTCATAGCTCATCGTCATAATCAGGCTTGCCCTCCCACGCGCGCCGAGCCCGAAACGCGCGAGGAAACCACGCGGGCGCCTTGCCCACCGTCATCATGTCGACGAGCGCCTCCGCGCTGCGATACGCCCACGCCATCCCATGCCCATTCATGCACACAATAGCCCACAGACCATCATCACCGGGGACCTCGCCCACGAGAGGCAGCCCATCCTCCGTCTCGCACGTGATGCCCGCCCAGTCCTGGAGGACCGTCGTCGACGCGCCCCAGTTCCGGTACCCGTACGCCATGCGCGCGGCGCCGTGCAGGACGCGCGCAATCTGCTCGTTGACGACCGAGTCGTCGGTCATGTTGGTTTCCCTGGTCGGCGAGATGGATGTACTGCCGCCGATGATGACGTCCCCTGCGCCCTTGGATCCTGGCGGCCGCACGGCCATGTAGTTGTTCCCGCTATGCATGTCCGGGTACGATGTGCTGCGCTCGAACACGACGCCCCTGCTGGACGTGTCCGCCTCGGGGTGGACGGCGGCCACCTGGCTCCGCGTCGGCGTGAGGAAGCGGGTGCCCGCGAAGCCCGGGTGGAGCGCGTTGGTGAAGCCGTTGGTCGCGAGGACCACCTGCCTGCCACGGACCGTGCCCCTGTCTGTCTCGACAGACCACTTGGCGCCGTCACCGGACGTGCCATCCACCGGCACGAGGCGCAGTGCCATGGTGTTGGTCTGCAGATGGAGGCCCTGGTCGAGGGCGAGCTCGAGCATGGCGCAGACCGTGAGGTACGGGTTCTGCGTGTGCGCCTTGTACACGATGGCGCCCACAATCTCAGGCCACTGCCAGTAGTCCCGCGCCTCCTGGCCCTTGTACACCGTCCGCTTGTTCTGGGGGACGTCGTCGGGGCGGCGCGCCTCCAGCGCACGCTGGTACGCGACCACGTCGAGGGCAGCCTCAAAAGCCTCGCGGGTCCAGTACACGTCGGCCGTCTCGACGTCGGCAAAGTCGCTCGACACATTGTGCGCGTGGACAAAGTCGCGCACGTCGTCGACGCCATCCTGCTCCATCCTGGCGATGCGCAGCGCCTCGTCCTCGCCATGCGCGTCTACCCACGCCTTGACGTGCTTCCACGAGCCCGCCTTGCAGTGGCCTCCGTTGCGCCCGGACGCGCCCGACGCGGCTGTCCGCGCCTCCAGCATCAGGACGGACAGGCGCGGGTCGCGCGCCAGCAGCTTGTGGGCCGTGGCAGCGCCCGAGATGCCCGAGCCGATAATCACATAGTCAAACGTCTCCGTCGTGGGAAGCTCGGGCGTGGTGCGGTGGTGCGCGATGCGGTGAGGCGGATCCTGCCAGTACGCGGGCGCAGGATGGGGGACGGGGAATCCAGGGATGAGCTGTCCGGACTCGTCGGCCTCTCCGCCTCGCGCAGAGGATCTGGCGGCCGGTGCGATGGCGAGCGACGCGCAAATGGACACCAGAGAGGAGACGATCGCCCATGGACGGAGTAGAGAAGCAGACCACATGTTGGCTGCCAAGTCTCGCACAGTCCAAGGTTGAAGAGTCGAAGGATGGAGTTTGGGAGTGAACAAATTGGACGATGCCGTATGTGCTCAAGCCTATCTATCCTGCCTCACGAAGGGGTTGGCAGGTAATGTCACGATCCTCCAAGACATTTCTCATGCCTTGGACCCGCCGCGATGGTTGTGTTCGCATGCCATCGTCGAGAGTGCAGGATGATGCTCCTGGAAGGTTGTCGTGATGCTGCTGCGGGGTCTAGACTGAGACTCTGGGCTGATCCTACAGGCCGATGTCGGTTAGACACTAATATCATTGTCTGCGTCCAGGACATCACAAGGACGCCCTCCAACTCACGTGCCGTTTCGCACATTTACGGCCACCAGGACATTCTCGTGGAGGAGTGCAATGTCAGGATGTAAATTATACAGGACACAGGATCGAGGTCCGCATAGCGACTCAAGCAATCCCGGATGGCAAGGGGGGCGACCAGGAGAACGGCGCTGCCAGGTGATCCATCTCCTCACTAGACGCCCTGCTACGACAGAATACACGCTGTTTAGAGGAAGCGATGAGAGGAATGCGCCCGAAGGCTTGCATTGATACAGATGTAGGCCGTCAACCCTATTTTTTTGTACGCCCCGTGCGCTCTTGGACGCAAAGCCATGCGCGCGCGCAACACCTGAGCATCCTCCAGCCGTGTCATGCGACCAGAGCGGCTCCTGGCAGACAGGGGCAGGGCAACCAAATAAGCAACAAGGCCGTAGTAAACAAGATTAAAATGCGTTCCGTCCAGCCCACTGAGCAGTCGTTACCATGATGGTCATGACGGACAAAGTAAAGCTCCCAGGCATGAAAACAAAAGAAAACACACCCGACTCCTCCGATGCACCGTGCCCAGTTTTTTCCGCAACCAGGCAAGCCGGATATAATCCCAAAACCAAAAAGAACACATAATGAACTTCCAATAAACGCCTTGCATCGAAAATGCACGCCCGACAATTTTGTGTTTAGTTTCCAAGTGTGGATGCTTGGATGATTAAGCATGACCGACCGTGCGAGTGCGCATCACATCCTTATCCCCGAATGGCAGGGATCGAGTGGGTATCCCCTCGCCAGGCAAATCGTTCTGGGAGTTCACTCTGGCCACCAGTGTTGCCGTTGACCGGGACCATGTTGGTCGCCTCAGGCACGGCATAGCCAGCCGAGCCCTTGCTGGCCTCGGCGACCGCGAGGTAGTTCGCCGACGGAGAGGTCGATGGCGACGTGTCGTTCGAGTTGTGCAGGAGGAAGGTGGCCGATCCGTGAGCCGACGGGCCACTCCGGGGCGCCGAGGCCACGGCATCCTTGGTGGCGCTGGCGAAGAGTCCAGATGGCCTGTCCTGCGACTTGGGGGGTGTTGACACTTTGGTCGATCCAAACTGGTACCAGGTGTTAGCAGCAATGTTTCAAGCGAGTAGGCCAATTGATGGTGTGTGGCGTCCAGGATACGCGGAACCAAGGGTCGTGTCGTCCAGGAAAACCAGGAGTCTCAAAGGGATCGCAGGGTGCCGGTGGTAGTAGCAGTGGCGGGGGAACGTACAAAGCAATATTTGTTGACGAGCTCTTCGTACGATGCGCTGGGTAGGCTTGGTACGGGAGAGTTGCTGCCGCCAGTGGCGGCGACGGGGCTGAACAAGGGTGGAGAGGGGGTAACTTGCTTGGTGTCGGCAAGATAGCGGGTGCCCCGGGCATTGTCCTTCATGTAGAGGGTGTCCTTCTCCTTCTCCTTGGTCATCGAGTCTTTGGCAGCTTGCACGGCGGCACTGAGCGAAGCCCCAAAATCATAGCGGTTGGCAAAGGCCACACCGCTTGGAGACGTGAGGTCCTTCGCAATGTTGTCGCTGGCAATGTTGCTGCTCGACTTGGACTTGAGGCGGAGACCAGTAGGCCCGGCACCCGTCTCGCCAAGATACTCGTGCAGTGGCTGGTCGAACTTGTACTGCGAGCTGTCACCGCCAAAGTCCTGCACAGAGATGGGCATGGAGACTGGGCGGGCCAGGTTGCTGTTCGAGTTCTGCCTGCGGTTGCTGCGTGGCAGGGCGTTTCGGGAACGACCCAGAGCGCCCTGGAAGCTATTCTTCCCGTTCTGCGGCAAGTGTTTCTTTCGGAAGTCAACCTGGAAGTTGGAGCTTCCATTGTTGTCCCAAAACTCTTGACCGTTGACGGAGTATCGAATGCAAAAGTACAGGGTCTTGGACTCCAGGTTGGCCGTGTCGCTCAGCTTGATGCTAAAGTGGAAACGGTCGTATCCAAAGGGGCCGTCGTGGGGTCGGATGTCATGACCGTACTCGGCGACCACCTCGGATGTGGTCTTCCAGTAGTCCAGGGTGAAGCGGCAGATGACGTGCTTCTGGAAGGCCAGGTTGGCCACAGCAACAGAGCCCAGCATGGACTTCTGATCCGCTGACAGCCATACCTTCTCCAGCCTGACGGGAAGTATCCGTCTCGCAGCACCGTCGTGAGGGAAGTTGGGCGTGAGGATCTCCCATTCAAAAGGCGGCGTCCGCGATGTGGGGCGGGCCTCGGAAGGAAAGGGGTACTCCGTGTCGCTCTCATAATTATCAGCGGGCGATGAGCCAGCGCTCACCGCCAAGGGCCGGTCGACCTGCAGGAAGTGGCGCACATGCTCGAGGTGTGAGTCGAAGTGCACCGCTTTTGAGAACACGGGGGTTCCAGGCATGCTCGATGGACGTCGTCGCGACGAAGGCCGGAGAGCCGGGCGCACCAACTCGCCAGACTTCTTGCGAACCATCTGAGGTTTCGTTCGGAGGTCCTCATCAGTGTCCTCTTCCGAGACATTGATCGAGACGGCGCTGTCAGTGGGGAGTAGTGGCTTAGCATGAGGCTCCGTTGCCGAGCGCACATGGCTGACTTTGCGCGATGGATTGTGGCGGTGGTCTAGGGCACTAGTGCTAAGGCTCAGGTGTAGTCCGCGGGCTGGTTGGTCGGGGGAGTGGTCAGCGTTGGGCTCAGCTTCGCCAACCATGGACCTGGCACGAGGAGGCGAAGGTGTCCTCGTCTGAGGTATTTGGTTGACGGCCTCCCTCAGCTCCTTGAACTTGTCCAACTTTCGCCCGCGGATCTCAGGTGTCCTCTCATCATCGCTTCCAGAAGATGCAGAGTCGGGAGGGGAGATGACAGCGCCCTTGGGCATGCCGTGCTCGTCTGTTCGTGGGGGTGGTGACTGTCGGATGGCTGGAGAGAAATGGTGACCAGCTTCGACCGCCAAAGCCGGCAGGTCCTCCGATGTGCCCTGGGGTGTTAATGAGCCCATCGACCCATCCACGACTGAAGGAGCGCGGCGTTGTTTGTTCAAATATGAAGCAGATCGGGGCAAGCTGGGCCGGCTGCCAGACTGAAGAGAGGGTCGTCGGCTGACATTGGGGGAGGTTGAAGCTGACGAAGCTGGGGATCGGTGGGAGGGGGGCGTGTAAGGCATCACAGCGACACAGGCAGCTGGTGTTGTTGTGAGGCTGGTAACTGCACGACACCGGTTGCGCAAGTTGAGCCAACAAGTCGCGAGAAGAGTCGTCCGTGACCTATCGAACCATCCACAATCTCTTCAGATGTTGACCGGGAATCGAATCCTCTCTCGAATCGTTGGAAGCTGCTGACGAGGCCTGCAGGGACGGAGAGACCGTGTCAGTGATGAACTTTTGATGTTCTCGTCGATAAGTAATGCTCGCGGGACAGACGAGGCTGTCTTTCAGAGATGAAAACGGGTTCTAGGAGCGAGGAAAGATCGGGTGGTGGATGGCGATGCTGAGAAGATGAGGGACGTCTCTTGTCGTCCGCAGTCCTTAAGGAGCACACTGCGGCGCACGACAGGAAATGTTCTAGGATGATGGCAGTGGAAGTAAAGAGATCAATGGACATACCAGGAGATTCTCAACGAAGGAGCAACGCGTGAGGGATCAAACAGCAGAAGCAAGCGTGCCTGAACAAGAGTACCTGGGCAATATTCCAGCAACCAGGCGAGGCAAGTCCAGAGCAGCGACAGTTGTCCACTGGCTGTTGAGTGTCGGCTCGATTCGAGCAAGCCAACGAAGCGAGCAAGAAGGAGCGACGCAGTGTCGCGATGCGTCGAAGAGGGTACCGCAGAGAGGTCGACCGTGGGGTGGTGGTGAGGAAGTAGGAAGAGAAAAAGCAACCCGCCTGCCAGGAGAGAGAGAAAGAGGCTCACTCGGATGGCGCCTCGTGTTGGGGTTCCGAGACGCTGGGAGGACCAGGATCAGAACCAAGACCGGGACCGGGGGGGGGGGGGAAAGAGGAAGTTTTCAGTGGCTGAGGCCAGCTGTGGCTGCTGGAATTTCAGTGACAGGGAGTGAGAATGGGGCCCTGCAAAGAAACGACGACGTCACCCGCAAACGGCCAATCGTTTCACACTGTCCTCGACTGTCTCACTGTTTTGGGACGGCTTTTTTCGCTCGCAGACTCTTGCCAGGTCGAGATGTCGACAAAAGAAAGATGTCGGCATTGGCTCAGGCAGCGGCCATTTCGTTGAAGAAGTAGGAGAAGGTGGCAGACGCGCGACAAAAGATGCCTTTCTACTCCTCCTCTGCTGCCGCCTGGATGGCAAATGCAGGCTTTTGTGGTGTGTATGTATGCACAGGACGTGTGAGTGGGTGGGTGTGAGTGGGATGATGGGCGGAAGGGGGGAGTGGACGGCGGGCGAGCAGGGGCCTGCGACTCTTGTGTTTCCCAACCAAACCACTTATTCATGAACAGGCGAGCCGGCTGGCAGGCTCGCACAGACAGGCCATGGTCAGCATCCTCGCCAGAGCGCTGCGAGCGACAATCAGTGGAACGCTCGGAGGTGCACGAGCAGGGGGGGGTGGAGGGGCTCGTCCAGGCTAGGCTGGGTTGAGTCTTGGAAGCACGTTTAGCGTGATCGAGACCTTGAAAGTGGCCCTGTCCTATCGCTCCTCCTCTTACCCTGACACATCCTGCTGGCCCGTCGCTAATATCTGAAATTGAGTCTTATCTAGATGGGGGTAGCTAGTAAGCCGCGGTGATGATGGGTGTCGCGGGATCTTGGTGATTGACGCGAAGCGGTGCCGGGTGGGTATCGACAGGAGGCAAATGGACACCGCCTGCTTGCACCTGTGTGAATTTGTTGAGATGGAGGGACACGGAGGAGGGGCAATCACAGAGCAGAGCGGCACCTGGGGAAGCTGGAGGTTGAGGTCTGCGGAGATGCTGGAGATGCCCACGGTCGCTGTAACAGAGGCTGCGGTGTTGGGAGTCTTACTGCTGTAGGGCGGCGTACAGGACAACAGCCAGTCATCCCATACACCACCGCCACCACCACCTCACACCATCAGGAGCCACTCGCTGCTGTACCGACGGCTCGGCGACGAGGGCCGGCCACGGGCGGCCAAATCTTCCTTGGGACTTCAAAAATGACATGCAAAGAGGGCCCGCGTGCGAGATTGGGCCTTGCTCGCAAACAAGTCAGTCTGCCAATGTTGACTGACTGACACCCCTGGCTTGCAAAAGAAATTTGTGTTTCAACAACAGCATCAAGATTTGGAGATCGAAATCGAGGCTTCGAAAAGTCAATCCGCCAGTCAGAAAGCTTGCGCAACCAAGTAGTCCAAGCGCCATGCCATCGGGGTGGAGCGCGGAAGCCGAGTGGATTCCATCCTGACCCCTGCGATCGCTGCAATGCTGCACTGCACTGCACCTGCTGCTGCAGCTCCAAGCCTGGATCCACCCCTGTCTGCAGCACGCACAGTGTAGCGCAGCGCAGCACTGCAGCCGCATTGGCGAATCGCCTAATGGGTACGCAATGCGCCATGCTCACACAATCATTGCGCCTCACGGAGACTCTGCAGAGGAGTTGTTGATCCATGCCGTGTGGCAGCGGCTCACCGGTCTTGGCCTCGAACTGGCAACGCCGTCCGGACAGGTTGTACGCGGAAGTGCCTCGTCTGCACAACGTGCCAGAGCAATGTAAAGACACGCGCACGGTGCAAGCGCTCCTGCTGCCGCTGCTCAAACACTGTCCGAGTAGCACACGCGTAGACTGTGCCTTGTTGTGCATCTCCTGTGCACACCGTCGTCTCCGGCGTGGACAGCCTATACTTGTGCTGTATCACGAACATGACGTCGATGCGATCACAACCACGAGGGCCCTCGGCACCAAATCATCGACCTGTTACGATGCCTTGATACATGTACTCACGCACAGCACGCTGATGGACTCTCTGCCGGGAACGGAGATCACCTCACTGAGGGAATACAGACCGTCCTTTCTGTGGCGCTGGTCCACTGCCGCCTGGCGCACTGCACGGCACGCCCGTCGCTCCGGACCCGGCTACCACAAAGTCGGCCGGCTGCCCACCTGCCAAATGCCGCCGCCGCACCAAAGCAAAAAATGCAACGACCCTTTTTCCGACAGGACTTTGCTCCTCCTTGACAGGGGAACGAATCACTGTATCATTTTGCACCCACTGGTGAAGTGGTGGCCCATGGGGAATGCAACTACAGCGATATTCGCCTCCACGCAAAAAAGCCTCTCGTCTCGGCGGTGACAGAGCTGACGCTGTTGGGAGGCCCGACCGAATGAAAGTGCTCTGATTTTCATCGCACGCATGCTGTCGCCCACCCATCGCACCGCATCACAAACACCACATTGCCGTGTTCTGGCGTGATGGATGGATGGATGGGCGAGTGAGGCCTGCAGCCACGTAATGCGGCTTGCAGGAACCCAGACTCGGGGGACCAGCATGCCATCCGGGTGCCAGCGAACGACGATCATTTGTGCCCATGCCCGAGCACATTTGTCAGCGCTCGACAATCCTCGCACGTTTTATCGATGAGGAGACACTCTTATGAGACTCTTTTATTACCAAGTGCAAAACCTTATCATATCGGCACATGCATGGTGTTGCGCACCGTCGCTTGTCGTGGAGGGGCACAGCATGTTCGGGGCGCTGATCGGACCCTTTGCCCTCTCGCCTGCGCCAGGGCCCTACTTGCATACGCTCCGACAAGCTTCCTTCGCTTCGGACACACACAGGGGAATAGCACACGGCACGGACAGAGAGCTAATTATCTTCTCGCGGACGAACGACAAGCCACAGGACCAACACGAGCCGCAGGGATCCGGGCTTCGGGGGCGCTAGGCTGCAGACGTCGAGGCTGGTCGTGTTATCGTTGTCAAGCCTGCGGTGGAAAACTCTGACGGTGATGATCAAATTGTCGCATGTTGGACGTCGGACCGCTGGCGTTTTTTTGTGGCTCGCGGGTGGCCACAAATTATCACTGACGGCTGCCGTGCTGCCCCTTCCTTGCGAAGCCCCACTACACATGGGCAGGGTCGTCGCCGCGGCCGCATCAGCCACAGGAGCGGCTGGAGCTTGCGCGCGAGTTCGCCAGCGGCTAAGGCGCTGAGGGAGTTTGAATTGCTGGTGGATAGCGCACCATCTTGGCGAGGCCGGCCAGCTGCCCCACCGCATGCCGCCCACAGGGCTCTCAGGCTAGCCCCCTAGGCTAGGCTCAGCTCCCGCACGGACGGAGGGCCCGTCCTCTCGCTTGCCGCGATAAGAGATTTTCATCGTCGAGAACCCACGCGCCGAACAGAGCTCTCCGCTCGTGACGACTAGGCACCATTATGCATTTGCCCATATTCGAGCAAGCCCGCATGCAACAATTATAATTAGAGGATGCTGTCCGCGGAGACTTCTGTTTTTGGCGTCTGGTCGCCAAGCCTTACATCCACAGCAATGAATTGCAGCTCATCAAATGCATCATTCCACAGACCTCAGCCAGCATCCGAACTTGTGCCGTCGCGCGCAGTGATGTGCGCCGCAAATTCGTAATTAGAAGGCGCACCCTGTCTCCTGCAGATTGCAGTGCCTCACGTCTACATAGGTAAGGTACTGTAAGTATCTATCAGCAAGTCTAGAACCCGACAGAAATGATGCAGTTCTTGTCGATCATCTCGAGATACCAGCGCTCGGCGAGCTAGGGATCATCCTACCCAACTGCACGTACAGCACCTCCTCTGTGCGATGATACTGTATCAACAAACCACCTAGCTGATTGGGAGCGAGGAGCTCTGCACAGCGCCACGGCTGGTGCAGCATGGCGCTCCAGTGCAACCCCGAGCGGCAACGAGCCTTGTCCAGTTGAAGCGGCGCAGTTGCTCCCCCATGGGCAATGGGCACCTCCAGACTCGAGCGACGCAAACTCTAACGGGTGTCGGCCGGGAGGTCCCCGCCGCAGCTGGAATGTCACCGCAGCGCCTACGGACATAACAGAGGCCCGGGTTTGGTGATGCTGGGACACTATGCGAACCACGCAGGCAACATACCCCTGATGAGGAGGGTTTCCTTCTTCGCCGGGTTCTTGGAGGGTGGCTTGCGTGCTTGCTTGCGTGCGTGCATGCATTCCTTCACTTTGAACCTGCCGCGACGGCATGAAAGGTCCCCCCCTCCCTCCTTCCTACCCTAGTCGCGTAGCAACCGGCGGCAGCAGCGAGAAGATGGCGGGCGGGGGGCGCGCTCACTGGTCGTTTCAGCGATGCCGATCGCCCAAGTTCCTGTCCGACATGACAATTCTTGATGCGTCAGGACCGTCAATGATAGAAGACGACCCGGCCGACGCTGTGCCACGCCTGCATTGGAGAATGCCATTGACAGACGCCTTCATTGGTCGCGCAAGGTTCTCACTCGCCTGCCAAGTTCGCGACGGCAAAGACGCGCGCTAAGGCAGCTCACCCATGAAACTGGGTTAGGGGTTCTCCACCGCCAACAGGGGCCAGGCAGCCACCCACCCCACCTTGACGACAAGCCACTGGCCTGATGTGTGTGCGCCTCTGACAAAACCATCTTCGCGCAATGGCATTCTCGACCGTCTCGCAACTTTCCGGGCGACCCTGAATGATGTGCTACCAAAGGTGTGAGCGGTTTTTCCACTACAACGACGCTGCTGCTGCACCTACGACGAGAGGAGGGTGGGACCCTTGGCTCGGGCAGAAGAAGGATCTTTCTCTGGGGACGACCCTGAGCTGCCTCCCTCCTCGTCTCAACCCCTCCCTCGGGGGCCAGAGACCGACGCCGCCGCACTGCACAGCACATGTCTTGGTGGTGCGCGCGGTTTGGCTCATTGGGATAAGTGCGAAGACGGACCGCCCTCGAGGCGGTGTGAGAGCCGTGTGGTGTGTGTGTGTGATTTCATGTATGTGTGCGTGCGGCGTTATGCTGCCATCGTCTCGAAACGCGTGCGCCGTCCCTTATCATGACGACTGCGCGTGCGTCGCTCCGGCATTTGAGGTTGGGGAGCCAGGAGACGCTCCGCATCTTGGGGTCAGTCGTTGGTGTCGCGCAGCAGCAGTGCAGCAACAGCAATGCAGCAGCACCAGCAGCTGGCCACGACCCCACCTCACGATCTTGGGAGCTCATGTGGATCCATTTCACCCTGCCGTGGCCAGCCCAGGGCGGCAGGCGTTTGTCTCAGAGCACGTGTGGTTCAAGACGGCGTCTCGCAGAGTCGCAGGGGACCTACATACGTGGAGTCGTGGACGGTCATGTGAGATGGCTGGGGTTTGCCGCGACATGTGTCGAACGACAATTGAAGTCCTTGTAGGACAGGGCATCTGGCACAACATGCAACGCCAGGATTGTGCGTCCCTTCCTTTGCAAGTCTCGTCGCACGCAGCCGCTTACCCCGGGATGAGCGGATCATGCCGCTGACGGACGACGTGCCTGTTACATCCGAAGAGTCTGGCCTTCAAGAGGGCACCTTGGCATGGCGTCGGTGACACCCCATCACAGCCGCCCGCCATGAATTGAACGCGGCGACAATGCTGTTTGGGCGAGGCCAGCCACAAAGACTGGCCTCCTTGCTGTTCACCGAACTGTGTTGGTGGTTGCTCGACCCGACGCCACGCCGCACGACGACGAAGAGGGCGAATGCCTTGGTTGACCTTGCGTTGCGGCAGCGGAAGCTGATCATGGTTGCACGGCTCAATCAATATCGATAGACCGCCCCCCATGAAGGCATTGTGGCGCCCGTCGCAGTGCACGTCGCGGACGTGCTGCGTACGACGTCAAGGTGGCATTGTGGCACAATGGCGACAGGGCTGGGGCGCGGTCATGTGCTCCTGAGCCGTGTCAAAGGATCAACGAAGACATCCCTCAGGAAGCGTGCTGGGATTGTCACGCAGACGCAGGATAGTTACGCAAGGGACGAGCTGCCGTGGAAGCTTCGGCATTGCATGTTGTTCTGTGCGTACGAGATATTCTATGCGCATATACATACATACGTCGCCTGATCAGCCGCCATCGACCTTATCCACCTTTGCGTGGCAATGGACGGATGATCACCGGTCGCCAGGCGTCGCAGCTGTAACCGTTCGCGGTCAACAGTCCACGGCGGTCTGTGGCCCTCATGCATGCAATAATACAACCCTGCTGCCGTGCAGCCTGCCCGCGAGCCGTCGACGCGCGCGCGCGCAGACACGGATCACGACACTGCTGCACATGCTGCACGCCAAGGGGCAAGCCGCCTGCCGGGTCAACGTCTTGGTCTCGAGCCTTGCTCTCACACGCGCGCGGGGGAGCCTTGCAAAGCACAGCATGTGTCTCGTCTACGTACTATCTAACTACCTACCTACCTGGGGACGCGGGGTTGTTGTGTTGCATCATGCGCAGATTTGCTGCCGGTCAGCGGCCGGGGAAAGTGGTACGAGTGTCGTCTGGACTGGACATGGGCGGAACAAGCTCATTGTGGCGTGGCGTGTCATGCCACTGAGGACGGAGCGTTACGTGGTCTGATGTCGCGTCTCCAGGGAGCGAAACTTGGCAACGACGCACCGAGGGGCAAAGTCCATGCGCCGCCATACCGTCCTAAGCGACACGGTGAAGCTCACTCACCGGGCGTAGCGGCAGCTAAACGAGAGCTGGCACGCCCGGCAATTCAGGACACGGAGACGTGGCACATGGCCAGCTCCATTCGCGGAGATGAATCGTGAGAATGCATACAGGCCCAGCCAGCCTTCATTGGCCGCAGCACGCCTTTCCCAGACTGTTTCTTGAGCCTGCGGAGTGATACACGCCTGCTGTCTGCCCCAGTAAGCACGATGACGCACCAGAGAGGTTCTCCAGGATCATCTTGCGGTGAAGCAAGCGCAATGGATTGTCCAGCCCATGTCCCTGTCCCAAGGATCACGGAATCACGTTGCCCTGGCCTGGCCTGGTCTGTCGACGCCATGTTGCGTGCTCGTCAGCAATGTGAGAGGAACGACTCCGACAATCCTGCCACAGGCCATCAAGCTAATTAGGGCTGACTGACCTGACTAGGCAAGTGCTCTGGGGCGGCACGTCGTTTTTTCCCCTTCGAAGACGGGGGGGCCACGGAGCAATTCGTCCTGAGATCGTGATCTGCGGCTGGGCATCGGTTTGGTCTGCGGAGACGGCGCACAAGAACAATGTCGTCGCACACCGCTTGGGGTCTCAAACTTGAGACAGACACGGAGATGAATTTCTAGAAAAAAAAAAAAAGCCCGTGGGTTCTTGGACCATGTCTCCGGCGCCTTTCGTCATCGACTGATCCAAGACAGCTCCGGTTCCTTTGACGTCGGGCGTCTAGGGTTGGCAAACCCAGGACTTACTGCACCACCCACCAAGAGCAACGGGAACGGCGCCGGCGTCGCGGCCGCTGATCAACAACACGACATGAATTATCCGGCAAGCCAAGTTGGTGGGCCGGTCCCCTTTGGACCAGGAACTATTCCTAGCAATTCACGCCCCCAAGCAGCAAGGGCAGAAAGGGCAAGGCCCCGTGGCCGTGGTTTGCTTCTGCGTCTGTAACGAGGCAGGCCATGCTGCGGCTCAGGGTCCTCGCCATCGAGGGTTTGTAGTGACCATCGCCCTTTTTCCCACGTCCGCCAAGACGCTTCGGCCCCGCGTGCTTGGCGCACTGTGGCCCGTCAGTCCGTCGGACGCAGGACGTCTTGATTAATGCGCGTAATCGCACAGCTTCAGACATGACGAGGACGAAATGTTCGGTGCCCGCCGAACTGGGCTGGCGTGAGACTAGACGTAGCCAATGCTTCTAACGTTAGTCCTTTGGCATGCGCGCTCGGCATGCAGTCACAGCACGAATAGCTTAGCATCTGCAGAATCTGCGACTTAATATCCCCTGGCCTCCCGTTGTGGCGGACAGTTGCTACTGGCCTGCTCGATCGATAGTGACCCTTGGCATACCTGCACTGCTACTGTACCGGGCCGCCGTCATGGCATTTGGTCTTAGATCAGAGTCATCGACGCATGCGAGCCGACATGGGCAAGATGATCGAGCTTGAGCTACACGACGCTTACGGCGGAGGGACCGGCGTACAGACGCGATGCTGCGAGACGTGGGGGCCAGTTTAATGGCAAGGTGGATCGTCAGATGAGCACATCGCGATGGCAGATGTATATGCCGCAGCGGCGTGCCCAAATCTGGCCGCCGCGAGAGGGCGTCTGTCACCCAAGATCGATGTCAAGTGGCAGGCCACAGAGATCTTGATGCCAGAGACCATGGCAATGTAACCCTGGCCATGGGGTTTTTCCTAATCACGCGATGAACGGCGTCCCCTTGGCATGCATGGTGAGATGCTGCGCAGGTGTCCAGATCATGCCCATGGATGGGATCGGACACATCGGCCAGACGACATCCCACGTTTTACGAGCAGATTGTCTTGATGGCCCTCCGACTTCGATACAGCATCCCGGGAGGAAATTGTGTAGGGTAAGCGAATTGTCACGGTTTCGCCGCCTGCATAGATGTCGTCTGTGGCATGACAATCATTGGAAAGAAATGGACTTGGAAATGGCTGTGGACGTAATAGGATTCTACTAGACAACTCCCAAAGGCAATCACATTCACAGGAGCTGAAAGCTGATGGTCAACCTGGTATCCGAGGTTTCAGTCACAAAGATGAACTTGGGCTGCGCTGGTCGATCGCTCACGGGGCCATAGCAGTCTGCTTCGAAGCAGAAAGTTCCCGAAATAGTGTACTGGATAATCCTGATATGTAAGATATACATCGCCAACATGGTAGAAGACTGGAATGTGACCCAGGACTCATCGCATCACGGCGAGCGCATCGGACGGAACCGTGAGAAGGCGCAGAAAACAGGCTTCCCAGGACTATATTGACCAAATTAAACGAGTTGTGTGCTTTCATCAAAGATGCGTTCATTACTCTTCTCGTATGATTGGCGATCGAAGGCTACGCCAGTCGGGCTATGACAGGCCATTGCCGTGATCTTGTCACTCGAGGAGCAGTCTCGTATACTGAGGAAGAGCAGGTTGAGATCCTGTGCACAGTCTAACATGATATGTACGTCTTCATGATAGAGTGTAAAAACGGGCATGGCCTCACACGCATGGCCTTTACAAGCCGTTGTCGTGCATGAGGAACAGATTCACGACTTGATGGCTTCAGACTGACCGAGAGCCGCACACAATCACAGTAATATGATCGAGAGAGAAGGTAATAATCATATCTTGAGAGTCCCATCACTACAACACGGACTCATTCCAGCGTTTATTATCTCCTCTTGCGCAGATGGACCTTTTTGTACCGCACGACCTCGGTGCCGCTCTCGTCAAACGTGCGCTCGGCGACAATCTTGTAGCCGCCGATGCGGGGAAAGACCTTTGTCCAGCCGACCCAGTAGGCGACGCCGAGGAGCAGGACGCCGCACCCGACGACGGGGAAGATGTAGTAGGGGTAGCCGTTGGCGGTCCAGGAGCCCTGGGGCGGGAGGAAGGGGACGAGGACGAGGAACATGTTGGAGAGCAGCCAGAGGATGGAGATGGGCAGGTAGGTGTGCCAGGGGGAGGACCAGTTCTCCGTCTTGCTCCACTGGAGGTAGATGAGGCCGGCGCCGACGAAGCCGTTGATCCAGGAGCCCGGGTAGGTGTAGAGGTTGACGACGAAGGAGTAGGCGGGGCCGCGGGGGGGCGCGAGGAGGACGACGACGGTGATGAGCCAGTGGAGGAAGAGGGCGGGCGCGGGGGCGTTGAAGGGCTTGCTGGAGGCCCAGAAGCGCGAGAAGGGGAGCATGCCCTCCTTGGCGAGCTCCTGGTTGAGGCGGGCGTGGGCAAAGGAGACGGCGAGGACGTTGCCGAGGTTGCTCAGGCAGACGAGGACGGGCAGGACGCGGCGGCCGGCCGTGTCGCCAAACATGTTCTGGAAGAAGACGCCGGCGACGAGGAGGTCGGACCCGGCGAGCTGGGCCTTGGGGATGGCGGCAAAGTAGGCGACGTTGGCGAGGACGTAGAGGATGGTGACGCCGCCGACGGCGAGGGGCGCGGCAATGGCGAGCGTCTTGCGCGGGTTCTTGAGCTCGGACACGACGTAGTTGGCATTCTCCCAGCCCTTGTAGCTGTAGATGACGTTGAGGATGGCGTTGGAGTAGGTCGAGGCGCTGCCGCCGCCGTAGCCCTCGCCCTCCTCGATGCGGAAGGCGTTGTCAAAGTTGCGCGGGTCGGGCACGCGGCGGTGGCCCGCCAGCGCGGCGAAGCCCGAGCAGACAATGATGAGCAGGGTGATGACCTTGAAGACGCCGAGGACGTTGAACAGGCGGATGCCCCATTTGGGCAGGACGGTGTGCAGGACGACGGCAAAGGTGACGCAGGCGACGCCGATGCCGCGCGCCGGCCAGCCGTCGACCGAGTCCCAGCCCGAGGCGAAGAGGACGTAGCGGCCAAAGGCGAGCGCGTTGCCGGTCGAGAAGCCGAGGAGCAGCATCTGCGCAGCGAGGACGCAGGTCATGAGGTACTTTGGCTTGCGGTACGCGCGCTCGAGGTAGTTCTTTTCGCCGCCCGAGATGGGAATGGCGAGGCCAAACTCGAGGAAGACGCTGATGCCGCAGAAGGTGAGGATGCCGCCCACGACCCAGAGCACAAAGGACACGCCCACGGAGCCGGTGGCCGCGAAGATGCCAGAGGGGGTAGAGAAGACTGGCAGGGAGTCAGTATCTTTCATAACGGCTCTTCCAGGTTGCTGCTGCTGCTCATAATGGCGCGCATCAGGCAGGGACTGGGAGAAACGTACTACCCGTGCCAATCATCTTGTTCAGGATGAGAAAGACGGCGCCCGTGACCCCGATCTTGCGGTCCTCGGAATAGGCGTACGTCTGCGCGTCGACGAGGCTGCCATTGTCGCCCGACTGGTCGCCATCCGCGGCGTGCGAGGGTAGATTCGCGTTGATGTCGGCTGCGGTGCCCGTCTTGCCAGGCTCCGTGGCGTACTCGGCGTCCTTGCGCGCGGTGAGCCAAGCCATGGCACAGCTGTTTTGGGGCGGGCGGCAGACGAACGGGTGGACAGGGGTGGGCTGGCAAGATCTCGGCAGTTGAAAAGAAGCTTAGAATAAGTCCACTGCCAAGAGCGGCAATCGTGCACGCATGCGGCAGTGCAAAGAAAAATCGACGCACTTGGTCGCCGGGAACAGACTCAGCACGCTTTCACCAACACTCAAAGGGCTGCGAGAGGGCGCAAAGCCTCCATGGTTAAATACTGTCAAGCTGCCCCCAAATCTGTGTTTGCAGAGTAGCATCGAGTGACACCGCGCGAGAGGCACTTGGACGAGTCAGCGGTTGCGATTTCGACAGGGACGTTGACGTGATCGCCCAAAATGGTTGGGCCGGGGGATTCAAAGCCCACCAACGGAGGATCTTTGCTCGCCCTGGTCGACGATGGCGTGCTGCTGCGCGCTTTCATTGGGGCGCGACGCCGAGTCTGCGCGGCACTGGCTTTTCTAGACGTCTTCTTTTCATGGCGCCCGAGGAAGCTTGTACAGTGGGGATCGATCATCATGTCTCGCCCCGGATCGCAGGGGGGGGCAAGGTCGCGTGCCCATCATCTTGTTGCTGTCGCCATTACAACATGGCAAGCGAATCCTCCGTATGGCGTGGCGGTGTACGTTGGCCCCCAAGAAAGATGGCCATCCCCTCGACCGGGCAGGGAAGGGTTGCTTGCCTGCTTACAGTAAGTAGCTGGCTGCCGGGGCCCACGACAAAGCTTGGCCTTTTCCTTTGTAAGCGAGATCCGCATGCGCAGGACCAGGTCGGGAAGGTCGACGTGCCCTAGCCGGCGCACGGTCTCGAGGCCGCTGTGTTGCTGCCTGGAGGGAGATTATTTCCCGAAGAGTCCTCGTCTTGCTGCAGTGACAAATTTTGATATCTTGCAGCTCGTTCTTCCCTGACTGCGTGCAGCATGGCAGCTGTTCACGTCCTCTGTCCGACTGCCGAGGGTGGAGTCCGCGGCAGGCAATCGTCTCTCTCCGAGACAAAAGAAACAGTCTCCCGACGCACGTGATCAGATCAGTCGCAAATGTCATGTCACCTAATTAACTTGGCAGTCAGAGTGTATCGTTCGTATCGATGTGCAATCGTCACCATGACATTGTGTGTCGGCCCATGGGCGTAGGCCACTTGGCCGTCGACTTGGATACTTTTCTTCGGCATCTTTCCACACTTCTCATCATCGCTGTCACAGAGGCGCCTTCTCGTCAAACTTAACATTGGGTATATATTCAAAGGCACGATGGAAGCGCGCCGCGTTACATGTACTTTACACAACGTCAAGTTGGGTACCAAGCAGGGCTTTTTCGCCGGCCGCGCCAGGCACCTTACTCCTCGTGCGTAGGGGGACCGGCGTAGTTGTTGTGGCCCCACACGGCATACCAGGCGGCGGAGATGGCCGCCGCACCAATGAAAACGGCGAAGGCGTAGTTGAGCGTGTCGGCAGTGACGGGGATCGAGGTGGGCATGCAGAACAGAGGAAGGGCCAGGAGGGTCCAGGCTGAGCACGGGTTAGCAGGGCATGTCACAGAAGGAGGGTGGCGGTCAAAGAAAACGTACCAAGAGCGATGATGTTGGCGGCGTAGCCAAAGGCGCCGAGGTAGAATTGTCCGTGCCTGACCTGCTTGCGGCCGGTGAAGAGGTTGATGGCAATGGGGCAGCCGTAGGCGGCCGTCAGGCAGATGACACCGACGCCAGAGAAGGCGTTGAAGGCGAGGGTCGAGCCAAAGTAGATGAGACCGAGGGCGAGCTGGACGACCATGCTGAGCATCATGGCGTTGAGGGGCACGTCGAGCTTCTTGTTCACCTTCATCCACAGCTTGGCGCCGGGGATGGCACCGTCACGGGCAAAGGCCCAGGCGCAGCGGGACGTGGCCGTCGTGCAGGCGACGCTGCACATGAGGCACAGGACGATGAGGGGCACGAGGAGGCCAAAGGCGCCGCCCGCCGAGCCGACGGCCGTCTTGAAGATGGTGGGCACGGGCTGCGCCGAGGGGATGTTAATGAGCATCTGGATGTCCGGGAGGACAAAGACAATCGGGATGAGGAAGAGCAGTCCACCGATCGTGTTGATGACAATGGTCGCCACCATGGCCTTGGGCACCTGGACGGACGGGTTGCGGACCTCCTCGCACATGCTGATGATCATGCCCGTCGACGAGGTCGCGTAGCCGGCGTGCAGGAGGCCGACAAAGAAGGACCAGCCATTGGGCCAGCCCGACGAGTTCTCCCAGTGCGTGAAGACGTAGTCGGCGCTGCGGCGACCCTCCTTGGCCAGCACGAGGATGCTGATCACCATGGCGATGACACCGGCAAAGGTCCAGAAGATGGCGGCCGTGTCGAGCCACGGCAGCCACTTGTTGCCCAGGGCCGAGATGGCGTTGCAGACGAGCGTGATGGCGAGGAAGAGGAGGTAGATCTGCCACGTGGTGCCCGGGAACACGTCGCTGGCGCCGGGCTCGGACTCGAAGACGTTGAGACACGCGACGATAAAGGTGGTGGCACCGAATGTCACAGACAGGGTGATGGTGATGTTGCCCACGAGGTACAGCCAGCCGCAGATCCAACTCGCGGCGCGCTGCCAGCGAGCGGGTGCGAGCATGAAAGCTTGGTAGTACACGCCTATATCGCAGAAAACTCATTAACACGCGTTCATGAACAAGGGCGGGACAGCATTCGCAGAGGGGCACCAGACGGTGAGGCCATGGGTCGTCGCATCTGGGTATGCACACACACACACACACGGTGGACGGCACAGCGCAACGCGAGCACGCAAACAAGCAATGGGGGGAAGGGGGGGTTCACAGTACCTCCGGCAGTAGGGTATACACTGGTGATTTCACCAAGAGAGGCAGCCACGCAGAGAATGATGAGAGAGACGAGGATCCAGCCCCAGATGATGGTGACGGGACCACCGTTCACCAGCGGATAGTAGAGAGTCGTGGACAGACCCCAGGGAATCGAGGCCAGCACGAAGGACATGAAGGCCACCTGAAGGGTCGAGCGGTTGCGGGAGAGCTCTGGCTTGTAGCCCAAGCCCTCGAGCATGCCGTCGGCCTCCTCCGCCTTGGAGGGGCGACGGGCAGGCGGCGAATCATAGTCTGTGACTGGCTGCTTCATCTTGTCCAAGTCTCAAGCGTCCTCGTTGTCGTCGTGGGTTGCGATGGGAGAAGCGAAACTTTGTTGCCGAGGAGTGGGATCACGCGACGCAAGACCCGGGGGAAAAAATGTCGAGCGTGTCAGGGTACCTGCGGGCGAGACGAGCGCAGATCACCAGGATCGAGCCGGGGTATAGTCTTGGTAGGTTGACGTTCTGGCGCACGTGCGAGTTTGTGCGAGACAGGAATCGTCAATCTAGGGGTCGTGCGTGCGGCGGCTGTCGACAAAGGGCTACAGTTTTCAATCAACAGACAGACGGATGCGAGCGAGGGAGCTGGACGGCCCAGGTAGATAAGAGCCTCGAGTCCAGAGCTCCAGTAAAGTCTGCACCCGGGGATGCACGCGCAAGAGTTTGACGACTGGGATCTGGAGCCACCCACCCTGTCCTGGCGGGCATCCAGCGGGGTGGGTCGAGTGGCTAATCCAAAAGAGTCTTGATGCGCCCAGACGGCCTCCATTTTCTCAGCTTCCAAACGTAGGCCAAGCACATGGCTCGGCAAGCATGGGAGTGAGCGACAGGAGAAACACAGAGTGAGAGAGACGTACCGTAGCCGGCAGCGACCAACCGAGCGAGTCAGGGCACGACTGGTCCCAGGCGGCGTCGAATGGCGAGCTGTAGATTCAACCATGGCCAAGACGCTAGCTGTAATGATGGCACAGGGCCGAAACCTTGGCCTTGCCGTGTGGCCCGTGTCCAGTCGCGGGTGAAGATTGCGCTCCAGTCTGTTCCATCCATGGGGCGGCCATGGGGGGCCATGTCGTCAGCGGAGTTTGCAGCAGACGCGTCCAACCAACAAATTCATACATGACTGTAATTAAGTATGAGTTGCAGGCACGCACAGACGCACGAGCAGAACGAAACCGTGTTAAAACATGCGGCATGGCCGACGGACGGGGGGCCTCCAGCTGCCTGGCTGCCTGGATAGATGCCTGCTTGCGTTCCTGCCCGCTGCTGATTGGCACATTCTGGAATCGCCGGGCTTGGCCGAGCCTCCGAAGCTGGAAGCTGGGACCAAGGGGAAGGAGGGAAGGGAAATAGGGAGGGTGGGGGGAGGGCCAGAGTTGGCAGTGGCCAGATGCAGGACGGGATTGGCTGGACGGGTGATAGATTCTGGCCGAGGCCGAGCCACGTGACTGCTGGCATGCACTAGAACAACTGGCAGAACTCTAAATGACCGACATTCCAGGGCCCCGGTGGCGATTACAGCGGGTGGCCAGAAGGCCTTGACATTTCACATACCCGGGACCGTCGCCCTCCACGTCACGGCTCATGGTCTCGTGAGCATCGTCAGAGCCATATCCAAGTGGCATGATGCCTCCGTCTTCGACATCCGCCCTATCCTCGCTGCTCTAACAATCAGCCGCGCCCGCCGTTGTAGTCGGCGCCGCCCGCCTTCCGCAGCCTCGCCACAATGTCCTTCTCGTCGAGCTCGCTCTTGTCGCTGGCGGGAATGGCGATGCTGTGATGCGACAGGACCCTCTTGACCTCGCCGCTCTCGATGCTCACGCGTGCCTTACGCATCACCTTTGTGCCCTCGCCGATCCAGACGACCACGGCAAACTTGATGCGCGTGCTCTCCTTGTCGTTGGCGTACTCGATGCGCACGTAGCCGTACTGCACCTGGCTGTCGTCCAGCGCCGCCTTCATCTCCTCCAGCCCGCCGCTGCCCGTGCCGCTGAGCTCGAGCTTGTTGCCCGACGCCGCCGCGTACGAGATGAGCAGCCAGTTGGTCGCGTCCTTGTCCGAGCGGACGGCGTCGTAGGCCGCCGCGATCTCGGGCGCGTCCAGGCCCGACATGGTGCCAAGTGTCGACTAGAAATGTGGAAAGGAGGGGAGCGGTCACCGCTGTTCGGCAGGCGGGCCTGTGCGCAGTCGGCAGGTCGTGACACGGAGTAACTGTAATTATGCTGGGATTGTCGCTCCTCGTCGTGGATGGCTCTCGTAATCGTTAATCTCGCAGACTGGTAATCCCTCCAGGGCTACTGTACGCACGGCACAGCTTGGTCGCAATGGGATCTGGATCTGGAGAGTGAGGGGTTTGCTTGGAGGGGCACGCCCAGACTGCCAAGCCGCCACCCCTAATCCAGGGGCTTGCTTACCCGACCAACTACCCTACGCATGTTGCAACCAACGTGCATCTTGAATCTGCAAGGCCTGCACAGACCGTCGTCGAGGGCACTTTTTTTTTTTCTTCGTATCGAACGGAGTGTCTAGAGACTTCTCTGCTGGCGCATATGGACGGGCTGATCCTTTCGGCCCTCGACGCGGCATGTGACACACGTGAGGCCATGGACGTTATGCGCCCTCACCTTGATGCAGCTAACGACAGAGAACTCGGTTAGGCTGGATGTGGATCACTCTCAAGGAGCATAAAGATATGCTGTTTTGGTCATTCTTTTTGAACCTACAACAATAACAGTCAGAACTATTAAGCCTTTCTGGGGTGGCTATGCTGTGCACGGCCTGCCCCCTGAAGCCCAGCATCGCGTCCTCACTCTGTTCTACGTACCATGTACCGTACGATATAACTAATTGCTTACTACATCCTGCAATACGACGCACGGCACTCAGGGCGCGCCCCTGAACCCTGCAACTAGTCCTGCACATCAAGCGTCCCCGAGAAATTGCTCCTTGCAGGCCCAGCGGTCGTCATCTCCGAAACATCACGACTGATTGGAGGCCTTGCACGCTTGTTGGTCGACTAACGCACAGCACATTGAGCCGATACCAAAGCCGACGAGAGTCGGCCGGCGTCTGCGTCCGACTCGGTACAATGTGAGAAGCGGACGGACCAGCTCCTCGTAGGTGATCGGTCGTATCTCACGATCCTCGACATCACAAGCCGCCCCGCCGCCAGCCGAGGCAATTGGCACAAAAAAATCCGCCATGCCCATCATGGTGCTGTAATAGAAAGGGAAAAAAAACAACGCTCTCATCGTCCCTGACCGTCCAACTCATGTACCTGCGCGCAGGCACACCTCTCGCACTCAGTGCCATGCTGCCTGCACCGGCGACGACCCGCTACGCTCTCTGCGCGGGCAACGTTCTCAGTGGCACCTGAATCCTCCGCCGTATCCAAAATCTCTAGAGTCCAGTGCGACAGGTATCAGGTAGGGTATACGCCGCATTTTGTACTGGATGAACATGGCCCCGTTCGCGGAGAGGGACCTCATATGCCACGTGTATGAGAAGTCTTCTGCTGCTATCACGACCTGGGCTAGAAAAGTGGCCAAGGCCTCACCCGGGCCGGAGATTTGCGATGCTGCTTGTAAATTGGCGCCGCCTTGCCCCTACGCGTGTACAAATCGACCGAGCTTGGCAAGATCTTGATGCCTTCGATGGCCGCATGGAGCTGACTAGCGCCCAGAGATGAGGCGGCGGATGAGGAGCGAACTTTGCCCCTGGCTTGAGTACGTGCTCAGGATGTAGCTCATGAATCAACCAGGTTGCAGTGATCTCGGACCATAGCCCAGCACTTCCTCATGCCCGTGCCCATGGACTCGCTTTCCACATTGTCCGTCCACCGACTTGGTTGTTTGTTCTCATCGGCGGGCGCCACTGCCTCGTCCGTGTCGAGCCTGAACAGATGCACGTGCATCGTAAGCTTGAGATGCGAAAAAAGCCATGGCACACTGCCCAGCTCGCTGACGTGCTCGAGCGTGTCGTCGCCCGTCCCCAGGAGAGACACCACGTGCGCGTGGGCGAGAGCCTTGCGCTGCTTCGAGGTCGAGCCCTCGCCCGCGTCCAGGGTCTTGGAGGGGAACTCCCACAGCCCGGCCAAGAGTCCCTTTTCCGGGCGCCGGTGGATGAGGAAGCCCCCGTCGCGCGTCTGGATCGCGCAGACGAGCGTCTCCTCCACGCGGACTGCCTTCTTGACCACCTTGAGCGGGAACTTTCTGGCGTGATTCGCAATCGTCTCGAGCTGCGCCGCCTTGGTCTTTGCTGCTTCGGCGGCCTTGGCAGGCGGTTCTTTGGTCGGCGGTTTGCTGAAAAAGGATGAGAGCGTCGCCTGCTTCTTGCTCGGCTTGGCTGCTGGCGCACTCGCAGCGGCTGTTGCCTCTGCTACATCCGATTCATCTTGTGCATTCTCGAAGGACTCGCAGAGAGTACACGCATCCTCAATGTCAGGGGTCTTCATCGAGGTCGGTTTGCCGTCCTTGCGCGCGCCAATCTCTCGACCTTCGAGATACGCCCGACACGTCGAGGTGATGGGGCAGGCTGAGCAGTTTGGCTTTGGGCCGCATATCGTGCTTCCCAGCTCCATCAGCGCCTGGCCCCATCTGCCTGGCCTGTCACTCCTCGGTATCTCACTGGCGTTGTCGACCGCCGCGTCATCACCCCGGGCGACATCCTTCACTAGGGCATCTGCCGCCGCCCAGAGCGTGTCAATGACTCTCTTGTCGGTCTTGACGTTGCCCAAGATGCCCAGCTGGCGACTGAGCACGCGCAACACGTTGCCGTCCACCATGGGCTCCGGTATGCCAAAGACGATGCAGGTGATGGCGCCTGCCGTGTACCGTCCCACGCCGGGCACCTCAGACTGCAGAGTCTTGGCGTCGGCGGGCAGCAGACCCTGGAAGCTCTTGTGCGCGACCACGTGTTTGGCCGCCTCGTGGATCCTCGTCGCCCGGCTGTAGTACCCCAGACCCCGCCACGCGGCAAGCACGTCGTCCGCGTCGGCGGCGGCCAGGTCCTGGATCGTGGGCCACTTTTCCATCCAGCGGTTCCAATAGTCAATGACGACGGCCACGCGTGTCTGCTGCAGCATGATCTCGCTGATCCACACTTGGTAGGCTCGACGCTCGAGCTGCGTCCGAAGCTCGTCCTTGTCGGCTATCGCGTCTGGGTCGAGCCATGTTTTGCGCCACGGCATGGAGCGCGCTGTGCTAACGCTGTCGAACCAGTCCAGGAGGGCCTTCTGGCCTGCCTTGCCGATGGATCTGTCGAGAAGAAGTGGTCTGTGGTACACGGTGTTGTGCTCGCGATTCGGTATCGCGCATGTTGGTTCTGCTGGCTCCTGTGTCGCAGCCGCGCTGAAGAGTATCTGGTGAAGGCGAGAGGCCTCCTCTTTCGTGCTGCTGCCTGTTTTGCGTCGTTTGGCAGGGGCCTCGTCTGGCAGTTCGTCTTCGGACGCAGAGTGAGTGGCCTGCGCCTTGTAGTCGCCGTCGTCGTCGGTCTCAGACGCGGTTCTCATCGTCTGGGGCTCACGAGCAGTCCTTTTGAGGACAGACCTCGCTGTACTTTCCCTCCCAGCCACGAGGCCGGTCACTGCACGCACCGCAGATCTTTTTGCTGGCATTGTGAGGAACAGTTTGTGCTGCAGGCGTGAATTGGATGCCAGAGAGCGAGGAAAGGGTTCGTCGCGTTCGTGTCGCGTAAAGTCGTGACGAGTGCCGGACGGCACGGGTTTCGGGATTCAGCGGGACTCGCCCCATCCATCTCCCTGCTTCGTTCATGTCTCTCATAAACTCGCAGGATGTCTCATCACATGGAAGCAACCTGCCCAAGTTGAGATCATTTTTGTGTACTTGAACAAACTTTCAAGCATGGCATCTCGTAATTCTGATCTATTCGAGAAGCACTGATTCACTGGAGTGAGACCAAACGGTCTACCGCAGAGGGGCAAGGACATGCTCGTTGCGGTCTCATCGTGCTTTAATATCCAAAGAGGCAGAATCCAATCTTGGAGGTTGATCCTTCCCAAGTACAAGAGTCTCCGCCAGCTCTCAATATTTTCAAGCGACGGCTGTGTTATCAAGGCACTCTCCGTGGCCCGATCTTGCAGCTATAGTCAAGCTAAGGTCGAGGAGCTCGAGGTATATTCCGAAGTCGATGAGCCCGACGAGACCAGACTTGGCGTCACCAGGCCCTGAAAAGCACGAGGATCTGTGTCGCAGCCTCTGCGGATCTTTGTGCCTGAGTCCAGACAATGGATTGCGCCTCAAGCAACCAGTTGGCCTTCGATGGATACGGCAAAAGAGTCACCTCGACTCTCGATGCGTGGTCTCTCGCAGGTTTCATCATGAGCCCCAACACATTCTGAACTCATATTGGATCCCTCAGTCTAGCAAATTTGGGGCCGAGTTCAACAAGTCCGCCCTTGTTCATCGCGAGCTCCAAACTTGTCACGACAAAGGCCCTTGTGTCGCCTGGGACCTGGTAGGATTTTCCGTCGCTCACGTCTGTTTTGATATCAACTTGAAACTTTTGACGGCAACACTGACACCAACGAGGACCTGTTCTTCTCGGGCGTGTACAATAAGAATGGTACGATCACGACAAACGTGTCTAGAACTGGACCTTTAGCGCCTGACTCTACGGGTATATACTTTACTCATATCTTTGCAAACAACTCAGACATATTCCTTGACCTGCTCCTCGAGCCACTCCCAAAACTTGCGCGCCGTGCCCTTGCCGCCCTCGCTCTCGTCCTTGGCATTGTCCTGCAGACTCTGGGAGATGGTGCCCTGCCGTCCAAACGGGATGACCCAGTCCCTGTTCTTGACGTCTGGCGAAAAGGCGGCGTAGAGCTCCGTGTACGCGCCATTGACGACGGGATAGCTGAAGAGCCAGTGGACGTTCTTGCCGAGCAGGCCCGCCGTCCGGCCCAGGTCGCTCCTCAGGTTGCCCGGGTTGAGGCTGACGCTGACGATGCCGTCGTCGCCAAACCGCCTGCCGTATTCCATGCCCTGAAAGTAGTTTCCGGCCTTGCTCACGCCGTACTGGTACGGGTTGGGCCGCCAGGAGTGGTAGTCGAGGTTGGTGAGGTCGACACCGTACGAGGGCGCGAATGCCTCCGCGGCAGAGGAGGCCACCCAGATGACACGAGTGCTGCCGGGAGGGGAGGACTTGGCGGTGGCCTGCAGCAGCGGCGTGAGCTTCTTGGTGAAGAGAAAAGGGGCCACGCAGTTGGTGCCGAGCTGCAGCTCGTAGCCCTGCTTCGTCTTGGTTCCGTTGCCGGGCATCATGACGCCGGCGTTGTTGAAGAGATAGTGCAACTTGGTCTCCTTGGCGAGGAACTCGTCGGCTGCCTTGGAGGTGGCGGGCAGGTCACCCAAGTCCAGGCTCAGAAAGGCCAGCTTGCCCTTGGACGAGGGCTGGGACGCCTTGATCTCCTCGATGGCGGACTGGGCCTTGGACTCTGTCCTGCAGGCGACGTAGACGGACGCATTCTTGGCGTAGAGGATGCGCGCGACCTCTTTGCCGACACCTGTGTTGGAGCCTGTGACGATGCAGACCTGCAGGGCTGTGAGCGAGGCTGGCTTTCAAGAAGAAGACGCGACGGGGTGGGCTTGCCTTGTCAGTGAGATCGGGCACGTTGGCCTCGGTGAATGTGGGCTTGGGCGGGAACGCCTGGCTCAAGAAGTTGAGGTTCACCATATTGGCAGTTGTTAGGTGATGATGGCTGCACAGGATCAAGGGCCCAAAATCGTGGAGATGGCGGACGCAATTGTAGAAGACAGCAGCGACGACGGGAGCTGATTTGCCGCATCCGAGTTTGGGCGTTTTCAATGGAGGGCGTTACTACCTTAGATAAGGCGCGTGTCTTAAAGAATGCTTCATGAGAAGGAGTTGCGGACTCGTCGCAGGCGTCATGACCTTGCCACCATTGGACAATGGCGGTGACCCTGACCTGGGCCTTGGGACTTGCCGAGGCCATGCCCATGCTGGGCGGCCTGCATTAATGTACAGAAGCTAGAGCCATTTAGGACACCATCTTGCGACCACGGCTCGTGCCTTACACATGACATATCCAGATCTATGGCTCGCTATACTACCGACCAGAGTATGAGATATTGGCCAGACGTGAAAAGGCTTGCCAAATACATGTACGTTGAGGTTTGTGGCATGATGAGAAGACGCCGTCGTGTTGAGGTTTATAATTATAGTGCTGACTCCCTGTCGAGGCAGCGCATACTCATCACCGGCACCAGCAGCAAGCTGTACGTTGCCTCAACAGGGGGCATCCATTAGACATCTGATTGAAACTAATCCCAATGTTAACAAGAATATTGATTCGACATTTCAAAACACCAGATTGGGCAACACTTTCATGTTCGTTCATTCTCACTTTTGGGCCGACCACAGCGCATGTGGCTGAAGCATAGCAGCCACACTTAGCGGGCTCCGTCATCGCCATGGTGCGAGCCACACTCCGGCGCAACGTCGTTTCTCTCCACTTTTAACCGCCGGTTCGCCAACACCACTGATCCCGCACACGACCCAAACAAACCACCACCAACGTCACTTACTTCACGCCGCCGTCAGTAATTCGAGGGCTAACGCACCGCGGAAGAAATATCTCCGAGTACATCCTGGAGACAGTGCCACCAGCGTGACTCTCCATTCGCCCTCGCACATGCCCTCTTGGGAAACGAGCAGGCAATCGCGCTGATCACTGTCCCTTAGGGCAATGCTTTGACCGGTCCAGCAGCTGCCCTCGCTCACATCGCATTCCTTGGGCTGCTTTGACGTGGAGAATCGCGCGGCTATCGCGGTCTTTGGCTTCATGCCATCCGGAGGCTCGTCAAGATGAGCGCTCCCTGTTCGTCCCCCCCTCCTCCGCCCCTCCCCGGATGCCGCATTCAGCAGCTTGTGAATCTAACCAGCGCACAGTGTCTGCCGAGGAAACCAGACGCTACACCGATATCATCGATGACATCCTCGCCAAAGCCGATCTTGAGACCATCTCCAGGAAGAAGATCCGCCAGGGCCTGCAGGATGCGCTCGGTGGCGCTGACCTCAGCGAGCAAAAGGTGCGCGGGCTCACGATTCCTCCAGGCACGTCAAGGTCTCGGCGCCGAACTGACTGAAACAACGACAGGATGCCATCAAGGCACTGATTGAAGCGCGCTTCGACGCCGTCTCCAACGTCACTCCCGAACCGGCCCCCTCTCCGAAAAAGCGCTCCAGTGCTGCGGCATCCGAGCCGTCTGCGTCTCCCGAACCATCGCGGAAAAAGGTGAAGCGATCCGTTCCGACCGAGGACGCGGACGCCCGTCTAGCCGCGCAACTGCAGGAGCAGGAGAACCGACTCGCGCGCGGCCGGTCCACGCGAGGTGGTGCCGACAACAAGACCAAGCCCAAAAAGGCCGTCGCGAGGAAGAAGAAGAGCTCCACCAAGATTAGCGCCAACGACGACAGCGAGGTGGAAGGCTCCGATGGTGAGCCAAAGAAGAAACGCAAGGCGGGGGGCGGCTTTCAGAAGCCCTTCAACCTGAGCCCTGCGCTGGCAGACATTGTCGGGGAAAGCCAAGTAAGTCTGGTCTTGATCCGCAACTACCTCGTACCCAGGATGTGTGGATGCTGAAACCTCGATAGCTTGCCCGCCCCGCCGTCGTCAAAGGCCTCTGGGCTCACATCAAGAGCAACGACCTGCAGGACCCCAACGACAAGCGATCAATCTTGTGCGACGCCAAGTTATATGCGGTGTTCAAGCAGGCCAAGGTCAATATGTTTAGTATGAACAAGGAGCTCGGCAAGCATCTGTACCCCGTCGAGGAGGCCCCAGTTCAGGAGTAGGCAGGGCGGCACGCACAGCAAACGCTGGCCCATGGAGCTGAGCGCCCCAAGCATTGTTTGCTCGCTTGGCCGACAGGCGCAGTGGACATTCGGGACACGCCCCGTCATTTTTCCTTGCCTGTTTCTATTCTAGGGCAGACCAAGAATCGAAAACGCAAGATCTCTCAGACAAGCTCGGAGTTGGAACTGGGACGGCCGTTGGTTTGAGGCGTTGTGAGAGGACTAGGCAGACATAGCATTTCAGGATTTCAATTTTTGCGCAGCGAATATCTTTTTTCAGAACGTCTGAAGCATCCAGGTAGCCGCAATCAGTTCACACCACTATACAATGACGGCTTTCCCTGCCTGCATAATTGAATGAGTCGAAAAATATCATCCTCATGACCCGACGTCATCAGGGCAACCAACGGTTTAGGGTAGCTTGAGCTGAGTCACCCGGAGTAGATTGCTCGGGCCGGAAGCCCAGGCAGACCCCTGGCATGTGTTGACCCCACTAATGATCGGTAGGCCGATGGCAGTCACCATCAGAACCCCTCCACAGCAACTGCCCTCCCTGGTGACGGCGCAGCTCGAGGCGATATTTTTCGAGGCTCCCCCGGACAACTCATTTCCCTTACAACCACCATTTCCCCATTGGCAGCAACCGAAACCTCTCTTCACGCCTGCATTCGGCGTCGAAACGTCCCAAACTTTTTCAAATACCACTGACAATTCACCCTTCGCCGCGACTGCGCACGCGATGGACGCATCATCGACCGGACCAAACGGTCCAGCAACTCAACCACCAGACGGACCTCCGAGTTTTCATACAGGCCCAAGGCATGGCAGAGGAGGCCGCGGTCGCGGTGGACGGTCGAGGGGCCGAGGAGGAGGCGGAGGAGGTCCCCACCGTCGACCACAGCAAGCACAGCAAGCACAGCAAGCACAGCAAGCACATGATGCACAGGAGCAACCTGAAAACCCCAATGCCCAAGCGCTCGCAGCTGTGGCGAGGCCCAAGGTCGCAGTCCAGGAGGAAGACGTGCCAGAAGATGCCGAGCTATGCTTCATTTGCGCAAATGTCGTCTCGCACCATTCTATTGCACCGTGCAATCACACAACGTGCCACATCTGTGGGTTAAGAATGAGAGCCCTGTACAAGGACAAGAACTGTGCGCACTGTCGGGTATGTCATGTTTGGGCGCTTGGTTCAAGGAGAGCTGCTTACAGGACCAGACACCGGCGCCATACGTCATCTTCGCCCACGACGCGACAAAACGATTTGAAGAGTTCACCGAGGCAGAAGTAAGCACGGTAGATCACAACATTGGCATCAAGTACGCCAACGAAGATATCGTCGGCGACACCGTCCTCCTGCTCCGATACAACTGCCCCGATCCCGACTGCGACTTTGCAGGATTAGGCTGGCCAGATTTGCACCGCCACGTGCGTTCTGCACACAAGAAGCGCATGTGCGACTTGTGCACCAGGAACAAACGTGTCTTTACCCACGAGCATGAACTCTTCGCGGACAAGGAGCTGGAGAAGCACATGCGTCGTGGTGACGACAAGCCCGGGGCTGCCGACCAGACTGGGTTCAAGGGCCACCCGCTGTGTGGATTCTGTGGCGAGCGTTTCTACGACGACGACAAGCTATACGAGCATTGCCGGATGAAACACGAGCGCTGCTTCATCTGTGACAGGCGGGATGCACGGCACCCACATTACTATCAAGACTACAATGCCCTGGAGGCCCACTTTAAGAAAGACCACTACCTCTGTGCGGATCGTGAGTGTCAGGAGAAGAAGTTTGTCGTCTTTGACACAGAGCTGGACCTACAAGCGCACCAGCTGGCCGAGCATGGAGGAAAGGCCAGTGGGCGTGAGGCCCGGCTGGTTGACATCTCGGGATTCGACATTCGAAGCTCGTTCCAGCCCGAGGGGCGAGGTGGGCGAGAGAGAGGGCGCGGCCGTGAGGGCAGGGGCAGGGGTAGAGACCAAAATGCCGACGTTGCGCCCGTGACGACCCCTCAGGCTCTGCGAAGGGACGAGATAGCCTTTCAGAGACAAATGGCTATTCACTCTGCACAGTCCGTCTCGAACCGTACCTTTGGTGGACAGCTGTCCGGGGCAGCTCCATCGGCGGCCACCCCATCAGGGTCCAGGGGTAACAACAGCCAGTCGACAACACCTCGACCCCAGGCCACCGCTCCTGCCAGCATTGATCCCATGGACACCCAAACTACGATTGATCCAGCCAAAATGACACCCGCGGACCGAGCTCGCCTTGTTCGTCACGGCGCTGTCATTGAGCGTGCCGCAAACCTGTTAGGCAACGATGCACAGAAGATGACCACGTTCCGCGACTCTGTCTCCTCATACCGCAAGAATAAGCTCACAGCGCCTCAGCTCGTCGATGCCTTCTTCGGGCTGTTTGCGGACACAGCATCAAGTGCCCTAGGCACCCTTGTGAGAGAGGTGGCTGATCTCTTTGAGGACCCGGCCAAATCGACTGGCCTGAAGGCGGCTTGGCAGGACTGGCGAGCCATCAACGAGGACTATCCAAGCTTACCTGGGCTCAGTGGCATGCAGGGCGCCACTGGCTGGGCCAATGCGGCCAGCGCGAACCCGTCACAGCCAGGCGGCGCGCCCGCGCAGAAGCACTCCAACCGCGTCCTCAAACTCAAGAACAGCACCCGCCTCGGTGGTCCCGCGCCTGTGCCGGGCATGTCGCCGCCCGGGTGGACGCCTCGCCACAACGCCAAGCCCGTGGTCTCGTCATCGTCCGCGGCATTCCCCTCCCTCCCCTCGGCTGGCCCGTCCAGAGCCAGTGCCGCTTCGACATCATGGACCACGACAACGGGCACAGCGTCCTCATCAGCACCATCATCATCCCGCGCGTCACCGGCAAACACGACTCTGCCCCGCCGGCCGCCGCCCCGAACCGCGGCCGGCGAAGACAACTTCCCAGCACTGCCGGCCGCACCGAAGCCGACAACTACCATCTGGGGCTATGGAAATGGGCGTGGCGTACGACGCGACACCCCAGGCGACACTGGGTTCTCATGGGGCGGTGGGAGTGGTGCTGCGTCACCGGCCAACGAAGAGGCCCCCGAGGGCTCTGGTGGGAAAAAGGGCAAAAAGGGCAAAAAGGTCCTTGTCCAATGGGGATAAATGTTTTGGTACGAGCGCGGTGGGCTGGAGAATACAGACTGCGCATGGCTTGTGTTTCAAAAAAAACACGAGGAATACAGACAGAACTAGCCAAGCTCTCAATTGAATGATGACAGCGCTGAGTTACAATCCTGCGGGCAGGTAGTAGTCCACGAAACGGTCCGAGTCATGCCAGCCCACATCCAAAATCACGTTCCAGCAAACCAGCACCAACGAAGGAAACCGCATCGTCCAGAAAGCCAAGTATCCTGCGGGCAACGCACCGACTGCCTTCTTCAAAGAGTCTGACATGTCCTCGTAATGATTCCTCTTGTTGCGCAGGGCGCGAAGCAGGTCCAGCATGCGCGTTCCGGTATACTTGCGCTGCTTGCCGAGAGAATCCACAAATGCCGGAGGGAGGATGCGAAGGAAGTCACCCCTGATCACCTCCGCAGCGTGGCTCTCCAGTTCCTGCAACGGGTACGATGGAGGATCGCGACACTCCTTCTCAAAGTGGTCCGACACATCGCACAAGAATGCAAGCTTCTTCTTAGCCGACCAAAAGAAAGGGTGCGACAGAATGTTGAGGGCCGTTGGGCGTTCTTTCGGGTCGTGGCGGAGCATAGATGTGATCAAGTCTTTTGCTTCCCACGCAAAGTCGCCCAATGAATCCAGAGGGGAGAGGTCATAATTGCCACGTCGAATGTTGACCTCGCGCATGTACCGGTCGCCACAGTCGTAGGGGTGCTGCCCGTTGGACAGGACATAGAAGAAGATCAGCCCCAGTGCGAACACATCAATGGCTCTGGTCGCCCTCCGGCCGCTCATCAGCTTCTCATCGCCGACAAGTATCGACCCGGATCCGCTCTGGGTGTCAAGACCACTCATCTGGCTGTGGAAGTTGCGAGCGCCAGCCGTGGCTGCAGCGGCGAGTTTGTCGTCGTCGTACAAAAGCTCTGGCGCCCGCCATCCAGTGGTCCCCGCAGCTCTACCGTGCGTCGTGCCAAAGGATGACTGATCAAGGTCCAGTTTCTTGCATAGGCCAAAGTCTGCTACAAGCATGCGAGGCTTTCCAGTCTTACCAAGGCAGGCCATGACATTTTGTGGCTTCAGATCGCGGTGTACAATGCGCAAGGAATGTAGATGCGCGATGCCGTTGGTGATTTGATACAGAATCCCTGGTAGATCCATCCGGCCTGCTTCAGCCAGCTCGCGGTGCAAGTGCGGCTTCTCAACAATGTCGGCCAGAGAGGCGTCGCAGAGCTCAAGAGCAATGTAGATGAACCCGTCATGCTCCTGTTGGTTGAAGTAGCGGATCACTGCAGGGCATTGTTAGATGTTTGCCTCAAATATGAACAAGGCTTCCTACCATTCGGGTGATCGTCAGACTCCTTGAGGAGCTTCGTCTCTTGCTGCGCAATCTCATAAAACGTGAGCAGCAGCCGCTTGACTGCAACTTTCCGACCGTCATATTCACCAGAATGCACCGTAGTGCCGTTGGTGCCATTGCCGAGGACCTTGTTCTGGTACACAACAAGGCCTGGCAGTCGCAAAATTGTCCCATCATCCACGTCTTCCATCTTGCCTGTTCGTACCGTGGTAATGTCGGGGCGCATGATGACACCGTCTGCGTTCTCGGAAGTATCGTTTGGCTTCAGAGTCGAGCTGTCGAGCTTGCCTTTGCCCTTTTTGTGTTTGACGCCACCGCGCCGCCCACGGCGTGCCTTCTTCTTCTCTGGGGACGCTTCGTCAGACGACCCTGGCCGCGCGGCTTCTGGCTCGACTACATTTGCCGCGGTTGCAACAGGTTGAGTAATGACGAGCTCTGCAGATGTCGCAGTAGTCACCGCAGCATCAGAATTAGTCGACTGCACCACAGGGGCATCGGCTGAATCTCTGGGCAGATCAATGAGGGCTTCTGGCTTGCTCTCCTGGTTGGCACTTTGTGAGGCCAAGTCTGTTGCTGTGCCGAGTTTCGCATCGCCTTTGCTGCCCAAAGACGACAAGAAACTGGCCACAACCTCGCGTCGTTCTGAGCCGCTCAGATGCCTAAACTTGTTGCCATAGTACATGAAGGCCCCCGTTGCTAGGAGAATGAGAAACGGATTCTTCAGCAAGTCCATGACGCTTTCAAGCGCACTGCTCGGAAGAGATTTGACCTTGTCGACAATCCCCATATCTTGCTTTTCCGAAACGACAGGTAGCCAGTCCTGTTCCGTCGAATCGGGATCATACCCCTCCATCGGTCCAGCAGGCAGGGTGGCCGGGATACTGTCGCCGCTTGGCATTGGAGAGCCGAGAAAGTGTGTCCCGATCAAAACTCGAGAGTCCTCACTAAACCCTGGTCCGTACTCCCAAACGTCGCGACGGGATACTTTGGCAAGAGGAGCATCGATTATTAGCGGGTACGCTCGACCTGACATGGCGTACCAGTCTCCCATTGCTGTGTGGTTGAGAAAGATGCTGTTGCTTCTGATGCGTGCAATCTCTTGACTCTTTGAGGGCATGGTCGGCTGAGGAAGCACAACGAGCTCGGGGTGGCTGTCGCGAGGGGCGTCCCAGGGGCGGCATACATCAAACACCCGAGCCACGGGGGAGGACAGCTGCTGGCTGAACCTTGGTGAAGCTGGCTGTTCAGGATTATAGTCAAAGGCATAGACTTTGCCATCATGTTGGCTCGTTATGTAGCGGCTGTCTAGAGAGGTGTGATAGTTGGCGAACAGATCGGCATCGTAGTTGTTAGGACCCCATTCCGTATATTTGAGGGTTGCAACCGGCTTGCCATCAACGCGACGCTGTATGCCGACAGTGTACTCTGTGCGTCCCAACGTGATTGTGCCCGTAGAGCTACATTCCACTTTGTCGGCGCTGTATAGATAGTCTGGACGCAGACAGCTCTCTGCCTCGTTCACGTGAGAGCCGCCGGATCCGAACCACTTGAGCACGCGACCTGTCGCAGCGTCTAGAGTGACCAAGGTTGTCTTCTTATCACCAGTGTACACGACAGCGGGGTTCTCGTCGGTGTATGGAGCCAGCTCCTCGACGAGCCGCTTCATGGTGAAGCTCGTGCGCACCAGACCGACGCCAGGCTCGGGGATCCACACATAGATCAGACCGTCGCGGGTTGGTTCAACGGCCCATAGATAGTGATCGATTGGACGATAGTCGTCGTCCAGAACGGAGACATTGGAGCGAAAGTGCTTCGTCTCGATCATGGGCTGGTCGACCTCGAGGCGCCAGTATTCTTTGCCGTCCGTGCGGCCTGTGGCATATAGGTCTCCCTCGACGGTCGCCAGAAGAACAAAGTCTTCCACTTCCCAATCTTCCAGGCTCCGCGCAATCTGCGGCGAGGAAATCCCAGCACCAATGGCGCTGCTGGATCGGAATCTGCCTGGGAGGCTTGGTGCTCGGACGGGCTGTGCCGGAGCCAAAGTAGCGAGGGCGCTCGCATCGTAAGGGATGTTGTTGTTTGGTTTATTACCGTTCTGGAGTTTGTTACTCTTTTTCTCATCAATGATTCTCTTGGCATGATGAGTTCTTTCGGTATGTCCGAATTCGTTGAGTCGGCCGTCGTTAGCATGCTGCAGATGCTTTCGACTTGGTGAGGGGTGTGTCTTCCTCTTCTGGTTTGAGCTGATGTACGGCCGTCCGTCCGCAAAGTTATCAACCTCAAGGTCGCCAACCAGGTATTTAGAGCCCTGTGGGTCTACATATTGCTCGTCGATGATTCTAGGGTCATTGTGATGCTGAACAGCAGCATGGTGTTGTTGCTGCTTCTGCTGCTGCTCAGCGCCGGCGCTGGCGGAAGCGAGCTGCACCCATGAGACAAAGAGTATCGCAACAACCAAGGCCAATCGTCGTTGAACCAAGGGTTGAGACCCCCGATCTCGCGTTGTAGACCGTCGCAGCATATCGTGATGTTGCTTAGTTGACCTGGCTCATGACGTGTCGCAGGTGCGAAACGAGCACCACGTGTTGGGTCGGTCGGTCAATCGATAAAGACAACGTGCAGCTTGTGCGCAGAAGCCTATGAACGGTCGTTGCTTAGGTGAACCGATATCGTATGCTTGTTGTTGGTATCCAGGCTGTCCTTTGGGGAGATGGAAAGGATCGCTGGGAAGGATTGCTGTGGCGCACTGATCAAGGCAGCGAAACAGGTGACTAGGTCGGGTATCCGAGCATCGTATCCGTAGTTGTGGCGCTTCTTGACGTCCAGAATAATTGCTTAGCGCACTGCGAACCTCGCGCTGGCCAAACCAACTTGGTATGTTGGCTCAACACTTTAGCCAACCGGGAACTGGGTTTCGTTGTGTCGAAAGCAAAGTTATGACGATTCAATAGCAGCCAAGGGGCGGGGACTTGGGTTGAGAGGACCGTGACGGCGGACGGGTGGGTGGCTCTTGGTCTGTGCCACTTGGCCGTAACGCCAGACACTGCCTGGCTCACATGGACACCACCATTCCTGTCACTTCCCGGGCCGCCTTTGCGGAGCCATTTAAGGTACACCCTATTTTCCGCGCAAAGGCATCTACAGATTATTCGCAAGGTTTACACATAGCCAAACCTTGTAGAAATCAATGCTGCTATTGCAGTTCAGTCCAGTTTCTTCGCACGTTATCTTTTTCTGTGATTTCGTGCGAGCGCACCAACGTGAAACCCCGCGGCCAACCGGAAACCCCCTTGCAGAGCGCACAACCACCCATTTTTCACGTGCCAGCTGTGTGGGAAAACAGGGAACGGAGGGTCCTTGCCCCAGCCATCAGGGTTGTATCGACGAACTTGCGGAGCCGATGTTAATAGTATAATAATTAGCCTACAGCTTTTTTGAAGTTGGGCACCGATCGGAGCTGCGAAACCTTGGGATTTCATACTTTTCCCGGCGAACAAAAATGGGCGTACGTTGACGCTACAACGTTCACTGATGCGCAGCCAAACCAGTCCCTATGAGAGTGATTCCACGCTAGGAGGGCACTCTGTAGGAATCGCCGTAAAATCATTACCATGGGAGCTCTAAAGCGTACACGAAAGACGCACTCCAAGTCCAGATGCAGAAACCGTAAACCCTAGACGCAGCCCTTTTTCAAAACCATGCTTAACCAACCACAACCTCCTCGGACTCCTCTAGCACGTCCTCCACGATCTCTTCCACGACTTGCTCCTTGTCAGCCACTTGGAGTGTCTTGGTCTTCGCCTCCAGCAGATGTGTGTGAGGATCCTTGGGAAGACCAGCGCGCTCTCTTTCCTCGGCCAGCTCGGCCTCCATATCCTCGCGCCACTCGTACCACTCGTTGAGCAGGTGCCTGCGCGCCTCCACAACAGCAAGATCCGCGGAAGCACCGCGGTCGGCGTCTTCCTGCTCGAACGTGCGGCTGTATTCGCGGAGGTTCTTGCGAATCTGTTTTTGCTCTTCCTTGGTCAGGAGGGTGGCGGGACGCGGGCGCCACGCGAACTGCTTGAACTTGTCAATAGGCTCTTCGCGGAGGGCCTCTCCCTTGAAATCATAGATGTGGTAGCCGTTTTCCATCTGCACATAGTCAGCAAATCTGTGCAAAGGTTACGCCCTTGGTATAACTCACAGTGTGTTTCCACACGGACGCCCAGGTTGCGACGAAGCGACCAGAGGGGTCCCATTCGACATCCGTCACGCCGTAGTGATCCGCCGTGTTCATCAACTGGAGGTTGGCAGTCAAATCCTTGTCTGATTCAGGCTTCTCGCCCTCAAAGTCAAGGTCAAAGAAGTCCAAGTCGGAGCTCTGCGTGTTCGCGACAGTCGCGATCACGACGAAGCGGCCGCGGGGCGCCCAGTAGATGGCATTGCTATTCTTCTTGTCCAATGTGCGAAGGTGCTTGAAGTTTCCAGCAGTTGTTCCCTTGGTCTTCTCGGGGCAGAAGAACGACACGGCAGTCTTGGGTGCCACAGCGGTGGGGCCGACAGGCTCCGTCGTGCTGATGATGGCGAAACGCGCACCGCGAGGCTCCCAGGCAAAATTAATGACGGTATCCTTGATGGTGTCGACAACTTCGACGGGAACACCCTTCTCCTTGACGCGGAAGATCTCCAAAGTGGTGGCCTGCGACTTCTTGGACTTGGAGTGACGATCAACCTTGACGCAAATGTATGCGGCCTCGGATTGCCAGTGCAGTTTCACGTCGCTCACGCTGAAGAGGTTGAGTGACCTCACGATTTCCTTGGTTGGAATGCTCATCAAGCCAACCTTGGCTGGGTTGCTGCCGATTTCAGGGGTCCAGAAGCAGATCAACTGCTCGTACTCCTTAATGCCCTCGCGCTGCACCGTAGCGGGCGCCCAGTCAAAGTCGACGACGCCTTCAATCTTGACAGTGGTCTTGTCGAGAAGATTCATCCGGGGAAGCTCGTAGACTGAGATGGATTGGCCAGGGTTCAAGCGCGCAACGTACTTGTCATCGGCGGACCACTTGAAGGCGGGCCACTGCAGCTTTGGCGGAGGGCGTCCCTCCTCGGGCTTAGGTAGATCCAGGTTGGCGAACGAACGAAGAGGAGTTCCGGTGCTGATCTCCCAGATGACGTAGTTCTTTCCATCATCATCGATGGAGAGGGCGGGGTGGCCCTCGTCGGGGATGGAGATGGGACGATTGGACCAGGTCACCATGTACTTCTCGCCGGGCGAGAAAGCGACCATGTTGACGTACGGGTGGGCAAAGCGAGCCTGGCGAGACCAGGACTGCCCTCCCCATAGCTGAACGCCCTGAGCGTGAACCGAAGTCAGGTAGGTACCCTTTGGCGACCATTGCACGAACGTCTCGGTCCAGTGGGGACGCTCAACAACGCCCTCCGGCTGATCCTTCTCGTTGTTCCAGAATACCCCAACATTGTCGCCGCGGAACAAGACAAATTGGTCACGGCCACGACCGGAGGGATCCTTGAGCCACCACTTGAGATGCTCCTTTTGGGTGAACTCCTCGATCTTAGGGGGGTGGTAGGTCTCGTCGATGCGGCCCTCGCGTCCGTATCGCTCAATATCGGTCATTTTGTTGACACGTAGAGTGTGCTTTTTGTCGAGAGGGACCATGTCAAGCTGTCGGGTGGCAGCGGCAGCCTCGGCGGCCGAAGAGTACTCGACAAAAGCAAAACTGGGGAGGTTAGTGCATACTTTTGCTGCCTCATTCTCGGTCACGCATACCTCAGGGATTTGCCATCCTCACCCATGGGCATGTAGACCAAATCTTCCCGGGTGGTTCCCACAGTGTTCAGTTTGCGCAGCAAGAACTTCACCAACTTGGGCTTCTGGTCCTCCGTGACCTTAGGAAGGCCATCAATGACCACGAACGTATCGTATCCATGCTCCAGCTGCACTTCGAAACGCTCGCGCAGATCCGACACGTCGATCTCATCCTCATTGTAATCATCATCATCGAGGTCTGCCTCGCGAAGGTGCTCGAAGGTCGGCGCCATGATTGCGGTGCTGTTGTGTGCCGTCCCGGCAATGAGGGGTGGTGGTGTTGTCGGACTTGTAGAAAAAAAAAACGTGTGCCCCGCTGATAGCTGCAGATGGGATTTCTTATTTGCTTATGTCTTCGCGAGACGTCCGAGAGGAGCAGTCGAGTCTGACTGTGGGCTGCGCGAAGTTGCCGGACTTTGACTTTGACGTCTCCTTCGTTCGGTGTGCTGGGCAAAACTTTGGAGGCGCGCAACCGAAATCGTGCGAGGGGCCTACAACCTCAAGTGGGGGCTTGACTGCGGTGGTGATACCCAGTCTCATACAACAAATTTGGTACTCGTTTGGCCGTCTCGGTCTGAATGTGTGCGGCGGATCATTAAGACGCCGGCTCCGCTCATAGCTGTCTCGCACGCTCTGGCGGGGCAAGTCACGTGGGGGCATAGTGGGGGAGCTCGACCCTGGACCGCAGAACTTGGGACGTGGAGCGAGTCGAGCAGAAAGTGGAAGGAGGGGTGCTTGGCGCTTCTGTCGGTGGAAGGTGCTGGTCCTGGGCAAGCTCCAGAAAAAAAGGTGAAACTCAACGGTGGAAGCCTGAACGTGTGATCATCCGCTTTACCACCACTCGTCATTTAACTTCACCGGAAGTCTCAAGTGGCAAGATGGTATGCTCGGTTGAACCCGGAATGCATTATCCAGACTCGCAGCTAACAACGCGTAGTCCTTTCAACCAACACAGATTTTCGAGGAGGGCACCACCGAGGAGAAGGGCGAGAATGCGCGTCTCGCAGCTTTTGTCGGTGCCATCGCCGTTGGCGACTTGGTGAAGAGCACGCTTGGACCCAAGGGCATGGACAAGATCTTACAATCCGCGTGAGTACTTGCCCACCGCTGAGGTGCATGGCAAACACAGCACGCTGACAGTCGGTCTGCGACAGATCCACAGGAGAGATGATGGTCACAAACGACGGTGCTACGATCCTCAAATCGATCGCCCTCGACAACGCCGCCGCAAAGGTTCTTGTCAATATCTCAAAAGTACAAGATGACGAGGTTGGCGACGGCACGACATCGGTTGCGGTGCTGGCGGCCGAACTGCTCAGGGAGGCGGAGAAGCTGGTTGACAAGAAAGTACACCCCCAGACAATCATCGAAGGTTACCGTATCGCCAGTCAGGCTGCACTCAAGGCACTGGAAGGAACCGCCGTGGACCACAGCAAGAGCCCCGAGGCTTTCCGCAAAGACTTGGTCTCTATTGCCCGCACGACCCTTTCTTCGAAAGTTCTGTCCCAAGACCGTGAGCACTTTGCACGCTTGGCTTGCGACGCCGTCCTCCGTCTCAAGCAATCTTCCGACTTGAGCCACATTCAAATCATCAAGAAGGCTGGTGGGAAGCTCAGCGACTCATACCTCGATGAAGGCTTCATCCTCGACAAGAAGATTGGAGTTAACCAGCCCAAGCGACTCGAGAAGGCCAAGATTCTAGTGGCAAACACATCGATGGACACCGACAAGGTCAAGATCTTTGGTGCGCGTGTCAAGGTTGGGTCGACAAGCAAGCTTGCGGAGCTCGAAAAGGCAGAAAAGGACAAGATGAAGGCCAAGGTGGAGAAGATCAAGGCGCACGGCATCAACTGCTTCATCAATCGCCAGCTCATCTACAACTGGCCTGAGCAGTTGTTCACGGACGCTGGCATCATGTCGATCGAGCACGCGGATTTCGACGGCATCGAGCGTCTGGCATTGGTGACTGGGGGTGAGATCGCCTCTACCTTTGACCACCCCGACCAGGTCAAGCTAGGTCACTGCGACCTCATTGAGGAGGTTATCATTGGCGAAGACACGTTGATCAAGTTCTCAGGCGTGGCAGCTGGTGAGGCTTGCACAATTGTGCTGCGCGGCGCGACTGATCAGCTCCTTGACGAGGCTGAACGCAGCTTGCACGATGCTCTTGCGGTGCTTTCTCAGACTGTCTTGGAGCCTCGGACGACACTGGGAGGCGGTTGTGCGGAAATGGTCATGGCCAAGGCGGTGGAGGGAGCTGCTACTCGTGTTGAAGGCAAACGCCAGCTCGCAGTGTCCAGCTTCGCCACTGCGTTGCGGCAACTGCCCACTATTCTGGCCGACAATGCTGGCTTGGACTCGGGCGATTTGGTCGCTCGCCTACGCAAGGCCATCTATGACGGTCTGACGACGTATGGCCTGGACCTGACGACTCCCGGAGGCGGTATCACAGATATGCGAGACCTTGGCGTCATCGAGAGCTACAAGCTGAAGAGGGCGGTAGTGTCATCGGCAAGCGAGGCGGCAGAGGTGAGTACCTGCAGCCCGGAATGGTATGAACGACTCGCTAACTTGTGTAGCTACTTCTGCGTGTGGACGATATCATCAGAGCCGCTCCTCGTGCCCGTGAGCGTATGTAAATGGATGAATGTGGAGTTCAAAGGGCAAATTTCAATTAACTAGACGTGGATATCATGACCGGTAATGACTGCATAGATGGTGGCCGGTTGAAGACACAATACCATTTTGCTCCACCGTGAGCTACCTGATTAACACCCCTGGGGTAATGTACTTCAAAGAGCGAGGTCACAGTTCTGTGTTTATCGGTATGGCTAAGCTGGCCATGAAATACGTTTACACGTCGTTTCTAAAGCTACTAACATCTCTGCATTCCCGACGTATCTGGCGGGTGACTGGCGCAAACTGTGAGACAGGTACTGGTATTTTCAGGTCCTTACCTTCACCTCACTTTGTCTTCAGCCTCTTGCCCACTCCTCAGGTTGACCACAAGACTTGTAGTTGACTCACATTTTGGCTCAAGATTCTATTCCCCTTTTTCACAAACAAATTCCCCTTGCACACAATGATTCGTCCTCATCATCAACTAGCAATCAAGGCGATGCCTCCGCCCCCGAGCCACCATAACGTCCCAGACGCGAACCCAAGCCTGGGTTTCAAAGAGGCAATGAGCGCAGCGGAAGGCAGATCTCGTCAGGATGACCTGACCGCCCTGACTGATACAGATGAGGAATTTTATTCCGCTTCGGAAGGGGAAGGCGGCGACTCTGGAGGTCATTCCATCGACGTGGACAGAGCTATCAAAGCGCAGCTTGAACGCGAAGTCCAACAGTTTGTCCAGCCAGTTCAAACCTCGGCAACATTCATTGAAGCATCCAAGGAGAAGGTCGAGGGCACGAATACGACAGCCACAAGCCCACCCCCCCAGTCATCACCCTCGCCGACTACAGACCTCGCAGTCTTTCATGCTGACAACAAACGGCTCGCCCCAGTAACACCCCCTCGACAGACTCTGATCGGAGGGGCCAGATGCTCTCAAATTGACCCCTGCGAGCTTGAATCCACCAATGAGTCTGACGGCGACGTCGGGCTACCCATTCCCTTGAGCTTTCTGAAAGCAGCAAGGAAGGATACGCCATTGCTCACCACGATAGATGAGCAAAGATATGGTCGCAGCCATGGTCCTGAAGACTCACCACTAGCATACAAATCGTGGAGACGAAAAGTCCAGCCTCGCCTGAGAAAGCTCAGCGAGAGCGTCGTACCGAGAACCACATCTCGCTACCCGAGCAATCCCGCAAACATCCATACCGACCGCCTGCCGACGCCCGACCTGACGCCCGACCGACCCCAGCAGCAGAACAATCCCGCATCGCATGTGAAGGCAGACGACCAGAGTCCACAATCTTCTTCGGACGAACTGGACGACGAACATAGTGGGGGAACACACACGGGGGATGCATCGCCTGTAACCCCCCCAACTATCCGAAGTGCAGGTGGCGAGCGGACAAGAAGGTCGTTCTCCATGTCGAGGCTCGGGAATTTCACCAAATATCCTCCGCAGTCAGGTCAAGATGCTAAGCCCGGAAATCATGACGATTTCCTCTCCGTCGAGGCGGGGAATTCACTCAGCGTCGAGACTGAGGCTTGTGATACCTACAACACGACAACCACGGACTCTGAAGCATCCTATGACAGCGAGAATGAGGAGGCAGTGGTGAGCCAGACATCTGGTACATATTCAACACCGTCCACGTTGCATGGGAGATCTGATGCGGCGTTGTCAGCCCAAAATTATTCCGGTCAGCACACTGACACCTTGGTTGTTCCAGCAGATGAGCACAGGGTAGTGGGCACGGATCCATCAATTCCAGCGCAAAAGGCAGGAAAGCCATTTTCCTCTCGCACTGGCACGCCAACTGGCATCACCGCTGAGAATAGAGCTGTGCACAACGACCCTCCGTTGTACACATTGCAGCCTTGGTATGGAATACTCACACCGCTGCCAGTTGACGAGACGGGACCCTACTTGCCACACCATAGAGACAGAATCGCCAATCTCAAAAGTATACTGAAAGGCAGCGATCTTTGGAAGGGGCAGAAAGAGACGTTGGTCAGCGAGCAAGCAGAATATCACCGTTTCACTGAGACCAAGTCTGCCGTGGCAGGAGATGTCACCAAACGCAGCGGTTCTGCCAAAGCGCTGGGAAGCGTACCGAGTTATCACATTTCCGGTTACAGCAATAAAAGACAGAGGAACTGGTGACGATCCAGAGCATTGCTTCAAGACTGAGGAAAGTTTGCCCAGACAATCGGTGGAAAAGATGGGGGTTGAACGTGCGGTTGTTCTTCATGATTGATGGATTGGCTGTTATCATAGGTGGACGTGGCGACAGCAGTTTGTTGTTTCCTACATGCAGTACCTTCGTACCTGATTCAAACCTTGAGTTTGCCCGCTTGAGGAGCTCGGCCTCCAGGCCTGGTACATGTATACATCGTGTCTTGTACTATAGGAAAGGTACAAATCGACACCAAGCTGTGACGTTGCGAGAATTGCAAGTGTCCACATTGGATCCTTTGAATCTAAAAACGGATTGATGGCGCGCAAAAACCTGGATAAGCCCGCCATGCGAGGCACGGCGGACTTGGCCATGGCTGCAGGAACCGGGGGGAGCGTGGAGCACGGACCCAGATGTAATAAAACCGGCACTGTTGTCCGCCAAGTCTCCAACAGCAGTATTCTGGCGCAATGCGACACCCTCACTATCAAACGCTCAAGCGCGACAGGGGCTTGGACAGCGCCAATCTGCCTCCTTTTCCAGAGGAGACAAGCGCGGCAAAGTACAAACATCATCACCATGATTATCTTTCGATCCCGTCCCGCCAGCTCACGCCCATCCCGTCACACATTCGTTTGATCCCCACATTCTCTTCTTCCAGCGCATGTGCACACTTTCTCGCAACTTTCTCTCAGACGTAATTACATTCGACATTCGCAATCGTCCACTCTTTTGACCCCCCCCCCAACTTCCTCCCTGCTGTCCCCTGCAGTATCAAGGTGCGCGCTACCAGGCAACATTCAGCTTCCTGCATTCGAGACGCCCCACTACTCGTCTATCCGCCTGCGCACCTCGTTTCAGAGTGAAAGCATCTGAACGGCGACACAATATCCAAATATCGTCGGCCAAGCTGTCGTCACACTTGTACACTACCATGCAGCCATGATCTCTACTTCCGAATTCGACCCTGCCAACCTTGACCCAAATTCGCCTCCCGGCATGACCACGTCGAAATCCTCAAAATCGTCTTCTTTCCAGTCCTCCGTTCATAGCGACGACGCCAGCGTCTTGGACGACGTGGGCCACTTTGAAGACATTGGTCTCGATGATGATGGCGTCACCCTCAAGACCACGCGCCAACCGGCACTAGATAGGATCACCTCACCGACATCTGCAACATCCACAGCCCCGAGATCTCTCGTCACGAGCAAACGAAACCCTCCACCCCGAGTGCCCTCTCAGACGAACCTCCGGTCCACGCTCCACACGTCAAACCCAAGAAGCACCAGCTTGACTGTGCTCACCGATAGTCTCCGTCCAGCGTCACCACGGAGGCGCTCAAGCAACAGCAATTTCTCGTCAAGATCTCTCCCGGTAGCAGGGCGACGACGCAGTCCCAGCCCGCAAATCTCTACGAACCCCAGAGATCCGACACTTCTTCCCAGGCCTCGCCGGGGAAGCTGGCAATCGACCCATCGGAAAACCCTTGAGGAACTCGAACACGAATGCGATGAGGACGAGGATGATGATATCCCAGATGGTCTGTTCCTCGACAATGTGCCAATGTCGCCTCGGCCACAACACGAAAGGCCCCCCAGTCGGCAGCCTTCCGTTTCCCCATCGCCTGATCGCGGGACACAGCCTAAGGATCGCGTACGCAGCGTGGGGAATGGCACGCCTGCCGTTGCCCAGGCACAGGGGTCACTCAAGTCGCCCAGGTGGAAGGAGGAAGCTGCACGGGCAGACAGGTCTCCCAATCGGCCCTCTCAGGCCCGCGCGCACTCTTGGAACGCTGCTTTGGCCCACCTTAATGCGGAAGCGAAAGCATTGACAGAGAAGTTGGAAGAGCATGCCGATAAGGAAGAGGAGCGGGCGCGCAGGCCATCGTCGTCTGGCCGCCCGAACACCTGGAACTCGATGCAGAGCGCGCACGAGTACGCCTACCACAAGAAGGAACGTGTCAAGTCCACCCCAGAACTTCCACCGCTCCGGCGTACCAACGTCATGATCGACCCACTACCCGTATCGAAAGAGAAAGAGGCTGTTCTCAGCAGGACCAGGCCATCGTGGCTGCCACCCAAAGACCCTGCAGAAGAGCGCCGCCACATTCGAGAGTACCAGAAAATGATGGCAGCGAGTGCCAAGGCTGATGAGCGTCGCGAAGCTGCCCGCCGATCCCGCACAGAGGCCCGCGAAACAACTCTTGATGGCGCCATGCAGGCTTGGGAGCAAGAAATCATTCCCAATTGGAACCAAGCAATTCGGGAACGGAGAACGCGGGAAATGTGGTGGAAAGGTGTGCCTCCACGCAGTCGCGGTATCATTTGGCTGCAGGCCATTGGCAACGATCTGGGATTGACTCAGGCTTCCTTCGAGGCTGCGTTGCATCGGGCACATGAGCTCGAGGCCCGGGTGAAGCAGGACAAGGGTAACGCAGAGGATCACCGCAAGGCGGAGTGGTTCACCAAGATTCGACAGGATGCTGCTCATGGCACCTGGCAAGGTCTTCGCATTTTCGATGCGGAGGGTCCTTTGCATAGCAGTCTTGTGGACGTGTTGATGGCGTATTCCATGTATCGGAACGATATTGGCTACGTGCATGGCTGTAACGTGAGTTGCTCGAAAGCAACGCCCTGAGTACGTTTGCTAACTCGTTTCAGACTGTTGCCGCTTTGCTTCTCCTCAACTTGACGAGCCCCGCGGCTGTCTTCGTTGCTCTTGCCAATGTTCTCAACAGACCTCTTCCACTGTCGTTTTACACGTCCGACTTTGGAGCACAATCGTCCGCATACAATCTCGTGCTTCAATCTTTGAGTCAGAAATCACCGACTTTGTACGAACATCTCACCAAAGTTGTCGAAGACCCCGATCCGAGTGTATACCTCCAACAAGTCTTCACCAGCATGTTTACCGCGCAACTGTCTGTCGATGCTGCAGCACGACTTTGGGATGTCTATGTTTTTGAAGGCGACGGTATTCTGGTTCGCGCGGCGGTCGCCCTTTTGCTTCAAAACGAGATGACTTTGCTTGGTTCGCGAACCAGCCTCGAGATAAGATCAGCGATTTCGAAACCCCTGGATCAAGAGACAAAGGGCGAGCCGCCTGTGTCCTCTGCTCCTGGAGCAGATGAAACTTTTATCGCTGCTGTAAAGGCAGCGGGTAGGACATGACTGACGTTGTCAAGTACCCATTGATGATGAAGAGGACAAATACCGATAGACGGGTCTAGGCTGCTGGGATATGTTTGACTGCAGGCACATGGGTCGTAAACAAATGGGAGAGGCATGCTGCGAAGCCTCCGACTTTGCCGGGAAGACGAGCGATATGATTGATCATTTGCCAAAAGGAGCTGTCTTAAATAGGTATGAAATACACCACGAGGAACATGTCCAGCCCTTCCATCCCAATATCACTGCTCGGCCTGTTGCGATGGCTCATGAACGAATACAGTTATGTCACGTGATGCACGTCGTTGGCCGGCGCTTGCCGCATTTGGGTGGGACCGCGCGACTTGCTGAGCGGTGAAAATTGGCCACTACTGCGGGAATGCGGTCTGACAAAAACAAGCACTCACCATCGTCCTCACAATTGTCGCCGCCGCGACGCGTCTGCCCTTAGCGAGCCTGGTGGGAGGTCTAGGACGCCAGAGGTGCCGATACCATGGTTTCTGGTTACAAGCATGGCGACACGCCCAAGAGGGCCATGGTGCGCGGTACCATCTCATATCTCGAGTCACAAGGCCTACCCGTAAACAAGTCGGCCATCTTTAGACACTTTGAACTCTCCCGTTCGCAAGGGTACGCCGCGCTTAGCATTCCCGCCTCCAAGAGGAATAATCCAGAATGGGAGGAGACGCGTGGTCGCCCGAACAAGATCAGCGAGGCAGACCAGCGGAAGATGGAGCAGATTCTGTGGGATGAGCGGTATGAGGAGGTCAACCTCAACTGGAACGGCCTCGCCAAGGAGGCCGGGCTAGAGACCGACTGCAATGCTCGCACGCTCCATCGCACCATGGGCACGCTCGGCTACCGCCGCTGCTTGGGGTGCAGCCGCTCATGGGTTCACAAGAAGACGCGCGAGAAGCGTGTCGAGTATGCAGAGCGCATGCTGGAAGTCTACCCACAGCCTCACAACTGGCGCTTCATCCGCTTCAGCGGCGAGCTCCATTTTGGCTTCGGCCTCGATGGCAAGATGAGGTTACTACCACGTCCCGGAGAAAAGTACTGCGAAGGGTGCAAGGATCAGCCGCCAGCCGACTGGGGACGCGATGTCAGACGGGTGCATTGCTGGGCCGCCATCGGCTACGGTTTCAAGAGCGAGCTGGTCTTTTACGACGACCAGACGAATCCGAACCATTCCGGGGTCATGTCCATGGCGGACTACACGAGCAAGGTCCTCGACCGGGTGGTCAAGCCATGGCTCGAGCTGAGCGGCACGAACCAGTTCATTCTCGAGGAAGACATTGAGGCATTTGCCCACGGCGGCGCGAGCAAGTCCAACCAGGCGCAGGAGTGGAAAGCCGCGCACGAGCTCAAGTGCTACTTCAACTGCCTCGACAGCCCGGATCTCAATCCGCTTGACACGCAGTGGCCGCCTCACAAGCAGTGGACTATTGAGCCTCTCACCGACTGGAGCGACACGAAGCTGAGACAGGCGGCACGGGATGCCTGGGCGAGCCTGGATCAGGAGCGGGTGAACATGTGGGTGGACTTTATGCCGCAACGGCTCAGGCAGGTGATTGACAGCCAGGGAAGAATGGTACCTTGGTGAGCATGTGTAGTGACGGCGTCGTAATGGTCTTGCGGGTGGTCAGGGTTGCTTGATGGTTTTTCTCTCATGGAGTTTGTCCTTGTTCTTGCCATTTCTATTTTCATTTTCATGAAGCGCTTCAACGTTGTCGGGGAGATGGAATTCGTATCATTAGAGGAGTTCGTTCAAGGCAAGCAGTGTTCGGTTCAGGATTTCCCTGGAATCATCTTGAAAGCCTGTTGATGGCTGCCTTGTCACCGGGTTCCTGTAATTACACGACATGCTCCTCTATACCAAACATATGTGGCTAGCAGAACGTGCCGAGGCATTTACACAGTCCTTACATCCGAGAATGCACCCCTCAAGCAATAATTGATGACATCACGCGACTCCATGTAGTCAGTAGCGCCGGGTGAGCTGTCCCTGCCAGCCCAAGCTTGATCGGATGTCCTGGTGATGGCTATGGTGTGCAATTCGCTTGCCTGTCGAAATTCCTTACGAGCGTGTCGGGCAATGTTGTGTTATCCAGAAGCTGAGCATTCGTTTGACACTGCCCGTACTGTCGCATTTATTGAGTAGACCATGTCGCTTAATGACAACCGTCCTGCTTCCCCATAGGGTAGGCTAGCCGAACACGGAACAGGTTCTCGGGCGACCAGACCGGATCTTGAATCGGGGACGACCTGAAGCGGATCGCGGGGCGAAATCAGGGGTTTGTGGGAGGATATCCCCCCTGATCCCGGCCTTGGAGATCCCTGTCTCACATTATGATAAAGCACGCTGTGACTGGCTACACGGAGCGCGCTCCGACCCTTGCCGAACGCTGCACGTGGGGCAAGCGTGAACGCCCAACAAACATCCCCAACAACGTTGGGAGCTCGACGCCCCTCCTAATCGACGGGTCATGTAAATGACTGCCGGGACAGGGACCGCATGACAGAGAGGCAGAGTGAAAGTTTTTTCTGTGTCGCACAGGATGCAATGATAAGGTCTTATCAGGGACAGTTTCGAGTCAGCAATTCGGCTCAGTTTCCGTGGCGAGTCATGCTGCGATCGATGGCACGGGACTAGCTTCGTAACTTTCAACGTGGCACGCCTTATTAAAGTTTGCAGCCTTTTTCCCACGACTAGGCGCCACCAAAAATGGTCTGGTGGTGGGTGGTCGATCGCGACAGAGGCGGCCGCGTGCGAAAAACACATGTGATATCAGTCTCTGGGCGTCCACTGCATCAGCCACTGCGATCGTAGCACTTGCCATTGTCACAGAGAATATTTGTTGAAAACGATTCGTCTCCCAGCAGGGGAAAGACTGTATGTCCCCAGTACAAGATGCCCCAGGCTTGACTCGGTGAGGCCCCATCAGCTAGCCACTAGGTGAGGTACGTAATCGCATTCAACAAGAGCGGTCAACTTTCGATGGTCAAGATGTGCTCCATAGTATCACGGCATCACATGTCGAGGAAGCAACAGAGTGGGCGAGGCCTCTCGGCTGAAAGCGAGACAAGCATTTGCTGTGTGCATGACACGGTAGCAAGCAAGGAGGGTCATTCCCTCTTCTTATGACTCTTGCGTCTTATCTGATGCGACGTATGGATGGACCCCGCTTGACCCAAGTGCGAGCTGTAGCGTCAAATCATCATCACAAGCAATTTGGGTTCGTCCCTTACGAGTCCTACAGTAGTACAGTACCCGTTCTGATGCAATGACAAGGACCAGGCGCGACATCATCTCAGGCAATGCCACATTCGCTCACTCGTTATCGCTGTTGCGAGCAGGCACGAGGGAGACAGACCCTTTGACGGTGGTGACCAATAGGGATCCAGCAGTGGCCGTGCCTGCCTGCTGAAATACACGGAGCAACGGGAGTCCCTGCCCAGCGTTTGTCTTGGGCACCGCCAATCTGGCCATGCCCACCACTGGCAGCGGCCGATCTAGTCAAGTTCTGCTGAAGCTCTCCAACTAAGGTACGTTGCTGGTTGCATATCACCACCAATAGAAGAAGATTATTCTGTTAGCGCCGGCCAGATCAATCGACTCCCCACCTGCAGTCCCTGATCAACCCCAACAAAAAAGGGCGCCAAGCGGAACCTCAATACTTCTGGAAGAGCCGCACAAGGCTCAGGCAGATGCGCCCCTCGGCCGTCGATGGCGGTTCACCGACTCAAGATCCAGATTTGCTGTGCATGGTCCCAGGATGGCTGGCTGGCCGGCTGGCTTGCACAAGTGTGGCGTTATGCTAGGCCACTGTGATCGGCTCGCACAGATTTTCCCGACCCAGTCTCCTTACCTCAAAACAATCCACCTTCGCTGGGAAAGCATCTTCCTCGCCCATCCCTCTCACTGCGCACCCTTTCGCACCTTTGCGTCGCTTGCATATCCTCCTACAGGGCCTTCCGCTCAGCGTCAAGCCCATCATGGCGTCCTCTACCACTTCAGGTGCTGCCAAGGCCAGCAACCCGGTGCTTCGCCGTACCATCACATCGACTACTGTGAACGACTCAGAGTCCTCAGCAGCCGTCTCCCCCTCGGACTCTCCTCGCCAGTCTGCCTCCTCGACATCTCTCTCATCCATGTCCTCCATGGACATGGGTGCGTCCAAGCCCAAGGCTGACGAATATGCCAACCTCGTGGACCTGAATGGCAACACCTTCACCCCGCCCGACTACACCATCAAGGACATTCGCGATGCGATTCCCAAGCACTGCTTCGAGCGTTCCGCCATTCGCGGCTGGTCGTATATCCTGCGCGACATGGCTTGCCTGGCCGCGACCTTCTACCTGTTCAACACATTCAACACGCCAGAGTATGTCCCTAACAGCGCGGCCCGCGCTGCCCTCTGGGCACTCTACACCATCCCCCAGGGTATTTTCGGTACTGGACTCTGGGTTATTGCCCACGAATGTGGCCACGGTGCCTTCTCTGCTTCCAAGACGATCAATGACGCCACAGGCTGGCTGCTGCACTCAGCCCTCTTCGTGCCCTACTTCAGCTGGCAGCTCTCCCACAGCAAGCATCACAAGGCTACCGGCCACATGGAGCGCGACATGGTCTTCGTCCCTCGCACTCGTGAGCAGTACGCCAATAAAGTTGGCCGATTTGTCCACGAGCTTTCTGAGCTCACTGAGGAGACACCCATCTACACCCTCACCATGCTCATTGGCCAGCAGCTGGTCGGCTGGCCTCACTACCTCATCACCAACGTCACTGGTCACAACTTCCACGAGCGCCAGCGTGAGGGCCGTGGAAAGGGCAAGCAGAACGGTCTCGGCGGTGGCGTCAACCACTTCAACCCCAGCAGCCCTCTCTACGAGGCCAAGGATGCCAAGCTGATTGTTCTATCGGACATTGGCATTGCTCTGAGCGCCGCTCTCCAGATCTACCTCGGCAACACTTTCGGCTGGGCCAACATGGCTGTATGGTTCTGGGTGCCATGGCTCTGGGTCAACCACTGGCTCGGTACGTGATCTGTTGTATATGTCTAATGTCAAAGGCGCAGGCTAATTGTATTGATAGTGGCCATCACCTTCCTTCAGCACACCGACGCCACTCTCCCTCACTACACTGCCGAAGAGTGGAACTATGTTCGTGGAGCTGCCGCCACCATCGACCGAGACATGGGCTTCGTGGGCCGCCACCTGCTCCACGGCATCGCCGAGACCCACGTTCTGCACCACTACGTGTCCACCATCCCCTTCTACAACGCCGACGAGGCTTCGGATGCCATCAAGGTCGTCATGGGCAAGCACTACCGCTCCGATACCGAGGGTGCTCTCCTGGGCTTCATCAAGGCCATGTACAAGAGCGCCCGCACCTGCCAGTGGGTCGAGCCCAGCGCTGACGCGCAGGGAGCTGGCAAGGGCATCCTCTTCTTCCGCAACCGTAATGGCAGGGGCACTCCTCCTGCTAAGATCCAAGCGCAGTAGACAAGGTCGAAAAGTTTCATCGTCATATTGTAGTTAAAGCGGACTTGTTACAGCGATTAGAAGGCTACGGGAATTTCGCCCCATATTTCACGAGACCACGATCAGACAGAATAGGGATAGATCTGAAGTACTCTACTCTAGGACCATCTTCTAAGTGACAGGTTCATTCGTGTGGCCCCTTTTTACTTGCAGCGTGGTACGCAAACTGAGCATTGTGCACTTGATCTTGACGATATGCGGTCATGTAAAGAGGCTCACATCAAGACGGGTACGTACCACCTGCTCTCTAGGAGTTCTGCCGAGCATGTATCGTTATTTGGTTGCGACTGTACACATCGCCGCATTATCTCTCCTTTCGCCATGGCGTCGAGATACTTAGACGGTGAAGTTTGCGAAGCTGCGCTGTGTTGGGCAAGGTTCAGGGTAGGCCAGCCAACACTGTCGATACCGTTTGAAAAGGAGATGTGAGGTGACATTTCTTTCTGACGTGCTAAAGTGCGACGTTCTGGATTTACACCTGAAATGCTATTCAACGTGACAGGTGAAGCTCAAACCATGAGACTCCGAGCAACACCGTCTTCCTATCCAGATTGGGTGTTTTGGTGACGCAAGCGACAGACATGGAACAGAAATTTGAGGGCCATTGATACATGTACTTGGTTCGGATACGTTCTTTGTCAGTAAACGATCAGACTCTATCATACGATGGGGCCGTATATGTACGTGTGCATGAGATACAGTGACCGCGCCCAGTACTGTCCATGTGCTCCTCAAGGGCCTGACGAAATTGTGTCGTCTCCGATGCTTCCAGTTACCTGCGGATTCGCTCCCTTGTGCTGCGCGTCTCGTGTTTGAGGGGTGAGGCTCTCGTACAGCGCGGCAAAGGGCGACTTGTCCGCGCCGTGCTGAAGCAGCTCCCGAGGAGCCCCAAACTCGACGAGCACACCGGCATCCAGCACGGCCACGAGATCGAAATCGTCAAGAGCGGACTCGAGCTTGTGCACAATAGAGAGGATGGTGTGGTTGGAGAACCTCTCCCTCATGACGCGCTGTATGAGCTCGTCCGTGTGGGCGTCGACGCTAGAAAGACTTGTCAGCATACGGGTCCAGCAAGGACAGGGAAGTGCAAAGGATCCATACCTGCTCGTGGCTTCGTCGAGGATCACAATGGGCGACGGGCGCAACATGGCGCGGGCAATGCAGAATAGCTGTCGCTGACCGTGGGAGAGGTGCAAATCCTCAATCGGGGCGTCCAAGCCGCCGTGGCTGGTGACGATGTCCCACAGCTCGACCAGTTTCAGCGCGTCCCCGATGGCGGCATCGGGCAGCTTCTCGGACGGATCCGCGTTCAGTCGCACGCTGCTACCGTCGATGAGGAAGGCGTCCTGCGGCACGCCGACCAGGCGTGTGCGGACTTGTTCCCTGGGGATCGTGGTGATGTCGACATTGTCGACAGTGATTCGGCCTTGGTGAACGTCAATCATGCGGAAAAGGCACGAGACCATGGAGCTTTTGCCGCTGTGGAGGTTTAGTTTTGCGACACTCTATGTTTCGCCTCAGGGGAAACGTTACCTGCCCGTTCGTCCACAGATGCCGACTTTCTGACCTGGCTGAATCGAGAGGGAGATACCCTTGAGAACATCCTCTGATGGCCTGCAAGGATTGTTAGCTCACCAGACTCTGCAAGACCTCTGTCCACCTACTTGTAGCCAGCAGATACGTTTTCGAACACAATGGCACCCTTTGATGGCCAGCTTTCTGGTGGAACGCCCTTCTCCTGCGCCTCATGCTCTGACTCTGTCTGGGTGGTGAAGGACTTGATCCTCGAGATGGCCCCAATATGAGTCTCCAGGTTCGTCCAGAACATCAGAAGCAACTTGAGATTCTGGCTGAACAGAATGACGTTGACGAGCGCGACGCCAATGAGGCCCGGAGGCAGCGTGCCTCGCAGCTGCGTGATGATGATGACGAGCAGCACGGCGATGCCGGCGACAAACATGTCCAAGACGAGCGTCAGCCATCTCTGCACGGCATAGAGGAGATAGAAAGGCCTTTGAGAACGGTCCAAAAGGCGGTAGAGTCTCTGTTCGAGGACGTCTCGCCAGCCGAAGGCGCGTAAAGTCGCCAAGCCGGAGACGGACTCGGTAAACAGCGCATACAGAGGGCTCTTGGCTTCGAGGTCCATGAAGCGCAGTTGACGGGAGGTGCGGAGATAGACGTGCTGCACGAGCCAAAGGGCCGCGAAGAGAAAGGGAAATGCAATGGCCGTGTAGTACGAGCCCACAGCCACGAGGGCCAGCTGCGCAATGCATAGGACAAACGTGGCAAAGGTGTTGAGCGCCGCAATGGGAAGATCCATGTCAATGAGCTGCAAGTCCTGGCTGAAGCGGTTGATGGTGATGCCCGCGTCCGTGGCGGCGAAGAAGGACATGGGGGCGTTGAGCACTGTCTTGAGGAGGTTGGAGTGGAAGTTCTTGCCCGACAGGGGAACCATGGTGACAATCAGCTGCCAGCAACTGACGACCAGGAAGACGAGGGCCAGAGCGCCGAGCATGGCATATATCCCCAGGTAGTACCCAAGACGTTGGTTCGGCTTGTCCGCGTTGGCCGCTGCCCACCAATTCAGCCAGATGGTGGGGAAGGACTGGCAGAAGATGAAGGCACAGATGGCAAAGACGAAGATAAATGTAGGGATCCATCCAATGGCCCGGATGTAGTACGTGTAAATGGCGACATCGCCCGTACGGCGGCCTGCCTCGTCCTTCTCCTCATCAAGTTGGGCAAGTTCTTGCGCAGCGCCCTCGTGCTTGCTCGGAGCGTCTGTGGTGGCAGTGTATGTCCAATCGGCAGACGAGACGAGGGACTGAGAGACATAGCCGTCGGTGGCAGATAGCTCGGCAAAGGTACCTTGCTCGCATCCTCTGCCGGTACCATCGAGGCTGATGATGTGGTCAGCATAGGGGAGACGTTTGGCTAGGCATGGTCAGTAGGGCGTCCGAGGTGATCGTCTGCATCAGTGCTTACATCTTGATGAGGCAATGATGACTGTGGTGTTTAGCTTTCTCAAGAGACCCTTGCTGCCGAGCAAGTTGTGAAAGACAATGTTCTCGGTGTGGGCGTCGAGGCCGCTGAAGACGTCGTCCAGGATGATGGTCTCTTTGCGCGCGTAGACGGCCCGAGCCAGACTCTGTGGTTCATCAGATATATGGAAAAGAGCTTTGATAGGTGAGGTTGACGTACTATTCTTTGACTTTGGCCGCCGCTGAGGACAATACCTTTGCTTCCAATGGTCGTCAGATCTCCTTTGGGAAGTTGACTGATATCCTGTGGCAGCGCACAGGCCTGCAGCACCTGCTGATACCAGCGGTCGTCTGCTGGTGAAAAGGCAATGATGCTGTCGCGAACTGTGCCGTTCATATGCCACGGCGTCTGGTCACAATACGCAATCTCTGAGCCCGAGACACGGATGGCGCCGGCCATGAGTGTCACTTCGCCCAGAACCGCCTTGAGCAGCGTGGACTTGCCGCTGCCAACTGGGCCAACAAGAAGTGTGAATTGGGATCTGGGGATGGTGACATTGATGTCGCTCAGGGTGGGCTCCTTGTCTGCATCGTAGCCAAAAGCCCCGTCTTGGATGCTGATGGCTGCGTCGCTGTCCTCGGGTTGCGTACGATGGGTAGGGACTTTTTCTTCTTCCACTTCGCCCGTCTCGTCCGTAGCCGTAGCACAGCCCAATTTCTCATTGTTCTGCTTGCTCAGAGTGGATTGCGAGGATCGGCTACCACTGAGAGCGCCGTCCACCAATCTTGGGTCCTTGCGGACGTCTGCTTCGAGAAAGTCTTGGATCCGTGTGAAACAGCCAATGGAACCGACAAAAGAAGAGAGGGACGTGACAAAAGAGGTCAGTGGCTCTTGCAAGAGTGCGAACAGGGAGAGAGATGTGAAGACGCGATTGGTATCCAGGGTGGTTCCTTCACCTTGATTGCGCGCCATGACACTGTACGCTGTGAATGTGAAGATGGGAGCGAGAATCGGGGCCAGATAGGCTAGAAAGGATCGTCATGTCAGCTCGAGGCTCTGCGAGAGAGAAAGAAAGACATACCAAGTCCCATATTCCAGATGAGCAGCCTTCGAAACTTGCCGGAAATGTGTAGCTCGTCATCTCTCATGCTGGAGATGCGGGCTTCTAGGACACTGGTCAGGCCGCACATTTTGACTCCCTTCATGGCGCCCAGCATCTGGGACGTCACGGCGATGCGTTTCTCAATAGCCTCTAGCCACATGGCCTGCCGCGCCATGACAAACGTGACAGCAATGACAGAGCAGACAAGGGAGACTAACGTGTTAGCAGAGAACATTGCAGTCTGACATGTCGACTCACCCAAGGCGGTCGCGACGGGTATGAGGCAGGCGATGCCGAGCTGACGCTCGAGGAGATAAATGGCAATGCCAATCTCGACCAGATTCGCCCAGAGATCGTGGGCAGTGCGCCAGCCGCCGTCGATTCGCTCAATGTCGGCACTCATCAAAGTGAGGGCTGCCATGGGATCCGCGGTGGTGATGGTGAGATCTGTAGCCTTGTCAAAGAGCATGGAGATGAGCTGGCCGCGGGCCATGGCGATGGCTCGGTATGTCAGATGCTGGTGCTGGCCCATGGTGATCTGTCTCGGGTTAGTGATCTGCAAACTATGTCGTTCATGTGGGACCAGACGTACGGCTATGCCCAGGTAGACCAAGAACCATGCGCCGATCAGCCCATAGCCGTCGTCTCGGTCATCCGAGCTGCTGTCTCTTTCAGACCAAGCAAGCGTGGCCGATATGAGGAACGGCTGACAGAAGGTGAAGCCTATGAAGCACAGACGGGAAGGGATGATGCTCAGAATGGGCCACTTGAGACTGGTGACGACGTCGAACAACAAGGCATGCTTGGATCGCGTGGTGTCTGATATCGATTAGCCCCTACGCAAGTATGCCATGTGACGGGTGTCTCACTGGTTGGCGTCCGTGCATGTAGTTTCGCGTGAAGAAGCGTTGATTTGAGATGCTTATCGAGGTGGAACAAGTCGTCCATGCCCAAGGTTTTGGAGTACCCTGCGCGGAAGAGCGGTATCTGCCAAGTGAACAGCCATTGTGACAAAATGCCACTGGTCGATTCCGGAGTCAGGTCTTGATATTGCGGACGCAGAATGTGTCGCTTCTCGACTACCTCCAGAGAAAGGGCCACAAGCTTGATGATGACCGAAATGAGTGATGCGATGGCCACTGCGCGGTTGTATGTCTGGAGCCACAGTGTGCGCGTCCGTGTCGCATCGAACAAGGCTGAGAAGAGGAGAAATAGGTTGATGATGGTCGAGGGACGATACGAGTAGAGATGTTCCAGATACGACAGTGCCAAAAGGGCGAGGGAGCTGACAAAGGTCAATGCCGCTGCTGCTAGAGAAGTCCTGGTTGGCACTGCAGAGGCCCGTGTCCAGAAGACGAGGGCAGCTACATGGGATGCAATGAGCAGAAGGTATGAGAGCTGCTAGTGTTAGACTATGCCACACAATTACCTTATTGATTCATTCTCCTTTGCACGAGAGTAAGGCTGATGGCGCGGACACTTACAACTTTCAAGTATCTCAGATAGTCGGGGTTCACTTTGACAGTCCCTTTGCGCAGGAGGTACACGACCCGCCACGGCACCGCTAGGATGAGGCCACAAGTAATGGGTATAGTGAGTACAGCTTCCTCAAACAACAGAGTCAAGTCAAAACCGCCTCTGCAACGGCCTGCGTGAGGTCCAAAAGAATTGTCGATGCTGCTGCAGTCCAGGGAAGCCATGGCTGTTTGTTCTCCTGCGGCTTGTCTCTCTCCAGATGCCAGCGAAGAGCATTCACGCAGATGATCTCATGGCTCACTGTGCGGGCTAGCGAAGAGTAGGTTACATAGAGCAGGGTACGGCGTATACCACGTAGTAAAGAACGTCGCCTTGACACACAGGGACACGACATGTACGCGCAGGCGCCTTGTGCAGTCACAAGCAGGGCACCAGGGGCAGACTGACGAGGCCACCACGCGCACGTCGGCCACATGGACGGGGGACAAAATAAAAAATTCAGCACAACCATTGTCTGTCCTAGCCGCCGGCGCGCGAGTCCGACTCGTCGACCGCCCATGTGGCTGAGATTTTTCGTTGGCTCGGCGGCACAGGACCCGCGTGAACGACAACAAGGGGCGCCGCTGAACTCGTCTCATCCTATTTCTGGAAGGCTCACTACGCGAACGCACTCGCATGATCGCGTGGTGACGCTGTGGCTGAAGGAGATTAGATCCACCAGGGAAAAAAAAGGACGAGGTTGCTGCGCAGGGTGACGGGAATCCATCTGGAGGCGCTCCGTGAGAGAAGGAACAAGACGCCATGCCATGCACGTCTCTGGTTGGCCGCCGTCTGCGCCGTGGATGGAGGCTCGATGCGTAGTGACCTGTCACGTCCATGGGCCCCCCCTGACCCCTGACCCCTGATCCCTGTCCACCCTCCACCCTCCACGGCATTACTGTACCCGCCCGCCCCCCTTGCAAGCCGGAGTTTTCTCATCTGTACTGTACGGCCTCAGATCGACAGGGTTGTTGGCGAGGCTGCGGGCTGCGTCGATGATCATCTCGTTCCGCCCCAGCGCCTCGCGTATCTTGGGAGGCACGCCTCTGCGCATGCATGCGCTGGACAGTGGCCGAATGGGCCAGCGCATGTCCTCCATTGCGACGCTGGCATGCAGTCCAACAGCAAGCCCAGCCTGCTTTCAGTCTTGGTGGCTGCTCGACATGCACGTTTCGGGAGTGGACTGCGAGTGAGATCATCGTTGCGTGTCCATGTTCATGTTGAATAGCACGCAATTACATGAAAATACGGAGTACTGTAGGTCCGACAAAGCCTCCCGAGAGCCAAGATCTCTCCCCCTCGCGTCTTCCGCGCTAGGAACAGATTATTGGCGCACCTCGTGCAGGGACGGACGGATACGTATGAGCCCGTGGAGGCGATCCCCTTTCGGCTTGCAGGGCATGGATCGTGTAATTGACTAATTGCCTACTGAATGGAGATGGCATAAGCCATGCTTTACACACTAATTAAGCGTCCGCAAAGCTTGTGGCATGCTCGACATGCCGGGTACTGTAGTGCCCGCCCCCCTTGCGGACTGGATGCTGACCGCTGGCCAAGTGGCATCGAGGCTTGCGCCTAGTGTAGCCGGACGGACCCACGGGTCCACGACGCACTTTTTGCAGATGCTCAAGGAGCTGTTTGTCCGGTCCCGTCAGTTCTAGGCCGTGTCGGTGTACGGAGCGTTGCAAGTCCATTCGGCTTGCCGAATCGAGAGAAGACAACACTGGGTCAAGACCAAGACAAGGCGAACACGATTCTCTGCCACACGTGCGGACACGCTTGAGAGCATGCCAGCAGCAAAACACACTCACCGGCATTTCGCACACCCACCATGGCACGACTGCCGCACGTGGCGTTTGAGTGGCTGACTCGACAAAAGCACCCAGAGACGGTTGAGTACAGAGAAACAAGGGCAAATTTTCCATCAAGATGAGCCCTAGATCACGTAATGGGGGCCAGTCCGTGGGGGGTGCACACTTCCACGCAAAACAGAACGAGAGGGTGGCCATCACGGTCGAGCTACCGTCTCCCCGACCCTCCAAGCCTTCCAGGGCTCCCACCCAACTTAAAAAGACGGCCCGGTCCCCTCCATCCTTGGCATGGGCTTGGCACATCGCTCGCCGAAGCCTCTGGTCCCCTGGGGCCCTGCGGGCCATGGCGCTCGCGCCTCCCTGTAGCAAGACAACCACCGTCCCCGGATCCGCACCCACAATCATGTCCCTGAACGGCTCAGCCGGGCAAAAATTTCCCGCCTGCAGCTCATCGACAGATCTGGCATGTACCGACATTGGGCAGCTGGTGGCTTCAATATTTGGCTTGCAGGAGACGCTGTGATACGTTCTGGTGATATGATCGACGACGCCGGTCGATCCTATGATGCGTCGTGTGAAACTGCAAAGCCGGGCACGAACTCGAACCTTGTCTGCTGCGCGGAATAAGCCAAGCCATTACGACAGAATCACGTCGGATTGACGGCAACTAGCGGGAACTTGGGCAACGTTGACAGCTTGACAACCTGCACTACTTTGTGGCTGGCTGAGGGACGGTACGGGAGTCTTGCCGTTGCTTGGCATGCGCAAAACTCGCAAAGCTTTTCCTTTGGCTGTAGTCACTTGATATCACGAACCGAGCTAGTTTTGATGCGTGCCGTTGTGCACAAAGAAATCCACGGCATCATCTCCCTCTCACGTCCACGAGCACGGGTGGGCAAGACACGCAGGACCAAAGCATTGGGCCTGCCTGCCTTGCCAGAGCCGTACTGGCGGTGACACGGACGAACATGTGCGGAAAGGGGTTATTAGTCAGAGTCCTGTTGGACACGAGCCCACAAGGCCCGCATGTTTGTAATCTTACCTGACCGTGCGCTATCCCATACACGCCAGTTTTACACTTGGGCAATAGCACACCCAGGCTCTGGAGGGCCTGAATCCTCCGTAACGTGGCAGTGAAGGGGGCCAATGGCCATTGAGGCCGAAATGTGCATGCATGGCCCCGTCTCGTGAGGGTTTCCCAAGTTGGACGGAAACCCCGTCAGGGCTGAGACATATGGGGACGCAGACAGACGGAACTCACAAACTGAGCTGCACGTTCTCCGCTGGAAAGAGACAGTCTGAGCATTTACCCGTATCCAAGTTAGTTCCGGAGGCCCATCTGCCAGATACAGGGACCCCCAAAAGAGACATGGTCCGTTCACCACCACCAGCCGCACACGCATCAGGGAAAGACAATACAGCCTGCAGAAACTATGCAGTATGCGCAAGGAATATGCGGTCTTGGGGAGCGGCAATTACTTTCTATTCCAGCCACCTGCGTCTTGACGACACACCGCCATCACTTGTCCGGGTCTGATGGGCAAAAGAGTCTTGCGCTTGGACACTGAGCATGTACCAGGGGTTTACTCGACCACGAGGCTACCGATCGGCACTGACTGACAAAAAAGAGAGTCCGCTTCGTCTCAAAGCTGAATCTGTTCTCGATACCTTGACTGTGTCTTGTACATTCCTTCATTATTCACAGAGCCAGACGTCAACTCGCGTTCGGTCCCTGGACATCTCCATCGCTCTCCCAACTCGCATCATCTGTCTCACTCCATGCAGAGAGACTCGCAGCGTAACATACAGAATTTACAATGGCTTCACAAATCACAGAAGCTGGCAGCGTCCAGGAGTTTGGGTCCAAGGACCTGGAGACGTGCATGTTCCCGGCGTTGGACGTTGGCCAGAACGACAGCACAGACTTCCTCACCATCAAGAGCCAGCTCACCACCACTGGCCTACAACACCATCCCGACATCCACGCAGCTCTGTGCACAGCTTGGGGCGTCCTGCTCAGCTGTTTCACGGGCCTTGATGTCGTGTGTTTTGGATACCACAACCAGATATCTGGAAACGATATCGATAATAAAACGCCTGCGTCTCCCGCCACTTGGGAGAGACAAGTCATGCAACTCCACGTGGGCGGCGATCAACAGCTGCAAAGCACGTTTGCGGAGTGTACCCCAAAGACTCTGCCGCTTACCAGCATCATCGATGCATTCAACACGGCGTTGGTGCTTCGAACCGTGGACACAGACAGTCTCGCCCCTGTCCACGACAACACGTCAGCCATTGATCAGAGGCCCTTGAACGGGTTGAAGATCATCATCACTGTGGACCCATTGAGTCTCCATACCGAGTTCTCGTGGGTTGGCTCTTTCATGACCACCGACCAGGCGCACAACATCAACAGCACGTTTGAAACCATCGTCGCCCAAGTGGTTTCCAAGTCGGATGGCATCATCTCCAGCCTTGACTTCTTCAGCACACGCAACTTGAATCAAGTCCTCTCATGGAACAGCAATCCATTGAGCAATGTGCAGACATGCATCCATGCTGTCATCACCGAACAAGCCATCCTCCGCCTGGAAGCTGAGGCCATCTGCGCATGGGACGGCAGTTTCTCCTACCAGCAGCTAGCCAAACTGTCAGATCGCCTCGCTTTGGCACTGCAGTCTGCCGGTGTCACCCTCGAGTCCTTTGTGCCCATATGCTTCGACAAGTCCAAATGGACCGTCGTCGCCATGCTTGCCGTGCTCAAGGCTGGTGGTATCTTTGTGCCACTCGACCCCACGCACCCTGTCCCCCGACTTCAGGCACTGGCACACAAAGTCGGGGGCCAGACACTCTTGTGTTCGAGACATCACTTGGAGAAGCTGGCGACGGTGGCGCCGACCCTGATTCCAGTTGATGACCAACTGTTTGCAGAGTTGGGCGACCACGAGGGCGCCTCCGACAGTGACAAGAGTGGCGCCGTCTCGTACACAAACGGCGCGTACATGATCTTCACGAGTGGCACCACGGGCGAGCCCAAGGGTGCTCTCATCCAGCATGGCGCTCTCTTGTCGAGTGCCATGGCACACGGACCGGCCATGATGATGGACCACAACACACGATCGTTGCAGTTCGCGGCCTCTACGTTCGATGTGAGCATCACAGAGATCCTGACGTGCCTCATCCTGGGAGGCTGCGTCTGCATCCCGAGCGAGGAGGCCCGCCTCAACGCCATTGAAGAGGCCATCACGCAACTCCAAGCCAACTGGGCACTCCTCACCCCCACCTTTGTCAAGTTCATCAACCCGGACAATGTCCCTTCGTTGAAGACTTTGGTCACAGGAGGCGAGGCCATGACCCAGGCCATCATCCGCTCATGGTCGCACATTAACCTCATCAATTGCTACGGCCCCGCGGAGACCTCTGTCGTATCCCACGTCCATCGTGGCATGCGGCAGGGTAAGAACCCCCTGAACATTGGTCACCAGGTCGGCATCCACTGCTGGGTTGTCGACAGATACAATCACGACCGACTGATGCCCGTCGGCGCGGTAGGCGAACTGGTCATAGAAAGTCACACACTGGCTAGGGAGTACTACAAGGAGCCCGAGAAGACGGCCGCTGCTTTCATCTCCGATCCAGAGTGGACCAAACTCTTACCAAAGATACCTCGGTCACGGCGCATGTACAAAACAGGTGATCTCGTCAAATACAATCACGACGGCACGTTGCACATTGCCGGCCGCAAGGACACGCAGATCAAATTCCACGGGCAGCGTATCGAGCTCGGCGAGATTGAGCATCATCTCAACGTGAGCCCAAGCATCAAACATGGCATGGTCGTGCTGCCGCAGGAAGGGTTCTGCAAAGGCCGATTGCTCGCCATTGTGCAGCTGAGTGATGCGCTCAATCAGGACCTTGTGCCCAAAGGCCGCCCGTACCAGCTTGTTGCAGGCGAGCTTGAGCATACGGCCAAGGAAAAGGTCGAAGACGCCAAGCAACTGCTCAGAGAGCGTCTTCCCCCCTACATGATCCCGTCCATGTGGATTCCTGTGGAGTTCATTCCGCGACTGCAGTCTGGCAAGCTGGACCGCAAGCAGACTGCACATTGGGTGAACAACATGGGTGAAGAGCTCTATCGCCAGCTGAATCCTAGTGTCGCCACAGGTGGCGCTCTCGAAGACATGACCTTGGCCACTTCTTTCGAGAAAGAAATCCACAGAATATGGAGTCACGTTCTGAACCTGAACCCAGAGCAGCTCGGGCTTCGACAGTCCTTCCTCAGCCTCGGAGGCGACTCCATTTCCGCCATGCAGGTCATGAGCGAATGCAGAAAGGCCGGCATGGGGCTGACTGTCCGACATATCATTTCGTCCAAGTCGATCACGGAACTGGCTTCCCATGTCAAGGGCATCAAGACAGCCCTGGTCCACAAAGAGGTGCTCGAGCAGCCATTCGACTTGTCTCCTATTCAAAAGTTGTACTTTGCCCGGCCCAACTTTGAGCGCGGCCATTACAACCAAAGCTTCCTTCTCCGCACGAGTCGCCGCATACTGGCCTCGGAGTTGCGGGCTGCCATTGAGGTCATCATACAGAGACACTCGATGCTGCGGGCTAGGTTCGACAAGGACGGGGCAGGAGCCTGGCAACAACGCATTACCAACGATGTGGCATCGTCTTATCGCCTGCGGACCCTCGCTATCCCCCATCGAGACGAGATTGATAAGTCGCTGGTCGACAGTCAGACGTGCCTCAATGCGCGCGAGGGGCCTCTGTTCGCCGCGGACCTGATCGATCTCCACGGCGAAGAGGAGCTGCTCTTCGTCGTGGCGCACCACCTTGTGATTGACCTGGTGTCCTGGCGACGCATTCTCCAGGAGCTGGAAGAAATCCTTACCTGCCCCGGATCCGTGTCTACTGCTGAGCGCCCGCTGCCTTTCCAAGTATGGTGCAAGATGCAGGCAGATCATGCCTCCACTTTGGCTCCCCATCAGGTGCTTCCTGTACAGGGGATACCTGATGGCAACGCGGAGTACTGGGGGATGGCGGATGCGCCCAACGTGTACGGACAGATGATCCAAGAATCTTTTGAGATGGACCAGTCTCTGACCACGTTGCTCCTGTCAAAGTGCCACGAGTCTCTTCGCACCGAGATACCTGATGTACTTCTCGCGGCGATGATCTACTCCTTTGGGCAAACATTCACTGACCGACCCTTGCCGGCGATTTTCGCCGAAGGCCACGGCAGAGAAGTGTGGGATCCGTCCATTGACTTGTCCGACGTCGTTGGCTGGTTCACCACCATCTACCCCGTCTTCGCTGGCTCGACTGCCCACACCAATCTTGTAGACGCCGTCAAGGCTGTCAAGGACGGACGTCGCAAAGTGCCGTCCAGCGGAAGGCCTTACTTTGCCAGCCGGTGGCTGACTGACAGTGGAAGGGATGCTTTCTCTCGGCACTGGCCATTAGAGATTACCTTCAACTACCTCGGCCAGTACCAGCAGCTGGAGCGCGTGGGTGCCCTCTTCACCCCAGCGCGGGACATTGCTGGCGAGGTGCGAGGCGCCACGGATGGCGCTGACGTCGGTCCCGAAACCTCCTGCATCTCTCTCTTTGAGGTATCAGCCGTCATCCTCAGGGGCTGCCTGCGCTTTTCCTTCGTGTTCAACCAGAACATGAAGCACCAGGACAGCATCAGGCGGTGGATCTCCACTTGCCAAAGCAGCCTTGGTGACATGATCCAGCAGCTGAGTGAAAGTCCGCGAGAAGTGACATTGAGTGATTTCCCGCTACTGGACCTCACGTACGACCGCTTGGATGTCATGATCCTTGAGAAGCTGCAGGCGGCAGGCGTCACCGTTGTGGACGAGGTGGAAGATGCTTACCCTTGCTCCCCCATGCAGTCTGGCCTGTTGGTCAGCACCAGCAAAAATGATGCCTTTTACGCCGCGTACACTCTCCACGAAGTTAAGAGTACATGTGGTGCCCCAGTTGATGTTCAGAAGCTCGCATCTGCCTGGTCTGATCTGGTGGAATTCCACCCGATCCTGCGAACCGTCTTTATCGAAAGCGTCAGCCAACAAGACTCCTTGTATGATCAGGTGGTGTTGAAGCAGTCCAAAACAAAGCCTGTGCATTCCAAAGCCGAGTCGGAAGAGGAGGCCAAGGCCTCATTGAACACTCCTCCCCAGCATCAGAAGACGAGCGATCAACCTTTGCATCGCTTCGAAATCTGCCAAACCAGCAGCGGAAGGGTCTTTTGTCGATTGGACATTAGTCACATCATCATGGACGGAACATCCATGTCCATCATCTTCAGAGACCTCGCTCGAGCATACAGTGGCACTCTCCGCTCAAGAGAAGCACCTCTCTACAGGAACTACATCTCTCATCTGGCGACGCAGCCCAAAGAGCCTGGTCTCGCCTACTGGACCAGGTACCTGGAGGGCATCGAACCTTGCCACTTTCCGGTACTTGACGACGCCATTGCTGCGCCTGTGAAAGAGCTGAGGTATGTGCGGGTCACGTTTGACGAACTAATCGAGCTCCAGGAACTGTGCGACAAGCAGGGACTAACCATTGTCAACGCCCTTTACGCTGCGTGGGCACTGACTCTGCGTCTCTACACTGCTTCGGAAGAGATTTGTTTTGGCTACCTCACATCATCCCGCGACTTGCCCATTGATGGGGTCCGCGATGTCGTGGGACCCGTCATTAACATGGTGGCATGCCGCCTGAACATGGGCCCTGCTTCCACCTTGGCAGAGATCATGGCTATAGTGCAGAAAGATTACCTGGAAAGTCTGGCGTTCCGCCATATTTCGCTGTCCGAGGTGCAGCATGCGTTAAAATTGTCCGACGCTCCCCTGTTCAACACGGCTTTGTCGTATCGCAAGCTACCGCGTGCGGACGAGGATCCATTAGATGTCACCTTCGAGGAATGCCGACCTACGTACGATCCGGACGAGTACAACGTCTCCATCAACATTGAGGCCGGCGAGAAAGACATGGCCATTGACCTTGTGTACTGGACAGACACACTCTCCGATGGCCAAGCACAAAATGTCGCGAGTACCTTCACCAAGGCCCTCCGCAACATTCTGCGAGACAGTGAACGACCCATCGCCCAGCTCGATCATCTGGGTGAACACCACCACAAGCAACTGGAGCTCTGGAACAGTTCCATCCCTGAGCCTATCGAGGAAACCCTCCACGAGCTCGTCCATGTGCAAGCTATCCGCCGTCCCAACGCGCCTGCTCTTGCTTCGTGGGACTTGAACCTCACCTATGCCGAACTGGATGAAACATCCACCAGACTCGCCCAACATCTTGCATCCATTGGCGTGGGGCTGGAGACTTTTGTACTCCTGTGTTTTGACAAGTCTGCGCTCACTATCGTGGCCATGATGGCGGTACTGAAAGCTGGAGGAGTGTGTGTCCCGTTGGATCCAGCTCATCCTGATGCTGCGATCCAACTTCGAGCCGAGGACACGCAGGCCCTTGTGGCACTGGTGTCGCCTGCGCATGCCTCAAGGTTTGAAAATCTCGTCAACAACACCCTTTCGCTGGACGGCGATTTCGTGCAAAGTCTAGTGACCACTCAAGAAGTGTCCTTGCCCGCAGTCAAGCCCTCCGATGCGTGTTTCGTCATATACACCTCGGGCAGCACAGGTCGGCCCAAGGGTGTGGTCTTGGAGCACCGCGGCATTGCGACTAATGCCGGATACACTGGCCCGCTGCTCGGATACGAGGAAGACTCTCGCGTGTTGCAGTTTTCCTCGTACACATTCGACAACAGCTTGGCTGAGATCTTCACTGGCTTGACACGAGGCAGCTGCATCTGTGTGCCTTCAGACCACGAGCGGCTCAACGACCTGACCGGTGTCATCAACCGTCTGCAGGTGACATTCGCTGACATCACGCCCACGGTGGCTTGCTTCCTTCAACCAAGCGAGGTGCCTACTCTGAAAACCTTGGCACTGGGCGGAGAAGCCGTGACTACCAAATGCGTCGACATTTGGCGCGACCACGTCGAGTTGAAGTGTTGTTACGGTCCCTCCGAGTGCTCCGTCAACTCGACATACTCTGGTGACATTGCCCAGCCAGGCAAGGCAACAAACATTGGCCGCGCTGTAGGCTGTGTGGCTTGGGTTGTCGATGCGGACGACCACAACTGCCTGCTTCCTGTGGGATGTACGGGCGAGCTTCTCATCGACGGACCCATCGTGTCCCGTGGATATCTGAATCTTCCCGACAAGACAGGCCAAAGCTTTATTAAACCGCCTCCTTGGTCAGATGGTATATTGACGAATGGGGATGGCAGCCGACGTCTATACAAGTCTGGCGATCTCGTGCACTTCGACTCTGATGGTACCCTCATGTACCTCGGGCGCAAAGACACGCAAGTCAAGCTCAACGGGCAGCGTATCGAGCTCGGTGAGATTGAGGCAAACATTGAGAAGCTCGTGGCTGAAGGCACCCAGACTGCAGTGGAACTTGTTGTTCTGGACGGCAAAAAGTCACTGGCGTGCTTCCTGTGCGCTGCGTCGGATGGTCTTGTGCCCAGCAGTGAGGATGTCAGCAACATCTTGGCCGTCACCGACAGCTTCCGAGCACAAGCCAAGGAACTCGAGATCCATCTGTCCAAGACACTCCCCAGCTACATGGTGCCTTCCATTTGGTTTCCCCTATCACAGATGCCACTCACGGCATCTGGTAAGCTCAACCGTCGTGGCCTGCGTTTGCAAGCAGCAGAGGTGCCCGCTTCCATGATCAGCTCATATAAATTGGCCGCACAAAGCGGCCGTGCGCCCGCCAGTGGAATCGAAGTGCAGTTGGCCGGTCTCTGGGGAACAATCTTGACGATCGACCCGGCATCCATTGGAGTTGAGGACAACTTCTTCAAACTGGGAGGTGACTCACTTAGCGCAATGCGTCTTGTGACGCTGGCGAGAAAGCACGATATCAGCCTGACAGTCGGGACCATCTTTCAAAAGGCATCCCTCCTCCAGATGGCGGAGACTGCGCGCCCCATGCTGGCAACATCCGCATCTGTGATGCGGCCATTTAGTCTTTTGCCTGATGGCACGTCAGTCCATGAACTCAAACAAGAGCTCGCAGCTGTGGCGCAGATTGAAGCGGATCGGATCCAAGACATCTATCCCTGCACGGCGATACAAGAAGGCTTGATGGCTCTCTCCATTAGAGAACCTGGCGCCTACGTTGCCCAACTGGTCTACCGCCTGCCACAAGATATCGAGGCTGATAGGTTCATGCGTGCTTGGGATGCTGTTGCCAAGGCCGAGCCTGCCCTTCGAACACGAATCATTCACACAGAGGCCCGTGGATTTCTGCAGGCCGTTGTCGAAGGCTCTATCCACTGGCAGTCTGCCACCAAACTCGATGATCTCGAGCAATCGGACCGGCTACTCCCCCAGCATAATGGAGGAGAACTCGCAAAATACACCCTCATCGGACAAGGCTCAAGCACTCCCTATTTTGTCTGGACTATTCACCACGCACTGTACGATGGCTGGTGTCTGCCCATCATCCTGGGCAAAGTGAGGAGGTGTTACGAGGCCTCCGCACCTTCCAACGTGCTGAGCGGTCCTCCCTATGCCAGTTTCATTCAGTATATTGCTGGGCTCGACAAAAAACAAACTGACGAGTTTTGGACTTCCCAACTAGCAAACGTGGCAGCCCAGCATTTCCCCAGGCTCCCGAGCCCTGACTACCAGCCTTGCGCAAGCAGCCTCATTATTCACACCGCCCCTCTTCTGCGGAATCCTGGTTCTGAAATCACCATGGCCACGCGGGTTCGTGCGGCTTGGGCAATGACAAATGCCGCCTACTCGGGGGCCGACGATGTCGTGTTCTGGGAGACGGTGACCGGCCGCGACGCACCGGTGGCTGGCCTCGATGAAATGATCGGAGCCACCTTGGCGACTGTCCCTACGCGGCTCCTGATCAAATCGTTCATGACGGTCAAAGAGTTCCTGCACCAGGTCCAAGAGCAATCCGCAGCTACCATGCCTCACCAGTACGCCGGTATCCAGCGTATCAAGCACCTGAGTGATGATGCAGCTAAAGCGTGCGACGCGCAAAATCTCATTGCTGTGAATAACGGGCAGCGTGTCTCCGCCGATCCTTTCTGGGACGAGCAAACAAACGAGATGGCCGGCACCAACTTCTACACCTACCCTCTCATGCTCTCATGTCACATTGGGGAGACGGACCTGGAGACAGTCGTTCACTACGATGCGAACGTCATCCCCGAGTGGCAGATGTCCCGCATTATGGACCACTTTGCCTTCGTTCTGGACTATCTGAGCTCTGTGGAAAAATTCGATACATCTCTGGACCAAATTGGCCGCGTGGGCGTTAAGGACATGGAATTGCTTCACGAATGGAACAGCATTATGCCACCTCGTGTGGATGACTTGGTGCATGCCATGATCAAACGACAAGGAGATGCTCAAGAGCCTGGAAAATGCGCAGTCACTGCTTGGGACGGCGACCTTACGTACGAGGCTATGCATGCGCTGGCAAGCCGCTTGGCTGCACAGTTGCAGGAGCTCGGTGTTGCCTCTGGGACGATTGTCCCCTTTTGCATGGAAAAGTCATCCATTGTCCCAGTATCTATGCTTGCGATTCTGCAGTGTGGAGCTGCTTTCGTCCCTCTTGACCCTGCGCATCCTGACACACGTATCAGTGGTATCCTGGACGACGTTTCCGCCGGTGTGGTTCTGTGCTCTTCGAGCTACAGGGAGAGATTCATCCAACTTGGGCGACGTCCCTTGGTCGTATCTCGCGAAAGTCTTGAGACCATGGATCAAGTTGGGTCTGTCACAGCGTCTGTTGCCTGCAACAGCATTGCCTACATCATCTTCACATCTGGCACAACAGGAAAGCCAAAGGGAACCATTGTTAGTCACAGCGCGTTCTGCACGGGCGCTTTGGCACATGGATCAGCCATGGGCATGAACGAGTCTTCTCGCGTCCTGCAATTCGCCTCGCACACCTTTGATGCGAGTATCATGGAGATCCTCACGACATTGATCCATGGCGGAACGGTGTGCGTGCCTAGTGACGAAGAGCGCCTGAACGACATCACAGGAGCCATCAACCGCATGCAGGTGAATTGGACATTGCTGACGCCCTCGGTTGCTCAGCTCATGGTCCCGTCACTGGTGCCTCACCTCAAGACATTGGTTCTCGGAGGCGAAGCAATGTCCATGGCTCATATCGACACTTGGACCTCGGCCAACTTGCGCCTGATGAATGCATACGGACCTAGCGAGACATCTGTCGTGGCCGCAGTCAACTCGCACGTCACGCCGGCTTCAGGGCCTTCCAACATTGGCCGCTCTGTAGGTGGCCTTTGCTGGGTTGTTGACTCGCAAGACCATAACAAGCTCGTCCCGATAGGCGCCATCGGCGAGCTCGTGGTCGAAGGACCGATCGTGGCTGAAGGCTATCTTAACAACTCCCTCAAGACGGAGGAGGCTTTCATCGTCAATCCTGCCTGGTGCAGCCACTTCTCGACCCATGGCCCTGGAGAGCAACGCAGAATGTACAAGACTGGCGACCTGGTGAAGCTCGCTCATGATGGTACCATCGTATTTCAAGGCCGCAAAGATAATCAGGTCAAGATTAATGGGCAGAGACTGGAGCTTTCCGAAGTGGAACATCACCTAGGAACGGACGCCGCTGTTCAATACGGTCTGGCCCTTCTTCCAACATCAGGGCGCTGCAAGAAGCGGTTGAGTGCTGTTATCAACTTGAAGTCCACCGCAGAGGTGGGAGGTCACGAATCCAAAGACGAAATTCGACTCGCGGACAGGGCCACAGCAGCGTCATTTCTTTCAGGGATTCGTGAGCGTGTTGCCAGTCGGCTCGCCGCCTACATGGTCCCTTCAAGGTGGATCGTCATTGACAAGTTCCCTCTGCAATCTTCCGGAAAGCTTGATCGACGTCGTGTCATCGATTGGGTCGAAGCACTCGACGATGTCGTCTATCAAAAGATTCTCAACATTGAAGAGAATGCGGCTGGTCTCGACAGAGAACCTACCGAGTTGGAGAATAAGCTCAGGGCTGCGGTTGCCAGAGTCCTGAATTTAGACGTCCTCAAGATTCCTTTCAACCAGTCCTTCCTCCATTTAGGAGGCGACTCCATCTCGTCTATGCAACTGATGAGTGCGTGTCGATCATCAAACATTGCGCTAACGGTTGCCAACATTATGCAAAGCAAGTCGATCGTCGACCTCGCAAATCGTGCGACTACTGTGCAGGATGTGGTTTTCGAAGCCGAAAAGGAGCAAGAGCCATTCTCACTGTCGCCCATCCAACAGGTCTACTTTGACTGCATGGGTGTCGAATCCACGCACTTTAACCAGAGTATTCTGGTCGCTGTCACTCAAAGAATCACAATTGACAGACTGTCAAAGGCAATGGAGACCCTGGTGCAACATCACAGCATGCTTCGAGCTCGGTTCTTGGAAAATAATGGCACCTGGTCACAGATGATCAGCCCTGATATAACCGGATCTTTCAAACTTGCCTCGCACACCGATGTATCGACCGAACAGCTTCAGGAGCTCATCACAGAGGACCAAAAATCCCTCGATATCCAAAACGGGCCCCTGGTTGCTGCCAGGCTGTTGGACATGGTTGACGCTGACTCTCAGCTCATATTCATAGCCGCACACCATCTTGTTGTGGATGTAGTTTCCTGGAATGTCCTGCTTGAGGACCTCGAACAACTCCTGTCGTCTAGTGGCTCTACGCTTCTGCGGTCATTGCCCTTCCAGACATGGAACAACGCGCAGATACAGGAGGCGCGGGCCATGAACCTTGAACAGGCCTTCCATAACGTGCCGAGACCGGCTCGCAACATTGCCTACTGGGGCATGGAAGGCGCGAAGAATTGCCACGGAGACGCCGTGCTGGAGACATTGAAGATTGACGCGGAAACGTCGCTTCTACTTTTGGGTGCATGTCACAACGCATACGAGACAGACGCAGTGGATGTCATGTTGGCGTCCCTGCTGCTCTCATTCGTACAAACATTCAAAGACCGCCCAGCCGCTCCTGCAATCTACAACGAAGGCCACGGTAGGGAGCCATGGGACAACAAGATCGATGTGTCCCGCACCGTGGGCTGGTTCACCACGCTTTGCCCCCTCTATCTTCCAGAGGTCGTTCCCGCAGATGCTAACATTGTCGACGTGGTCAAATGGATCAAAGACTTCCGTCGAAAAGCCCCAGGCAAAGGACGACCGTACTTTGCCCATTCTGTTCTTTCTGGAAATGAACGCCACGATTTTGCCGAGTGGCCACTGGAAGTTGCGTTCAACTTTTTGGGACAGATTCAGCAGGGTCACCGGGCGGACTCCATCTTCAAGACCTTGGAAGGGGGAATGATGGACGCCATCAACTCCCAAACCGACATTGGGCTTGGCGTGCCACGTCTTGCTCTCATCGAGATCACGGCGTCCGTGAACTCTGGTTGTTTCACTTTCGAATTCTCCTTCAACCGCCATATGCACAGACAAAATGAGCTTCGTAGCTGGATTACCAGCTTTGAACAAAACGTGCACCAAGCCGTGCAAGCGCTGTGCCGAGCGCAACCCGATTTGACCATTTCCGACTTTCCTCTTCTTCCACTGACCTACAATGGAGTAGAACTCGTCAAGTCAAAGCTGTCACAATTGGGCGTGGCGTCGTTGGGAGATGTCGAGGATGCCTATCCATGTTCCCCGGTGCAAGAGGGTATCCTCATCACACAACTCAAGAATCCGGAGCATTATGCCTACTCGATCACTTTCCAGGTCCGCAATACTGGGCTCGACGAAGCCGTCGACATCGCCCGACTTACCAATGCCTGGCAGAAGGTTGTTGATCGACACTCGACCCTCCGCACGGTCTTCGCGGGCAGCCTGACGCAAGATGAAGGTATGAATCAAGTTGTGTTGAAAAGCTGGCCCGCCAATGTTGCTTCGCACCACTGTACCGAAGGCAAAACCTGCCTGCTTTTGAAGTCGCAACATGCTCTTGGCCTCCCTGAGAGCCAACCTCCACACCGACTGAGGATTTGCCAGATGCCGGAGGGGAAAGTCACCTGCGTGTTGGAGATGAGCCACGCCATTTCCGACGGAACTTCCATGCCAATCTTGTTCCGCGACCTGGCGCTTGCCTATGATGACAAGCTTGATACTTCTGGTCTCTCCGTGTACAAGGACTACATATCCTACTCGATGGGCGTCTCCCGTACAGAGGCAGCTTCCTATTGGAACCAGTACTTGGAGGGCATCGAACCATGCCACTTTCCGGCGGACGGCAACGCCAAGTCCAGGGCCCGAGCCCTTCTATCCTATGACCAGAAGATCTCAGCTGCTGCAGAGCTGAATGATTTCTGCAACGACTCGGGTATCACGCTATCGAACTTGCTACAGCTCGCTTGGGCTGTTGTGTTGCAGGCTTACACTGGGCTCGACGATGTCTGCTTTGGTTACCTGGTATCTGGGAGAGATGTCCCCGTGGAAAACATTGCCGAATCCATTGGAGTCTTTATCAACATGCTCGTGTTCAGGGTTCATATTGACCCGGCTGCTACTCTTGGCGACGTCATTCAGACCGTCAAGAAAGATCTCCTCGAGTCGATGCAACACAAAGAGGCATCTCTTGCGGATATGCAGCACAACACGTCGAACGGTCCTTTGTTCAACACTGCCTACTCATTCCAGCGACGATCGGTGTCAAAGGACATGGCCGCCGGCTCCTTGTCGTTTGACGTCCGTGACGCCGCTGATCCCAGCGAGTACGACATTACAGTCAATGTTGAGGTCTGGGACTCAAACGCGGAAGTCCAACTTTGCTACTGGTCCGACAGAGTTTCTGATGAGCAGATCAGAAACGTCGCGTCCACCTTTGACCAGGTTCTGACATCCCTGGTCTCTTCGAGAATGGATGCGAGCATCGGTACACTTGTCATCGCCAGCAGCCAATGCGTTGAACAACTAAGGGGATGGAACACCGCCGAGCCAGAATACATTGACCGCTGTGTGCATCATGTTATCGAAGACAACGCTAGATCGAAGCCTGAGACGACGCAAGCGATCGATGCCTGGGACGCCACTTTTACATATCAGGAGCTGGACCGTGTCGCAACTCTCCTGGCTGCACACCTGATGGCCCAAGGTGTCGCGCCCAATTCATATGTACCTCTCTGCTTTGAGAAGTCTGCATGGAATGTGGTAGCCATGCTAGCTGTGCTCAAAGCCGGCGGCGCTTTCGTCCCACTAGACCCTGCGCACCCGGCCGAGCGTACCAGCTTCCTCGTCCGCAGCACGGAGGCCCGCATCGTTCTCTCTTCCGAGTCCCTGGCATCAAAGCTTGAGTATTTGGAGGTGCCTGTCCAGCGAGTCAGCAAAGAGAGTATTGCGGAATTGCCAGAGTGTCCGAGGGCCATGCAGGCTCAAGGACAGAGTGCAACTCCCACAGATCCGGCGTACATCATCTTCACTTCTGGCACCACGGGTCTGCCCAAGGGCACCATCATCGAGCATGGCGCCTTCACTACTGGCGGAATCGCTCATGCCAAGGCGATTCAAATGACGGCCACAAGCAGAGTGCTGCAATTTGCCTCGCACACGTTTGATGCTAGCATCATGGAGATCTTGTCTACCCTGTTGGTTGGAGGATGCGTCTGCATTCCCAACGACCAAGATCGTCTCAACGACTTGAGCGCGGTCATTAACAAGTTCAACGTGAACTGGACGCTCTTGACTCCGTCGGTCGCCAAAGTCCTTCGGCCAGGGACAGTTCCTTCACTCAAAACTCTCGTCACTGGTGGCGAAGCCATGGCGAAGGACCACGTCGAGAAATGGAGGAGCACCACAGCCCTGGTGAATGCATACGGGCCGAGTGAAACTTCAGTGATCGCGACAACGAGTATGAAGGTCGACGCAAGTGGAAACGTACTGGACTCCGAGCCAGCGACTATCGGTCATGCCGTTGGCAGCCGCTGCTGGATCGTCGATGCGCGCAACCACAGTCGACTTATGCCATTGGGGGCCATCGGAGAACTTGTCGTCGAAGGGCCTATTGTTGCCAGAGGATACCTAAACAACGAGACAAAGACACGCGACGCCTTCATCTCGGAACCGACCTGGAGGAAGAATCTCCAACTTCCGGGAGGTCGCGTAGACCGAATGTACAAGACGGGAGATCTCGTTTCCTACAACCCGGATGGTTCATTCCGATACATTGCCCGAAAAGATACTCAAATCAAGTTAAACGGGCAACGAATCGAGTTGGGCGAGATTGAACACCATGTCAGGGCGAACTTAGCCGCTAACTCACAGTCTACCGTGGAGCTGGTTGCCCCCCAGAGCGCAACGTCCACAAAGGCTCTTGCTGTATTCTTCACACATGGGGAAGAGACGCAAGGCAATGAATTGCTGTTGCCCATGTCACCTCCGTTGACGCTTTCCTGTCGCGAGCTGAAAACCGCTCTTTCCAAGGCCTTACCCTCTTACATGGTTCCAACCATCTACATCCCCGTGACGAGAATGCCTTGGACTACGGCTGGCAAACTGGATCGACAGAAACTCAAGTCTTTGGTGGGCTCTCTTTCTATTCAGGCTCTCTGGTCGTACAAGCTGGCGGGTGCGACCCAATCTTCGAAGCCATTGACCGCTTCACAGCGCAAGTTGCGCAAGGCCTGGCAAAAGGTTCTACAAATGGATGCTGGATCCATCAACCAGGAGGACAACTTCTTCAGACTTGGCGGTGACTCGGTCGGTGCCATGAAGCTTGTCGCCGCAGCAAAGATGGAGGACATTGTTCTCACGGTCATGAATGTGTTCAAGCACCCGACATTGTCCGAAATGGCTAACTGCTGCTCGGAGCCGACCAAGTCGACCGCAACCAGGATCGCACGGTTCTCCCTTCTCAAGAATTACGAAAGTCAAATGACTTTACTTTCTGAGCTTGCAGAACGCTGTGGAGTCGCCCAACATCGAATTCAAGACGCTTATCCCTGCAGTTCTCTCCAAGAGGGTCTTGTGAACTCGTCGCTTCAACAACCTGGCGCTTACGTTGCAGAAAATGTCTTCAAACTGCCAAAGGATGCAGACCTGACAAGATTCAGGCTTGCTGTGCAGAAGACTGTCGATCAAGTTGATATCTTGAGAGCACGAATTGTTCACGCGAGTGACTCCAGGTCTTATCAGGTCATCCTTGAGCCCGAAGAAATTGAATGGATGGCCCACGAGTCTGTCGAAAACGCCACAGGGTTGGGTGTCACAGTGCCCGGTCGTAACGGTGGGCAGCTGGCTCAATATGCGATCGCAACTGATTCCCAAACATCTGACAAGTACTTTGTATGGACAATTCACCATGCGCTGTACGACGCCTGGAGTCTGCCTGCGGTCTTGCGCCTCATTTCACAATTTCACGACAGCGCAGGCAGCCTGGAATTGCCGCCTGCAAGACCTGCCTTTGTGAAATTCGCCAAGTACTTGACCGAGATTGATCCTGTGGCATCAGACGCATTCTGGACGAGCAAGTTTGCTGGCGCATCTCCGTCACATTTCCCCGTCACCTCGAGCCTGACGGCTCAAATCCAAGGTCGCACCTTGAGACTCGACCACCTCGTCCCCTATGACTTGCGCGACGTGAAATTGGAGGTTACTCTGCCCACGATTATTCGCGCTGCATGGGCCCTCGCGCTGGGCTCACAGACCGGGTCAGATGATGTTGTGTTTGGCGAGACACTTTCTGGTCGCGACGTCCCAGTTGAAGGAGTCGAAGACATCCTGGGGCCGACACTGACTACGGTGCCACAGCGCTTCAGTCCTGATAGAGATCTCTCCATCAGGCAATACCTCCGATCGGCACACCAGAAGTCGATTGAAATCATACCATACCAACATGCTGGGTTGCAAAACATCAAGCGTCTCAATGCAACCACGGCAGTTGCTTGCGACTTTGCCAACTTGCTCGTCATCCAAGTTGGGGAGGCGAACGAAGTTCCAGGAGACCAACTGATGACGTTGAGAGAAGTGGAAGCCGAGCAAGAGGACAGTTTCTTCACTTATCCCCTTGTCGTCGAGTGCGGTGTCGAAGCGCATCAGCTCCGACTGATGTTTCACCACAACGATGATGTCCTCTCCACCTGGCAAGTTCAATGCATTGCCCATCAATTCGGAGCTCTGATCGAGCAATTGCTCTATGAACCAGAAGAGTCGACCAGATGCCTCAAAGATCTGCACTTCGGCAGCGATGAAGATGTGAAAACCCTCAAAAAGTGGAACAAAGACTTGCCACAGACTGTGGAAGAGAGTATTGCTACCTTGTTCATGGAAGTTGCCTCTTCTCAACCTCAATCACCAGCTATCGACGCCTGGGATGGCCAGCTGAACTACGAGGAGCTCAGAAACCACGCCACAAATCTAGCCAGGTTCTTGGTCAGCAAAGGCGTCAAGGCGGAGGTGGCCGTCCCCTGCTGTTTGGACAAGTCCTTGTGGTCATCTGTGGCCATGTTAGCGGTCGTTCTCGCTGGCGGCGCAATTGTTCCTCTCGATCCGCTCCATCCCCAAGCACGTCATGCCGAGATAGTCAAGGACTGCAAATCAACAGTGGTAGTGGCCTCGCGAGCTCACCAGAGTCGTTTCACGGAAATCGCAGACCATGTGATTGCCGTCGATAGCATTCTGTTTACGAACATGGCACTGCAAGCGCAGACTCAGCTCTCAGACAACACCTTGCATCTGCCCTGCAGCCGAGACGCTGCCTTTGTCATTTACACTTCGGGAAGCACAGGGAAGCCTAAAGGTGTTGTGATCGAGCACCGCTCATTTTGCAGCAGTGCCAAGGCGTTCATGAAGCGTCTGAAACTCACTGCAGAATCACGCGTGTTCCACTTCACCTCTTACGCATTCGACGTTGCCATGGGTGAAAAATTTGGCGCCTGGATTAGCGGCGCCTGTCTGTGCGTGCCTAGCGAAGAAATGCGAACGGACGGTGACCTTCCAGGAGTTATGAACGCACTGAGAGTCGACTGGGCATTCTTGACTCCATCCGTGGCCAACATTCAGGATCCTTCACAATTCACTACGCTGAAGACCCTTGTATGTGGAGGCGAGGCTTTGACCCCCGAGACAATTGACAAGTGGGCTGATCACGTTGATCTGATGAATGGCTATGGGCCGGCTGAGTGCACTGTCTTTTGTGTGGCCAACGCTCATGTGTCCGAGACTCGAGATCACACACAGATTGGTCATTACATGGAAGGAGGCCGCTCTTGGATCGTGGATCCCAGAGACCACAACTACTTGGTCCCTCTTGGATGTGTCGGCGAGCTTCTGATTGATGGCCCGATCGTCAGTCGAGGCTATCTCAACCAAGAGGCCAAGACAGCCGAGGCGTTTGTCATGAACCCTGGCTGGGCTCCCAAATTCATTCAGGACAACATACGTCTATATAAGACGGGCGATCTGGTCAAGTACCGCCCTGACGGAAGTCTGTCTTTTGTCGGCCGAAAAGACCAGCAAGTGAAGCTTCATGGTCAGAGAATGGAACTTGGCGAGATCGAGGCCAACCTTGAAAAGGATGATCGCATCAAACACGCCTTGGTTGGGTTGCCAGAGTCAGGTGTTTGCAAAGGCCGTCTCGTGGCTGTTATTTCCCTCTGTGGTTTCGTCGTCGAGTCGCCCTCCATCGCCACCCTGGATCTGGTGAAGCTTTCCCCGTCGCAACTGCAAGCAGCGAGGGCTGAGGTCTTGGCGATTCAGGACAAGATCTCAGGGGTACTTCCCTCGTATATGGTCCCAACAGAATGGCTTGTGGTTGGAGCCTTGCCCCTTTTGGTTTCCGGAAAGCTGAACAGACAAGGAGTCAAGTCGTGGCTGGCGGCCATGGACATGCAAACCTACTTGGGCGCTGTCAGCAAAGATTCTGAAGGAGTCGCTTCTCAGCCTACGACCCCCGAGGAACAGCTCCTCCGACACATCATTTCGCAGACCCTCCATCTTCCAGAAGAAGACCTACCCTTAGATCGCTCGTTCCTTGGTCTAGGGGGAGACTCCATCACAGCCATGCAGGTCATGACCAGGTGCCGTGATCATAACATCCGCCTTACGTTGCAAGACGTCATCAGGAGCAAGTCAATCAGGGCATTGACAACCACCTGCTCGTTCGAGAAAGATGTCCATTCAGTCTCAACACCGGCTTTAGAAGAGCCTATGGACGAAGCATTTCCTCTTTCACCTATCCAGAAACTCTTCTTCGACAATAGCCTGGATACATGCAATGGCGACCGCTTCAATCAAAGCCAGCTGCTACGAGTGACGGAGCAAATTGACACGCAGGTTTTCCAGACAGCCATCCACAAACTTGTAGAGAGACACTCAATGCTTCGCGCAAGATTTGCAAAGGACGACAGAGGAAACTGGACGCAATCGATTTCCGGAGACATACAGTCCTCTCACATTGCACGGGTGCATCAAATCAGTCAGGGCTCTGACATGACGCCGCTCATCGCACGGAGCCAATGTTCAACCAGCATCAACGGGCCATTGTTGATCGCTGACCTCTTCGAGAACGTTCCGGGCGCTCAAGTAATTTCACTTGTTGCTCACCATCTTGTCGTTGACATTGTTTCCTGGAGCATCATAATTCAAGATCTTGAGAGGCTTTTGAAGAGTTCACAGCCAAGTTTGACGAAGCCGATGCCCTTCCAATCGTGGAACAAGGCACAAATCCAACACGCCAGGGAGCTCGAGACTAAGAACATGCCCATGCTGCCCTTTGAGTTGCAAACCAGCGACTTGGACTTCTGGGGTATGCAGGAAACGCCCAACACCTATGGCAGCACCCAGGAAATATCTTTCGTGGCTTCCAGCGACGCGATCTCGGCAATTACTTCTGGTGATGTGCAATCACCGCTTGGGACAGATTCTTTGGACATGATCATCTCCGCGATATTGCAGTCATTTGCGATCACATTTCATGAGCGGAGCCTCCCAACTGTGTTCAACGAGGGACACGGCAGAGAATCTTGGAGCGAATCAATCGACATTTCCCAGACTGTTGGCTGGTTCACTGTACTCAACCCCATCCAGATTTCTTCGTATGATCCCGAGGATACCATCGACTTCCTTCGCAAGGTCAAGGATACCAGACGCAGCGTGCCAAGAAACGGTCACCCGTACTTTGCTCATCGTTATTTGACACAAACGGGACAGCAACAGCACAACAAGCACCAGACAATGGAAGTGATTGTTAATTTCCTTGGTCGCATCCACAACAAGAGGACCAAAGTGGATGCACTTCTGGAAACATATGACTCAGAGAAGACCAGGATGGACATCGACATGCCTTCTGACGTCGGCTCTGACACAAATCGCTTGGCCCTGTTCGAAGTGTCTGTGTCGCTGCATGAGGATGGCGCCCACTTCACGTTCTTGTTCAACAAGCAAATGAAACATCAGGACCGCATCGAGAAATGGATTTCGCAATGCCGACAGGTTCTCTTGGATACTGCACACCAACTTATCATTGCCCCGAGGTCTTTCACCCTGAGCGACCTGCCTTTGTTGCCCTTGAGATACGAGGATCTAAACAAGCTCGGAAATAAGGTGTTGCCAGCTGTGAACTTGAAGGGTTTCGAACAAGTTGAAGATATCTTCCCATGCTCGCCGATGCAGACTGGTATGCTCTTGAGCCAAGTGCAAGACCCCGCACGGTACCTTTTCCACACGGTTGTCGAAGTCACTAGCCCAAGGGGTGCCGTTGACGCATCGAAGCTCGCTTCCGCATGCGCCCAAGTCGTTCAGCGCCATACGTCTCTCAGAAGCGTCTTCATCAACAGCGTCTACCGTGGCGGCACCTTTGACCAGGTCGTGCTGGCGCCACAAGCAGCACGAGTTGAGCTCATCAAGTGCAAGGAAATTCAGGTTATGGCGAAACTGGACTCGAAATCGCTTGCCAAGACAAACATGGGACCAGGTCCCAGACTACCTTACCAAATCACCATTTGTATCACGCCAAATGATCGCGTGTTCTTGAAGATGGAAATGAACCATGCGATCACCGACGGGGCCTCAACTGCGCTCATCGTTCAGGAGATTGGTCAAGCATACGGAGGCGCTCTGCCTTCCCACGAAGCTGTCAGCTACAAGCGATACATTGAGTACATCTCGAGCCAGAGCCTCGAAACCAGCTTGAACTTCTGGATCACTTATCTTTCAGGCGCCTCCACTACTAACTTCCCCATCCTCAATCAGCACGTGGACGAAGAGCGCAGCCTCAACTCTGTCCTTGTTGATTTCCACCGCTATGGACAGCTTAGTGCTCTGAGCACGGACAGCGGCGTAACTCTACCCAGCATCATGCTTGCGGCGTGGGGCCTTGTCCTTCGAAGCTACACAGAGTCCGAGGACGTTTGCTTCGGATATCTAGCATCGGGTCGCGATGCTCCTGTCGAGGGTATCAACGAAATTGTAGGCCCACTCATCAACATGCTGGTCTTCCGGTTCCAATTTGCTTCTGGTATGCTTCTCAAGAGCGTATTCCATGATGCCCAGGAAGATTACCTTGCCAGCTTGCCGCATCAGCATGTGTCTCTGGCACATGTCAACCATGCTCTCGGCCGCAAAAACAAACAGCTGTTCAACACTGCGGTATCCATCCAGAGTTCCGGGGCCTCCTCCAGCTCTCAAGAGGAACCGTTGACGTACGAATCAATCGAATCGCACGATCCGAGTGAGTTTGCGGTGACCGTCAACATCAATACCACAAGGGGTGACGAAGGCATCCTACTTCGATACTGGTCCGACGTCCTCTCTGAAACCGATGCCGCGGCTCTAGCCGCGACTTTCGCAGAACTGCTGGATGACTTTGTGGACCATTGCGACGAAGCTTTGTCGCACTTGCGGCTGTTTGAGGGAACTAGGATGATGATGCACACTCCACGAACGCCAAACACTGTCAACTCATGGTCAAGTCAAGGGAAGTACCGGAGCCCCAACGGTGCCACGACGAGCATACCCGCCAGCGAGTCATCGTTCACCACCAACCCAATGAATCAATCTATCAACAAGAAGCTTGAGGCTTCTTCGCATGCGCGAAGCCTGCTGACAGACAAGTTGATGTGGATATGGACAGATACCCTTGGATTGGAGAGCGCTGTCATCTCCCATGACAGCAGTTTCTTTGAGCTTGGCGGCGACTCAATCATTGCCATGTCCATGGTGGGCAACGCCAGGGAGGCAGGCTTACCCATCAATGTGGCGGATATCTTCAAGCACCCTACCTTTGGCGAAATGCTGGACCACGTGGTGGACAAACACGCTGCAGAGTACGCACCATCCTGCAGCGACGACGAGACGTACTTTTCCAAAAAGGACTCTGTCCAGAGCAGAGGAGATCGGTACGAGCCATTTTCACTCCTCGCGTGCGACGACGTCGAGTCCTTCATCAGGGAAATCATATGCCCCTCCACAAAAGTTTCTCGGGCAAGCATTGTCGACGTCCTCCCTGCGACGGACTTTCAGGCGCAGTCCGTCGCTGGCCACAAGCTACACTCTAGATGGATGCTCAATCACTTTTACCTGGATGGAAATGGCCCGCTCAATATCGAACTCTTGCACGAGAGTATCATGAATGTCGTGGCCACGTTTGACATTCTCCGTACCGTGTTCGTCCAGCAGAATGGTTGCACTTGGCAAGTCGTCCTCCGTCACGTTACGCCAGAGGTTGCGGTTCACAACGTGGAAAGTATCGAAGCTTTCACATCCGACCTCGAGGCTGAACATGGAGCAACAGTACCGGACGTCGGAAAACCAGTGGTTCGCCTCACCGTGGTCCACCAAGAAGCAACAACTCGGCACAGGATCTTCCTTCGTATTTCTCACGCGCAGTACGATGGTGTTTGTTTCCCTGCAATCCTCGACGCGTTGAAGGCTTCATATGAAGGAATGCCAATCTCCCCCTCGCCTTCCTACGCCTACTTTGTCGATGGCGCTCTGGGCAGAATCACGAATGGGCACTACGAACATTGGACCAAACTTCTCAAAGGCTCAAACATGACCACTGTGGTTCAAAGAGATCGATCAATCCTCAAAACAACACCAACCAGGGTGCTGCGACAGACAGTGCACGTGCAGTCTCTTGCCTCATTCAACATCACAACCGCGACGATCATCAAGGCCTCTTGGGCCATCACCCTGGCCAGAATAACAGGAAGATGCGACGTCGTGTTTGGACACCTGATTAGTGGTCGCAACGTTGAAGGTGTCCAAGAGATTGAGGATATTGTCGGCCCATGCCTGAACATGGTTCCCGTTCGTGTGGAGGTCAATTCTTCAGATACTGCTATCCAACTCCTGCTCAAGGTGCAGCAACAACAGGTCGAGAACATGGCTTTCGAGGCCCTTGGTTTCCGCGAGATCATCGAAAAGTGCACGACCTGGGAAGATGTGGCCGGCCTGGGGGGATTCGCCACAATGGTGCAGCACCAGAGCATGCCTCAAACTCATCGCCTCTCCATCGGCGGCAATGAGTATGATGTTGGTGCATTGGCTTCCCCGCAAGACACGACCGACTTCAGCGTCGTCACAACTCCTCTGGGGGACGATCGGGTTGAAGTGTGTTTGATTTGTGCAGATGATGGCACCATTAGCGATGAGTTGGCCAGCACGACGTTTCACATGCTTTGTGAAGAGATTGAAGGCATGGCCAGGGAGCCAGAAGGTCTAGTGAAGATTTGAGGGAGTTTTGGTTTTATTCGAATCATTTTTATTGAAATTTAATCAATTTTACAGCCGAAAAGTAGGCAACCTGGTGCTGTCTTCTGCCCCTGCCACTGCATTCAAACGGAGTATGAAAGTCAAGCATGGCCAGACGACACCTCTGCCCCATCCGCGGGCTACTATAGGGAAAGCAATTAGGCTGATGTGGGCAATCTTTTTTTTTTTTTTTTTTTCCATGTACTTCGCGAAGTTGTAGCCGTTCTATGGCCTGTTTTACCTCACGGTACAGCAGCTTCGGATTAATCCAAGTCCAAAAAACTTCAATAGGTCCCGCGTGTTGCAAAAGGCAACCGAATTCACATAGCCCCTTGATTTCTGCTCGAGGATAGGGTCGGTCTTGCGATGCTTTGTTTGCAGGTTTCCAATTACCACAATATTGCCCAACATGGAGCGAGAATCTGCGGTAGTTTCACAAGAGAATGCGCGGCCAGTCTCACGGAGATCAGAGGCGTTTAAATTTGATGAAAATACGGACCATAGAATCGATCCCTCTCAGTCTTAGAGCGGTCTTTTTGTCCCCTGCATGGCCTAGTTCAGTTGCATACGGGGAGAGCGTGTTCAGAGGGGAACCAAGGCTCGTTCGAGAGCCAACAGATGAAATTCTTGCAAGGCAGCTACGAAATCAGTCCAACTTTGATTCTTCAATTCCATGATAGACTGCCGACAGCATCTGCCAGTTGATCGACCGCATCACCAGGTTCGTTCGCTGACCTTCGGGCATTTCGTCTCATGCGCAGACTTTGTAAACATTCCTCCAAGGCTAACCCCCTTTGAACCTCTGGCGGCTCTGTATATGCACTTTCGACCGACCATGGACGCCAAGAAATCGAACGGTATATCTCCTCCTCTGAAAAATCACACGGTGAATATCTGTTACTTTGCCACCAAAGAAAAGATTACGAGGGACTCACCAGAATGATTGCGAAGAAATTCGGCCAAGAACTTTGTATCGCCACCCTCTAAAGTGCGTGGCATAATTCCCATAAGTATGATAGCCATTGGGATTTTCAAGCCCTCGAAAAGACTGGCTACCCGCGTGACGTTTTGAATATCATTTGTCTGGAATCTTGTTCCACTTGTGTTAATAATCGTCCGTAGATGATTGACACGTTTGGCCGGCGTTTTCCAGTGGTTGGATTCGCCAAGTTGAGGGTTAATTGTGAAGAGACCATGGTCTCCAAGCTCCTGCATGCTGACTTGCCAGGATCTTTCTGGGTCAATAGGGACTCTACCCTGAGAAAGATACTCTCCGTAGTAGAATTGTTTATCAACGCGCCACTTATGCAGGCGATCAAATTCCTTGCTATTTGTCGCTCCAAGGAAGGCCTTCAGTGCATCGACATCTCTGGCAAAAACGCCGCGTTTGAAAGCACGTGTATCAACAACCAGGATATTGATATTCGACAATTCACAGCGGGTCGTTTCGTGACGGTAGAGGGCATACTGCAAGGCAAACAGGACGGAGCTAGTCCACGACATGAGGTTGCAGTCATCTGCGCAACGCCACTTCAAGTGCTCTTCAAGATATTCGGCAGCTTCCGTTGGACACATGCGGTACATGTCCTTTGTTTGACCAGGGAATTTGGTCCAACACGGCGAAGCAACCTCTGCAAGGGATGTTATTCCTGTTGAATAGGGGCACGAAACTCGAAAAAGATATCGTGGGATGTTGTTCAAGGAATTTTCCGCATCTCCTGGAAAAGGGACTGGAACGAACATGGTAGAGGACTCCATACTAGAGGTGCAGACTTAAAACAGTATGTCCAAATATTTGATGCATGGCACTAGGGAGCAAACCAAGGCCAGTGGGCATCCTGAGAAAGCAAGTCAATAAATCCGAAGAAGCGGGGGACGGCGTGGCAACCAGGCGAAGTCGTCCACGTGCTGTGCCACCATTGTGCACTTTCAATGCAGGCCCACGTCACCTATCCCGGAACCCTTTCTGTTGCCTTCCTCTTGCCCAGCTTGGTTACACTGCCCCATTCTGGGAGGCTGGACGGCTTACAATTTGGAAACAGGTGGGGCGGATCCTGCTCCCACAATGTTGTGTATATGTGTATGTTACTGCCGAGCTCATCATCAAGTGATTCTCGGACGCATACAGAGCCCGTCTCGCAATTGAAGCTCCACTGAGCCCCCAAGATTGGGGAAGATCTGCGTCTCGATCTAAAGCAAGGAAGGTAATGGTACCGCCCACCTGATTAAGTCCAACAACGACCCGGAACTTCCGTAAGTAGCCTTGATGGGACTTTTCTCGGCGTGAGAAAGACGCAATTTCAAAGGCCGGAATGCTCGCCAGTCAGCAGATACTGCTGTTGGCGTAACACCAGAGTTCTTCACCGCGCTCAAAGTCCCGTCTGGTGAGCGATTCCCCAGTCAACAAAGATGGCTACGGTGTCTCTACAAAATTCCGTTGAACATGGTGAAATATTTGAAATCAACACAAGCCTTTGATCACTGAATGCTACCTCTGTTGGCAGCTCTGCTTTACTGACCACAAGACATTGCCAGTAAGGACACAAACATTGTCGAGTACATGTATAAAGCAAAGCGGAGACGAATCACTGGCCGCGACTTCACCGTCGAACACCGTTTAGGTCAACCTATTCATGGACAGATCATCACGTGGCTTTGGACTATGCCAATGAAACACGCAACCACATAATCCATCTGGCAATCTCGGCCATATTCTTGGCCACAACTTGAAGTGTTGTTTCAATTGAGATTTTTTTTTTGAGACAGCAAAGATAACGGAAGTCTCTCAGTCGCCCGACATCGAGAATCCCGGCACTGTGAGTAGCCTCGATGGAAGCAGGGTGCTGGGGGGACCACGCAGACGCCTCATCGCGGACAGCCATGTTTTTCAGTGTCGAAGCTAGCGGGACAACCGGCGTGATAGCCTCGCCTAGTCTTCACGCTTTCACAACCTAGTCACTATTACGCCATTTAACCTGGAACCTTGGTGGCCTTTCCACGTCTTCAGATATTTGTCCAGTGTGCTGACGTGGAGGCCGCCGGCTGTCATCCTCAAGCTTCACAACAGGTCCTGCGAAAGATTATCAGGGCGATACGTTGACACGCCTCACTTTTCATCGCGAACGATTCAGCAAGAAAATGAGGCCAAAAGCTTTTCTCGAGGCTGAACCAATGGTTCGCGGGCCGACAAAAAAGAGAGCCATGCCTCATCTTTCCTTCCGGCGTCGGCCGACTTCGCGCAAACAAGACATCAAGCCGCACATGGAAGGCAACGTAACTCAGGCACGTTCTGCTATCATGTCTATGCTACCGCTTGACATATGGTATCTGATTCTTGACCACTTGGACTTGTGGGATCTATTCCGCTTGTCCCATACATGCCAAGTCCTGAGGCTTCTCACCTGGGCCGACTGGGGCTTCACACTAAGCCAACTTCCCCTGGAAACAAAGTTCCAGTTCTGGATTGGTCTCGCTGAGAGTTCTTTGACACACGGATTCTGCGAATACTGCTGTCGCTTGCACCGCTATTATCTCCCAGCCCGTGGCTGCTCTTCATCGTTCGGGCGCTGCTACCATGCAAAGAGCCATGAATGGCTCTCCTCGCTCTATCGGTTCCGTCACATGGACCTTCAGTTCATCTGCAAATATGCGGCCCGCCCGGATAGTCCTTTCTGTCGCGAACGACTAAATGCAATACTCAACCACTGGCATTCGAAAACTCCTTCCCTGCTGGCCAAGGTTTTGCGCTGGAGTTTCACGGCCTCCCCCAAAGTAGTCAATCAGCAACTCATCGTCTCGTTCGTTTGGCGTTTCACTCGGTCAAGATGTGATAAAGCCTTCTCGCCTTGGCTATTGGTCCTCCTTCGCCTTTGTCCACACTTGTTCACATGGTTTCCACTGGACGCGCAGCGAAATTCCGGGTACGTCGCAAGGCCGCCTGCGGAGGATTCAAAAAGCCTCTTCGACTGTGTGTATGCAGCTTTGGATACACATGGTGTGGAGGGAAATGGCTGTTGCCAGAGCTGCCTCACAGACTTCAGTTGCAAGGTCGAATCGACAGGCCTTGCGATGACGATTCGCTGTTGGCGATATATTGGCCGATCCAACTCACCTATGACGGTAGAGTGGTTGTCCCAGGTTGAACTTCCTATGTGTCGCTACCCAGCAATCCCTCCTGTGCATCACGAGTGCGGAACAGTTCGGGCACTCTTTGAGAGCATTCCTGACAAAGAAGACCAACAACGAGAGCAGTCCTCAGAGGGATTTTGATGATGGATTTAATTCATCTTGGGGACAGACTTGGATCGCAAGAACACATGTTTAGATGGCGGCGCCGTCAACTCTGGCTACCGCGTTCGGATCCCTAGAAGGCTGAACCACTGAATCTGCCGACATCTATGCCTTCTTCTCTCCGCCCAGCATATTCTGCACAGTACCTCCGATGCTGCCTTCCTTGGTGAATTGCTTGCCAATCATGCCTTCCTTGTCGAGCGGGCCGCCTACTTTCTCCGCGGTCCCTCCAAGCGCTCCTTCGGCTGTTTTCATCAGCATCATCACTCGAAAGTTGGGCTTGAGGGCCAGTTGACTGACTGGTGAATTGTTTGCCAACGGCACCTTCAGCGTCGAAGATGGTGGGCTTGGTATCCTTTGTCGAAGACGCAGCGTCAGCTGCTGGGCCTTTCTGGGCGGGATCCATTTGGGTTTAGAGTCGAGAGAATTCAAATAATACTGTGGTGTGATTGAATATGCCGTGCAGACAATTTCACGAGCTTATATGGTCAATTTATGTGCAGGCCAGTATGTATGATGGCATGGTTTGCTGATGCACCGTCGATGTCATCTCTGCGACTCGAGTGCGTCATTGCGACAACTTGAATGCCACGCACTGGCCTTGGAACAATTGGAGCCTACATCGATTTGGATGGTGGTAATCATACGTAGAGGCGCTCGTCACTGACTGGCTGTGGCTCAGCTCAGTTGAAATTGCCATGGCTTGGTTCCAACGTCGCAAGGACACATGATTGAAGATTCGCGAGCCTGATAGCAAAGGACGTACGCCAGACACGCTGAAATGAGCGGAATCACTCGGGGTAATAATCTATGAGCTTTCCCTTCAAACTGATCATGCTCGATGATGGCGGCAGAGGTCGTCGGGACTATAGGCTCAAAGGCTTCCGACAAGCTCCCCGGTTTTTCGACAATGACTGGCAGATCTGACGCCAGTTCAACTTTTCTCCTCGCTTGACCACCGTTAGCTCCATGGCTGCGTTCTCCCTACATCCTTATGCTCACAAATGCTGCTCGCGTTTCAGTCGCCTGCCCCGAAGATAGCCCATTTCGTTATCTGTGAGCAGTGCCCTCGTGCTAGCAAGCGTGCCTCGGTTGAGAGTCAGACAACCTTCTCTGCTTTGTCTGTTACTGTTCCTGTGCCTGTCAATGTCAAAAGCAAACACTCGACAGGCGCGGCATGATTCAAAGCATGGAATATGACGACTCAATTATAAAGTTTATATTCCGGCTTACGATAGATGCGTGGTATATACTCAATCGGGACAGAAACGAGGTGCGCACACGGTAGATTCCCCCTCTAGCTTCCCTTAACAAGGACAAGGGAAGACACAGCAGTTGATAGGAATGGGGCACGGGATCTATGCGCATGATTAGTATGCACTCGTGGTCAGGCGTGTTGAATACGCACAATGAAGCAGAAACGTCCTCGGCACCAACCGCCACAGTCCTCGCCGCCGCGGAGGTTCAACTCGGGCTCTTCCGTGTGAGCGTGAGGCTGTTGGGGGTCTGTCGCGCAATGTCAGTCCATGAGACGCGACTCGACTCAATCGGAGGTAGGATGACCGACTCATCGCTTGCTGAGAGCCTGGCTGCGTCATCTGAATCGGCTGGGGCTGGTGCTCGGTAGCTTCGAGCTGGCTGTTGGAGGTAGGCGCCATGACGGGTTTCTTGACAATGTGGATAGGCTGGAAAATTGAGAGAGCCACGATGGTGATTGAACGAGGGAAAGGTGAGTTGTGAAATCAGGAGCTGAGAGTAAGCATGACCGTTGAGCTGAGAGCTGAGCTGCAATCAAGCTGAGGGCTGAGCTCCTGCATGACCCCCTTAGCGCGTGGCTGCACGCGTGTGGCGTAGCACAACAGTGAATGACTTCACAGCCACATCAGTGGAGCCTCGCCAACGGAGTTCGGCATAAGCTTTGTCCGGCCATCGACCGACTCGTCTCACTTCTCAGATCTAGGCTAATCATTCACCTCGCCCGAACTGAGGCATCGCCTGGAAACCGTGACATTAATACTACAAGATGCTTTCTTATGCTGCGTTGCTTGCGCATGACCAGGGCTGGTTACCCTTCTCCTCGGCAATTGCCTCAATGGACGCCCACAGGCCGAGGACGCACAGCAGTGCTCCTACGACGACCAAGACGACGTTTCCCACGAAGCGTACAACTTGCGCCCATCCCTTGTTGAAGTAGTTGCCGTGGTGCATCCACAGCCAGAAGATGCCTGGCAAGCCATAGGAGAACCAGCTCACAAAGAGCGCCGCAACGAGTCCAAGCAGGCTGTTGAAAACAGGAATCGACAGAGACACGACGGTGGCAACGAGCCAGACGCCAAAGGTGATGGCCAGCCAAGAGACGGTGGAGATCCAGGTGCGTCGGATCTCGTGCTTGGTGCCTCGGAAGATGCGGGTGAAGACGTACTCTGCGGCCACGTGACCGTAGATGACGCCAGCAATGACAATGGTCGGAATGGCAATGCCCCAGATGGCCTTGCGCATCGTGTCCGAGCCGGCCGCGGACAACGCGGGGGACGGCACATTGGGGCCGACGTAGTAGTAGATGACAATGGCGGCGACAAGGTAGAGGGAAGTGTCCACAATCTGGAGCATGGCGAGCGCCTTGGGCCAGTCATTGGGCTTCTTGAACTCGCCGTAGACACTGAAGAAGCAGGAGTGGCTCGCTGTACAAAGTTGTTAGCAGTCAGTTGCGGCGTTGTGACAGTCTGGACATACAGAAAGCAACGGCAATGTTGGTCACGGCCAACATGGCAGGAGGCAGGCCAAGAGAGCGGGCAATGTCAATGTGGCCAGTGCCAATGGGACGCGTGCGCGACACATCGCCGACCGTCATCAGGGTCGCCACGATGATGGATAAGCAGGCTGGTCATTGTCAGCGGGAGGACCGACTTTCCGTCCCGGGTCATGGTCCACTTACAGGCAATCGACATGTAGCTGGCATAGCTCAGCGTTCGCGGAAAGTTGAGGAACCAGAAGAGGCCGAGTCCAACAAAGGACCAGATGACGGTGCAGGCCGCACTGTCGGTCAGTGTGTTCATGCAGATCGTCCAGGTCAAGATGTGGCTGCCCGCAACCAGCGTCTGGAAGATGACCTGCGCCCAGCCAAAGAACTCCTGAAGCATCCTCGCCGCGACGGGGCCGAGCGAGTGGCTGATCACCTCGACGGCATCGCCAAAGTTCTCCACGTCCATGTGGGCCTTGCGGAACTCGCCGAGCACGACGCAGGAGTATGTCGAGAGGATGCTCATGAGCACGATGAGCGCGATGCCGGGCGCGAGGCCGACGCTGGCCAGCACCGATGGCAGCGAGAGAATGCCTAGTGACACTGTCTCCGCGATGAGGATGATGCCGCCTTGCCACCACTCAAGGGTCTTGAAGTTAATCAAGGCAGCCTGCTGCGGAGCTGATGTCTCGTTGCCTGCATCTTCGTCGTCTTCGTCAGGTGTGCTCACGTTGCCAGAGTCTGATCCAGCGGCTTTTTTGTTGTTTTCCAAGTCAGCACTGTCAGCAAACTGCTGATCTTTATGGCTGTTGATGTTATTGCTCGGAGGGTGGGCTGTGTAGTCGGCCATGTTGAAGGGTCTTGTGGGTGTGTTTTGGGTAGTCCCTTTGATGCAGGGAGAAGATTTCCAGCAAAGTCCTGGGGAAGCGAGGCTTTTAACAAACAAAGTTTCTGCGGTTTCGGAGTAGTGGCCACAATAGTTCCACCAGCGCCAGTGATTCTCACTTTGGGTCCGTTGAGTCCAGACGCGATCCCCCACGGGGTAGCTGTGTGCAGCGTGCGGCAGAGGGGCGTTACCGAGTCTTGCTGGCGATTCTTCAAGCCCTTGCGCGACGGGTCGTTGTGCCGGAGAAACGTAATGAAGGGGTGAAGTTGACAAGCTTCCTATGCGACGGAAACTAAGAATACCGCTGCCCGTGTACCTTCAAACACGCTTGACGTAAAAAATTGGGTTGTTGTAGTCAACAAGGCCGATCCACGGGTCCACCAGGGTGCACGCCTTGACCATCGAGTGACGCTCGGGTCATCCACCTTTATACGAGACCCTCTGCGGATATCGGAGCGCTACGCGGCGCTGCATTGTTGACGATGATGAAAATGTGGTGATGAGGACCCCTGACTAAGGTGTCCCACGCGTCCATGTGTGCGTCGTTGACAAGAGTCAGGAGGCGGACGTGATGCACATGGCCACCTTCTTCGGAGCTTCCAGAAAATGCGGCTCTCCACGGCTCCGCTGCAATCCACATGCCGGTGTGACTGGTCTAGGAGAGTCCCATAATAAGACTCAGCCTGCATCGACGGGTTGTTGTCATGGTGGCTGGCTGGCTGTTCCCTTTTGGGTTGCTGTTAGTCACGTCACGGGCCGGTACCTCTGGACTAGCGTGCGGCTGTCCCGGCGCATGCTACCATGGAGCATCCTACGTCGGACGCCGTGCGCGACGCTAGCAAAACGAGACAAAATTCTGCGCGGCCGGACAAGTTGAATGGGTCTGGTGCGGTTTGGCTGTAACCACGGACCGAATGGACCGACGCTCTGAGGACGCCTTCGGCCGACCTCGGAAAACAACAATTTTCAATGTCTCCACGGAGATGGGGCCCGGTCGTGGCGATGCGAATGGAGTGGCGAGCAGCTTGAGGCTTACTCTCTTCCGTTGAGATCAGCCGGCTGTTCTATCAAGACATTTGCTGCAAGTCGCGTCTGATGCGGTGTCGACACTTGTGCGTTGGTTGTCGCCGCACAGATGGAGAGAGCGGCGTCTCGATTCGTGACCATTTCGCGTCACCGTGCTGCGGTGTCCGTTGCCTTCGCAGGGCTGGCGTCGACCGTACCTATGTTTGGTCGTCAGCTCAGTGCTATGTCGATAGGGTCATTCGTTGATTTAGGCCCGAGAGCCACGACTCTCCAGACATGCCGCAAGGTCGCAGTGAAGGAATGAGAGACTGCACGAAACTGGGTGTGTTCTTGCCTGCATTGAGACCCATGATGGCGGGGTGTGCGTCGTGGTGTTACAAACGTCCTTCAGGGTAGGCGACTGGTCAAGGCTTTACTCCGGTCCCTGTGAAATGCAACCTTCCAAATCACTTGTACTCATTCCACGACATCCCAACTCACTCCCTCTCAGCTCTGGGCGAATTCGAAATACCTCCGCTCTTAGTTGCATTCAGCCATCGAGATTTGGTGTTGTCACCAACTGCCATGGCTAACGTAATGAATGACCCCGGCGAGCGATCCATCGACACCCTCCTCTCCACACTGACGACAGTCCTCCACCCGCAGACTTACGTGTTCGCGACGCTGCGCGACGAGGCGCGACTGCCCCCGCTTTCCGTGATTCAGATGATGTTTCGCGAGCAGGAGAGCATCACTGTGATCACGACACAAGACTACGCGACCGCCCATGGCCTCGAGTACTTCTTTCCCTGCAAGATGATCACCCTCAACGTCATATCCAGCCTGGAAGCGGTGGGGTTCATGGCTGTCATTGCGACACGGCTGGCGACCCAGAACATGGGCGTCAACCCCGTCAGCGGCTTTTACCACGACCACCTGTATGTGCCTCTGGGCAGGGAGGATGAGGCGGTTCAAGAACTAGCACAGCTGGCGAGAGAAAAGCAGCACCACTAGGGTTGGACCACCTTGAAATGCGTCAAGTAAACAACCGGCGCGTCTTTGCCAGCGGCAACCTACACAAGAAAGATTTCTCTGCAAATCATGAACACGCCTCTTCAAGTTCCGCGCTTTGCGGCCCCCCCTCCTGGGTGGTCTTTCTCTTGCGGGCGAACCCGGCAATTTCGTCCATCTGCTACCAGAACCTGGCTGGTGCATCTGCCTCTAATGCTCGGGCCTCATATGCGTCAATGACCGCGGCTGAATTCAAGGCGAGCTGTGGACCAGGTATTCAGCGATCCTAGAATAGGCCTTTTTGTTCCCAGTGGAGTTTCCTCTGAATGCGTGATGAGTCGATCCAGTCGACCCGAGATGCGCCCGTTGAGGGCAGTATCCGTGCCATTTTTGTCCAGGCCTTCCCCCAATGGCTCAAATTGATCAGGCCGCTCAGGGCCCAGGCGGCTCAAGCAAAGGAGAACCGCCACAAGCCGCCCGCGGGGTGCTCAGACACTATTTCCATGCTTGTTTCCGTCCTGGCCTCTGAGAGAGCCAACCTGCTGGGCCGAACTGTGGACTTTCCTTGACCGATCCAGCACAGTGGCCACTCTGGCGAGACGCAATTGAACATGGAGCAGCCCGCCAGATGCTGATTCGATTTGGATCACAATACCTGAGCTGTCTCCCACTTTCTGGAGCGGCTGAGACGCGGTGTTTTGGTCACCCGCATTCGCTGCGATTGTGAATGCCAAGAGAGGGCTTTGATGGAGACCGAATCACAAGGCTTTGGGTACCGGTTTAGGCAATTCCAGCCTGTATCCCTGTCGTCCGCGGTGGTCCGAGCAACATAGACAGGCGACAACTGACTTCGAGGACATGAAGAGCTTTTCCTTTTTATCAGAGGACATTACGTCCTGATCCTACCTATGAGTCAAACGAACCAGGAGATCTCCAACCCAGCAGCGACAGACCAGTCGAGGGGACAGGCGACCGGACCGGGCTGGCAGTGCGCCGTCCTGTGGGCCTCTGGCGTGGGCTACCCTGGGTTGCCCAAAACCAAAGTAAGGCTCACGCGTTTTTACAGATGCCACTCATCCCACAGAATGTAAGTCTCTGCTTGGGGGTAGGCTCTCGGGAGAAGGATTTTGGGAGTCGAAAAAAATGGCTTTCAGGCCAGCTCAGCGACAACAATTTTGGTTGTGAAGGGAAACCCCAGCCAAATCATCGCCAACTCTTCGCCAACGGATCTGCAGCCAGGCATTCAGAGGGGTTGGGTCGGCTACTGATGGCTCCTTGCGGTGATCAGCTCGCCCATCTCCCAAATAAAGAAATGAAAAGACCCGTGGCTCGGTGGAAATGTGACGCAGCCAGGATTTGACGTGACCTGCGCAGGGCCGATGGTGCACAGGCGAACAACGTGGCCCCGAAAGTTGAGGCACTTGCCAAACAGAAGGCCTTGTTCAATCACTTAAAGCATTAGATTTGTGGTAAATGAAAAGGCTGCACTCACTGCTTGGGCACAGCTGAAATCGACGTCATGGCTTGGAGTCCGTCTCCAGACGCCCTCTCGGCAACCGGCAATGTCGATCCTCGCCCCTCAACCCCCGATCGTCAATGCAGCCTTTGGGCGTACTTGCAATTTCATCGCTGGGTGCTCCAGTCCTGTTCTTTTATTCGGAACACAATTATCAGCTCCATGGTCGTTGACCGGCTGATCACGCATCAATATTGTCTGACGGCGCTCTGCCAGTCCAGGTTCGGTTCGCGCAGAATCACCATGCATAGACTCCCTCGCTGGACAGGAAACGAAAGAAAATCAGCGCGAGGAGAGGTAATGTATGGGTTGAGGATAGAGAGCGAACAAGACTCAGCACCGAGATTGGCGCAATTCCTCTGCAATAACTGGCTGACATTGCGCAACGAGGGCCCGGCCATGGCATCCTAGATTCAACATGACGAGGACAGCGACACCTGGGAACGGCCCTACGCAGCCATTCACGGGGTTGCAGTACCTCAAAAGAAACAACGTGACTAGCTTTATATGTCCTTACAAGTCATCGATACATCGGTGACCGGGGACGAGTGGTGTAATCTGAATCCAGAGTTGTGCAAGTCACGGCAGCTCTCCTACGTCTGCCCGTCGGCAACGACCGCTGCGAAACACAGCCGTCGCCTCGCAATTTTCTTCAAAGCACCAAAATATGTCCTTGTCGGCTGTGACGTCCTCATACTTCTCGCTCATTCGGCCGAGCTTGCCGCTGCCCGATTTTGCAGTCCTCGCCAGCCCTAGCTTCCCTAGGCCCAGGAGGCTTCATGACAGTCGATGCCCATGCGTGTCACCACGAACATCCCCACGATACCCTCGAACGCACAAACGGCCCGATTGAGCCAAAAGATGCAAAAAAATGCGTCCATCGTTACAGGGTCGCCCGTGCTCGGACGGCTGCCTCGTGCAAAGGAGGGGTTAACAAGCAGCAAGGAGCGAGCAGGCGCCCATCTGCTTGGAGAAGACTCCGCAAGACTTTTCAGCTACTGCAAGCAGGAAAGGGACTGTGACGCATGCCATCAACGCAGCTGTGACTATTGCACTGAAAAAATGCTGAGCAGTCTGACCATGACGCTTTCCGTATGCGATATTACCTGCAGTCCATGATGAATACGACATGCTTCTACGAGGACAGGGCCGGCTTGATATAGAAGCAGCCTCGACCAAAACATGGTATCCATTGAGGGCCTTGGCGTCGATGTCACGGTAGGTTCCGACGACATCCGTGAAGAATCCGACACCATCGCGTCCTGCATGAAGAGGTACTACGAAGAAAAATGCGTGTACATCCAAGAGGGTCCAAATGGCAGCAATCTCGGCCTCGGGCCTCTGCTGGGGTCGGGGTCACGCCGCAATAACCCCTTGGCCCAGTGTGCGAAGATGCTCATACCACAACCGCCAATGTTGGCATTTGATCATTGGGAAATACGGCCTTTGAGATGCAGCCGGAGAGGGCTCCATTCATCCTGCAAGACCTCCGGATCACGGGTGGATGCTCAGATTCAGATTCACCGTTGATTATTAGAGGCTGGGATCGGATTCATTTTCGATCGTGCTTGCCATGAAAGGGGAAGCCTTGAAAGCTTTCTCCACGATGTGCTGCATATTGTGCGGGAACAAGCTTGCGTCGTGGCCTTCTAGATGTCGATTTGTAGCAGCGGAACCTTTCAAGCGCTGGGATTGCATCTGGGTGGATGTGATTCCGCATTCTCAATACGTCGTGCCTACATGTATTCAAGCTTTGCAGGCCTTCATAGATTCATGGCAGTATATCTCTTATTATTCTTATGTCCGATCATGGCACAGCAGATCCGATTTGCCTTCCCAATCGAGACACCAGGGCGACGGACCACCACGTGCGAGCCCACTGATCGACAGGATCCTTGCCACAGGGCGATACTGTGCAGCGTGCCTGGGCTGGGTCCTGCAAAAGATCATCTCGCACAACGACGCAAGAGGCTGGTGGTGATGGCTCAAACGGGATGTGAATCGTGGAGCGGAAGCAATGATTGTCCCTCCATATCGTTCTCATCCGTCTTTGCCGTGTAGATCATCGTCCAAAATCATAACCGCCTATGAAGATCCGTCTAGTCAGGCAAGCCACATGCTACGTCGCGAGGGGATCCTCCCTAATCATGGACTATAAGAAGGCCTAGTCAGTACTCCCACGGATTGCGTTCAAGAACACACCCACTCACAAAACTTCAGACTTAGCATTCATCTGCCATGATCACCATGAAGTTTCTCACTCCTCTCACAACGATCGGCGGCTTCATTGCACTCGCGCATGCTGCTGTGCCTGGCTTCGATATCTCCGGCTGGCAAGAGAACATTGATTTCAACCAAGCATATGCCAACGGTGATCGTTTTGTGTACATCAAGGTACAATGAATGACACGTGCAGCTCAGAATGTCTACTCACACATTCTCGCCCAGGCTACTGAAGGCACGACATACAAGAGCGGCCAGTTCAGCTCCCAGTACAATGGCGCCACAGCGGCCGGCTTGATTCGCGGCGCATATCACTTCGCCCAGCCCGCTTCGTCCTCTGGATCTGCCCAAGCCACGTACTTTGCTGCCAACGGTGGCGGGTGGTCGGGTGACGGGTTCACACTGCCGGGCGCTCTCGACATTGAGTACAACCCAAGCGGTGCCACATGCTACGGCCTCTCGACTGGCGCCATGGTCGACTGGATCGAGGACTTTGTGACTACCTATGAGGCGCAGACGGGACGCTGGCCCGTCATCTATACAACCCTGGGTGAGTCAAAGGGAACAATCCCCCAAGATGACCTCCTCGCTGACAACACATAGACTGGTGGACCACATGCACTGGTAATTCACCCCAGTTTGCAGACCGCTGCCCGCTCTGGCTGGCACGCTATGCCAACTCCGTGGGCCCAACTCCTGCCGGGTGGGACTTTGCGACCATCTGGCAGTACAACGACAAGTATCCCCAAGGAGGTGACTCGAACACGTTCAATGGCGATGCGTCGCGCTTGACTGTGTTGGCCACGGGCCAGGCGTAGGTCGAATGTGTACATGGTCGAAGCGATGAATTGATCTGGTGTCTCTCCCCCAAAACTGGGCTGCGTGCGTGAACCGGGCTTCGCAACACATACAGCCGATATCTTTGCGGCACGATTGTAGAAGTTGAGACTTCTTCACTCTTAAGTTTCCGAGCAGTCGTCAGAGGGCCTAGTCACTGCTCGAGTCCCAGAGCGAGTAGCTGAGATGAAAGTGACAGAGGACTTGGTGGTAATCCTCGAGCTAAACCCAAACCAGACACCTTGATGGCATAGAGAGAATGCACACCTGGGATGATTGAAGCCAACAGACGCGTCGTCCAGTCGCGTCAGTCGCGTCGTTGCGCCAAAGCCCAGAGCACGTACGTGCTAGATCGTCTCTCCACCACTCCTCCGTCAGCTGTTCCGCCGTCATGGTCCAGTCGCCGTATTATCTGAAATTTGATCATTAGTCCTGATTCAATCATTATTGGAGTTTCGTTTATTCGTTTCCACGCTTTCTACCTATCGTTATTCTGCCAAATATATGCGTATTTGACGCCTCATTTTTCCACCCTTCAGCATGCCCGTGAAGCGTCCAGGGCAACAGCCGGCAAGCCGCAATGCGAAACGAATCCAAGCTGCTGGAAAATCGAAAGGGCAGACCACGTTATAGGGTTTCGGCGTTCTCCCGCAACAAGCAAAAAGCAATGAGTTAACAGGGGAGGAAGATCGATCAACTGCACAGTCTAGACAGACGTCGTCCCAGGCATGAGGCCCCCTTCAACACTGGAAAACACAGCTGTCAGCCGAGAGATCGATTCAAAGGACGATTCGACTTACTTCGAATTGTCGGATGGGGAGCTCCTTGAATTGGATGCTATATCAAGCCCTGCGACATGTGAAGAAATCCAAAAAGGGCACACTCGATCAACCACTCGGAGTGAGGACGCGTCTACAGGCGACGCCGACGAGGAGAACGCACAGGACGAAGAGTATAACTGTGTGGATTTGAACATTGATGATATTGCGTTCTTGGACGAGGCCACGGCTACTCACCCGTTCGTGATTGCCCTCGAGGCATTGGCAGCGCCTGATTGATCAAAGCTGGCCTTTGCTCTTTCTTTATGGAAGAGCGGCACAACGTGCCTGCCAGTGTGCTCCTTTATTCTGAAAGGTCTGTCGGCCCGACGGGGCTCTAGCTACCTGAATGATATTCTACCGTAGCGAAGAAACGCCGAGTCCAATAGCCACTGGTCAGAATCACTTCTTACCGTATTTCTCACGTAAATCGCGATCGATCTCAATACTCGAAAGACTGCCAGATTGCTACGCACGATAGCTTGATTAACTTACCAATATTATCACCAGAAGATGCCGTTGACGTAGTTGCCTATGAGTGGTTCGGCGGCTGTAAGAGCCCCATAAAAGAGATCCGGTCGGCCAATCAGACTACGCAGCGCTCTCACCTCATCATCACCTGCCAAGCTCGCTTTGACTCAAACCTAGCTACAGCAACAACAACAACAGCAATAACAACAACATCATCAACAGCCTCAAGGGCTGTCAGGGCTGTCAGGGCTGTCACGGGCTCCAAGGAATCCAACGGCTTCAAGGGCTACACGCCGCTTTGCTCCTCCCTTTGTGAGTTTTGCTCGCAACGGACTTGTTGTCAAACACCATGGACAGACAAAGAAGGTATCGTCAGCATCGGTCGTCAAACACTCGGACTGCAGAAAAACATCCTGTCGGGGCCTATGGAGGCAGTATGTCAGCACATTTCGTTACGCCGTGCGTTTGAATTTTCACGCTCGAGACGATATGTTCAACCACCTGTCGACCGACGCCATCGCCGAACAAGAGGCTCTGTTAAAGGATGTCCTTATTAGTTCCCTCGAGCGGACTGTCGATGGTTTTGTCTCTCGAACTTGCAATTACCTCGGTTGGCCCCTTCGAATGTCGCCTGGGCCCTTTTCCGTGTCAATTGAAGCTGTTCAGCCTGCCGTCGTTTTGAACGGGCGTTTAGGACATCATTTCGCCCCAAACGTCGCAAAAATCTCGTCGTTTCTCAATTTCGCCAAGAAAAACCATCACTCGTCGTCCTGCCGATTGCCGCGTCGTGGCTACAAGCAGTACGCGAACAAGACTTCGTGAAAGCGAAAGGGCCACCGACGTGGGCATACAACGTGGCGTGCAATGCCTCAATAATGTATAATGTCCTGAATCTCGGAGGTCCACACGCCAAAAGAATCAAACGATGGGAGGATCGATCGACCGAGGAGCGCTTACAGTGCCTGGACATGCTCTGCACGGGTCGCCGCACAGCTATACCGGCAGATCTTTTCGCAATGCCGCAACGTGATCTTCTCGTTTTCCGGGGCGCCTCGAGTGGCTCACGGCGCCATATGACGGGGTCAGAGAAGCAAATTTGGAAGATTTCGAACCGTTAACGGTGCAGATCGCAATGAAGAATGGATTGACGAAAGAAGAGTATACGGAACTACTCACGATACCGTCCACCAGTCCCCAACGTCGAATGTTCTATCCTTTCCATGTTTTATCTCGTCCGTACGCAATTTCAGTCGGATGGGACTGGTCGCAAACTCTGATTTTTGGCACGGGGACGGCCTGGTACAAAGGCCCCGACGATGACTGCACGACAATCCACCAGCCGACCTCGAGCCCAGGTCGACGACGCCTCATACCCTTGACCTGTGGGTCGTTTTTCATGTCGACCGTCCCGGAGTCAAAGTTGACCACGTGAATTGGGCTCAGTATCTCCTCGTTGCTGATCCACCCACCCTCAGGGCGCATTGGAGCGCGCAGCAGCCTCTTGGTGTGTGCAACATTTACCTCGTGCATTCTGGCATCGCCTGTGTGGCTTACGGCGTGGGATTACAGGTCCAGGTCTTCCCATGATCCGATGTTTCCTTCAAGGAAGAGGTCTCGGATGCTGCAGGTCTCTCACATTCTGGGGCCCATTAGTGTCTTTCAACATACTGACCTGCTCAATGGTGCCAATTCGTGCATTCCTGCCCGTGGTAGTTTGCGCCTCCTGTGTCTGCGTGAGGTGCCAAATCTGTTCACATGTACCCTTTGGATTGCGTGCGACGGAGGCTTTGGTACCGGATAAGTCGGCTCATAAAGCCACTCATCCCTATTCACTTCATCCGGTGTGTTCTTGGCGCATGGAGCGTCAAGGGGGATTCACCTGACGAGCCAGGGACTCGGCTCACCTGCTGATCGTCTGACGTTGCACAGGCTGTTTGCACACAGGATGTTTGCCAAACGGCTTGCCTTAGGCAACTGGAAGCAACGCATGCGGCCCACTTTGAGGCATTGCGTGGTCTTCTTCGTTTTTCTCAGGTCCTCAACTTCTTCCTCTTCTTCTCCTTCTTCTTCTTCTAGTCATCCACATCAATCAGATTCTTTGATCACCTTGCTGTTCCTTTCTCAGCCTCTTTACACACAACAAGTCGAGGTCTGAAAGAGAAGACCTCGACGTGTCCTGTGACCTTTCATCTACCTCTCTGCCTCCATCAAATCCCAGCACCCTTGAGCACCAGCTGTCAAACAGAACACTACACCTCATCTCATCGCACAGTCGACGAAGTCGTCACCCACCGACCACTACGGGGGCGGGGTTGAAGAAGCTCAGCGTAAGCCGTCGAAACGCGCAGCGCCGCGAAGCTACCATCTGCTACACTACAGCCATACGCCCCTCAGTCAACATCGATGCCAGAACGCGATGATACCACCCGCACGTATAGATGGACAAGAATACTCCCCATTTCAACACCTCAGCAGTCAATTCTTCTACGAAACGACTCGAGCAAAAGCAACCCAACCCGTTTCCGCATGGCTCGACACTTGCTTCAATACCGATGACATATCACACTGTTCAACACATCCCTTTACCTCCCTTGGTCAAACAACAACTCATCAAATTCCATACCATAGGTCTCCACGTCCAGACCGTCCCCAAGGCCTCAGATCTTATTGTGTTCGCCGTTGCTGTCAGGTATTCACGGATGTGCCTCGGTAGCAACAGCACCCTGGCCATTCACGAGGAGATGAAGTGGTCAGAGTGGCTTGTTACTGCTCTAGTAGTGGAAAAGTCGGGCTGCACTGATGAGTGGTTTGTTGTTTTCTTCAACGAGGAATCCCTAGTAAGCGCAAGTCATCAGCTTGCGTTGATTACCTCCCTGCCCTTCGACGCAAAGATATCTCACAATTACCCGCCATGGGTTAACGAGTCATTCACCGATGCACGTCAGCTGGATTTCACGGGGTCGGAAAGCTTGCTGCAGGAATAACCGTGCACGGTCGAAAGGACCAACTTGCTGGAGCAGGACCAAGTCGGTCCTGCGCCCAAGTCAAGCCAAAAGGGGACTGGATCGGCAGACAATGCAGTTGCCCAGCAGCTCGACAACAAGTCCAACTCTCGAAAGGTCACGCCCGCGAAGCCGTCGCCACTACGGACTGTTTCTCAGTCGAGCGATTTGGCGACCGAAGCTGTGGCTGTTCCAAAGCCGGGTGATGAGGAAATGCTAGACGGTCCGGGGTTTGCGGCAGCATTGCTGCAAAAGTACGCCGCTGCCCAGGATACCAGGTTGGGGAAGCAATTCCACATCCTGGCCAATGATTCCAACCGACTTCCGAAGACCCATCCACTTCCCAAGAGCCATCAACTTCCCAAGAGCCATCAACTTCCCAAGAGCCATCAACTTCCCAAGAGCCATCAACTTCCCAAGAGCCATTCTGATCTCAAGTCGCAAGTGGCCATCCAGAAGTACACTCGCTCGCATGCTGAGGAAGTGTACGCGAAAATTCGGCACATTATCGAGAAAACAGATGAGCAAAGTGCTCCCGAGGACATAAATCAGATGCTTCATCATCTGCAGCCACGTGTCCTTGCTGTTCTCCCTACCGAGAAGAAGTCGGCAATCTCTTTCTGGCTTCTAGAGAACATGGATGCTGGTGCCAAGGCGGGCTTGAACCTCACTTTCTTTTAAAGCAGGAGCTCCGCAAGTGCGCATCCCAGGATCGCACGTCTGTCGACTTCTCGGACGCCACAACGAATGCACAGCCATTCCCCGTCACGAAGCCAGCGCATTTCATTGCGTCTCAATTGCAAAATGGCTGTGCGGACAACACCAAGGCAGCGCAGGCGATTGCGCTGACCTTCTGGATCATGCATGTGCTTAGCCACGCTTTGTGGCAAGTGAAAAAGAATCATGACAAGACGGAGGCGATGCTGAAGAAGTATGAGAAGGAACAAAACACTCAGTCTAGTGATAGTTGGCTTCCAACGGGCTGCGTCAGCTGCTGTGTCTGGGGTCATGATAACAAAGAAGCCAACAACGGCACAGGCTTTCTCATATGATAACAAGTGCAACTCTTTCATTCTCTTACTTTGACGCCATCCGCAATCACTAAAATACTTTACACAAAATCTAGCTGAGTCGTCTCATGACAACTTAGAGATGGCACCTACTTTGCTTGTGCCTCACCTTCCCCTGTCAATAATCGGAGCAAGCCACAATCAACCCAGCTTGTTAGAAGTCAGCCTCGGCTTTCATTACCTTTATCAAACCTTAGCTCGGTATCTCTCCGCCGGAGCTCTCTTTCCAAACTCATAATATTTTATACACAATACTTCGAAAACCATTAACTGTCAATAACTAAGTAAGCAGCAAGTAATACTAGACTACTTTTAATATACATAATAGACTGTGCATAATATTTTTCTGACTAAGGTACTCTAAGAGCGTAAGTAAATAAGTCAATATCGATATAATAAAGGGGTAAATATTGATATAAAGAAAAGTTGAATGTCGATAGAATGAAGGGGTCAATATCCATATCATAAAAGTGTTAATATCGATACGACAAAAGAGTCAATATCGATGTGATGAAAGCCTAATAAACTCTAACATATTGCGAATTTCAGCTCTTAATAATGCGAGAGCCCTATTTAATTCAGACGGCCGTTCACTTACCGCAGCGGCCTGCGAGCGCATGTTAATGCTGTCCATCGAGACGAGCGGCCATTTTCATGTCCTGTACCCAAATGCGGTGTGCGAGCTATTAATGAGCATAGGCTCAGGGTTCGCCAGCGTAATGTACATGTCCGCGTCAAGCTCTTCCCCTGTGATGAAGTGGACTGCGGTAAACCGTTTGCTATGAAAGCAGACCTGAAAGTTCACGTTGAACGAAGGCATCGCCAGACCGTGGCTTGCACGTGGAATGGCTGCGATGTTATCGTGACAAGCAAATCGGCGTTGATTAAGCACATCAATACCCAACACAACCCGGGCAAGGGCAAGCACGTTTGTTCGGTTTGTGATGCCATCAAACAAAGTCCTGCACACCTCCGACAACATATGGCGACTTATTGAACTGAAAGGCCCTTTAAATGTGGGTGGAGTTCGTCGGACTCGGCTGAACCTTGTGAGAAGGACTTCAAGTGCATCGAGGACTTACAGCATCATCAACGCAAGAAGAAACATGATCGATATGCGCACACTTTATGGTCAGAAGCTTGAGTTGAGCTTCCCGTGCAAAAAACTTCTTCATGGCAATATTGTCTTTGATTCCAAGATACTTAGGTGGCATCAGCAACACGCTTGGAATGTATGGACAAAGAAATCAATAGAACACAATACTGTGGTCAAGTTGAAACCAATATTTGCCTCTTGTTGGGGCCTTGGGCCAAGTCCCAAGTTGTATTGGTTACATGTATACAGCGTATCAGTGCCAGATCTTTTGTCAGCTTTCAAAGAAGAGAGACTTGAGGTCATAGGTGGGACTTAATGCTGGGCATAGAGTACAAGGGCATTGCCCTAAAGTCAATATCAGACTTCTGGATGAGACTCAACAGTCGAAAGTACTGTTCATCGGCAGGACTTTATTACTTTCAATCAGTTGTGCCCAATGACCGCGTTTGATGTATTGATCACCAAGAAGGGAGGAAGAAAATCTTTAGGGTTCGGATCATGAATTGGGAGTCGCGAAGACCCTTGAATTCAGACAACCCATGACTTCCAAATCTCAGCAAGGCTCAATGCGACTCACTCCTCAGTTGCAGCGAGGCTATTTAACCTCAAATATCAACCTCAACCACTCTAATATCACGCAAATTGCGGAGAATTGAACAAAGAAAGACGTCAGGCTTGCCAAGGAAGCCCAAAACCTTACACTTCAATCTACAGAAGACCATAAAGAACCTACTGAACCTGAGGCATCCTTTGGAGTATGAACTGGAAAATTCAAATGAAGAGAGAGTATCACGCCCCAGCTGAATTTTCACTGGCCATAGGAAATGCATCAAATCAGACATGAATACGAGGGATGTGATGACTTTTCGCAGCCTGAAGGTACTGTGAAGGAAGAAGCAGCAATTCCAACAAAACTGAGCTGCTCTCTTTGATGGACGGTATGCGAGTATGCCTCTGGATTTCTAAGTAGATCACTCTAGCTGCACTTGACAAGTTCCCCCTTGTCAGCCAGGACTTCGTTTGATGAGTAGCTTTTCTTCAATATCAAAATCAATCACAGCTGTGGAGACAAGAAGGTCTGGTCGAGAGGGTCTCTGCACAATAATGCATGATGAAGTGAGAGACCGAGAGCTGTCGCTCATGTGACCGTCCATCCGCATCACCGCCAGAACAGTGTTGGATTTGCAAGACATTGGCAAAGAATCACTGCGATTCACGTGATGCGCAATATTTGCTGATTCTATTCACGCAAGGTGTGAAAATATTCAATTGCTCGTGATGTCGCAGCAGGAAACAAATTTGGCAACTGAAAGCAAGACAGCGACCTTCATTCAGTGTGGGTCAAAGACACATGGGCTGACGACGAAAAGCAGGAAGAAACGCCCCGAATACAAATGCAAGAAATTAACCCAGAGCAAACATGCTCTCACAGATTGCGCACCTGTTCTCCGATATTCATCCTCCCCACGCTGCTCGCAACGTTCGGAGGTGTCGACCGATTCACGATGCATATCTGAAATGCATCCGAAACTTTCCAGGGTGCACTTAGTTGCTTGCTGCCACCTTCCTTTAGGTGATTGCTCGGAAGTTAGATGAAGTTTCGTGTGCTTCTGTTCTGATAATTTGCTGAGTAGGTGAGGTCAGAGTTGCCGTGAAGTGCGCGGCATGGACTACATTGCTCGAGCAGGACGTCGGAACGCCCGACAGGGTTGCTTTATCAGTCTCCGATGGCGTACCAGTGAGTTGATGCCTCATGTTACTGAGCTCCTGTTTCATTTTGTTGTGCTGACTCCCGAGAAGGCGCCTGCGTAGGACTCGGAAAGTGCCACAATTTTTGACCCCTCATCAAAACTGAGGAATACATGTGGCTCGACATGGCGGCCGTGCATTGATGGAAAAGGCGAGATCGAGACCAGGGACCCTGGCTGTCAGAAGCGAAGCCTGAGCATCACGATGGAATCATGATTCTCACGCCTGTCGACCGCGCTCACCAGATCGCGTGACCTGTTTTGAAGAACACACTCGGGGCTGATGACAATATGTGAAACGATGTTCAAGTCAAACGAAAGGCACAGGGCAATTATGCCACGCTCGAGGGCAGAGCCTGTGGCCGTCTGTGAGTGACAGGCGTTCATCACGTCCAGCGCACGAGGCCACAAACGCGTCTGGCAGTTCATATCTCCCCCCAAAAGAGCCATCAGTGATGCCAAGCAAGCGGGCGCCCTCGATTTGGAATTGGAGCCCTGCCCGTGCAAGGTTTGCCATCTTGTTGGCGATCTGCATGCTGGCGGCAGGAGTTCAGTCAAGCAATTGTCCGTACGTTGACATGAGTCTCGAGAAGGCAGCGGATGATTGCTCCTGCGTCGAGGCGTTGACCAAGCGCAGTTCAATCTTCACACAAGGGAGTACGTCAAGTGGGAATGCATGGGTAAGGCTTAGCTGACCATACATGTAGATTTACCTAAACTACCTTTGCTACCCCTAGCTACGCTGGCCTAGAACCGCGTCAGTATTGTATTTGTGGAAATACATAGTAGTAAAGTAACTTACTGTCCGAGCAAAAACAGAGGTAAATTGGACCAATCATACCCCAAGGATTGTTGTTGATCTTGACAAGAGTTCCTCCGCGAGGGCACGTGTGCTCATTCAATACAGGGTCATAAACAGCACTGTAAGCGTTCACCCCTTCGTCACAAGTCGACTGACGCGGGGTAAGCTCTCGTTCTCCGGTAGGCGCACTCTGAGCGACTTGAAGAACCCCAAGGGCAATGAGAGCAGTTGTAATGCTAAATCTCATGGTGCCGGTTTTCCGTCTTAGGGTTTGTCACTGTTTGAGCGAGGAGAATCTATGTCTTTTTGTAGAGGAGAATCAATTATTGGACACTATTAGTTTGACGCTTATAAGCTAGCCACACGAGTGCGGGAGCTTTATACGTATTGTATCAAAGTCCCATTACGTGATAGGAAGCCCGTATGATTTCGAGAGCTTAGATCATTCTTCCTCTATCGAATCAGCATAGTATGTATATTAGTCAAAAGATGCAAGATAATATGCACGTGTAGCCGCATAGGAGTGCCTGGGATTCTGAACGACATAATCCCCCGGATTTTGCGTCAGCCCACATGGCCTTGGCGAGGATGCCTGCACTTCCGCACTCCGGGGCAGAACTACGGCGTATCCACCGCAGGAACACCAGAAGAGGTGGAATGACGACGTCTCGCGCTTCCAAGTCGCGCAGATCATCAACGCCTCAAGTGACGATTGCCGGGGCAGTCCCGACAATGCGCCAGCTCGCTAGGGCAGATTTGGAACGAGACTGATGATTGATTGGCCCACGGAAATCGAGACTTGGACCAGTGGTATTTGAAAATCGACTCAATTTTGCATGTGAGTGCGATGACTATTGCGGCCCAGACTCGCCTCAGGAACCAAGACACCACTCAGCACACCGCCGTTTTCGCTTCCTCTGGAGAAAATCAAGATTCCTTCGGCACGTCACACTGAGCAAGCCTCGGCAGCCTGCTAGCATGTGTGTCTCGGCAACTCCCGCGAGAGCCACCCCAACGTTGCCGCGGCTGACACCAGCCCACACGAAAAATTTCCGCGCGATCAATCAATTTATCGACTAGTGCCGTGGATGTGCGGCTCCTTTGTCCAAGGCGCAAGACGGCGAATGATTCTGCCACAATGTCAGCGAATGATTTCCAGATGCGGCAATTCCATGGTGGTCCATGACTCAATGATAAGACATCGGGGTCCACCGTGTCAATCCAGCCGTGCGCCATGCGTCAAATTGGAGACCTGACGCGGAGGTTTGTATCCTGATTGGGTTCAATTGACAGGGCTAATCTGCCTAGCGGTCGGATACATGAAGGATTTCGCAAGCATAACTCGTCTCTCACATAACTTTCGTGTCGTTCCTCAAGGGGGTGCGATGAGTGGTCCTTGATCCTGCGAATTGAATGTTTTCTGTTTTTTTCTTACAGTCTAGATGCGAAGAAGTGTCAAATCAGCTTCAAGCCACATTTAAAGGCGGGGCTTGGAGTATGAGACGGACCTTGCCTGGTCGAAGCGATCAAGGTTCATCACCTTGTTCCAAACCTTGACGAAATCCTTGACAAACTTGCCGGCACCGTCGGCGCAGGCGTAGACCTCGGCGTAGGCGCGGAGCTCAGAGTGCGAGCCAAAGATGAGGTCAGTGCGGGTGGCGGTCCACTTCTTGCTGCCAGACTCGCGATCCACACCCTCAAAGGTATCCTCACCGCCAACGGGCTTCCACTCAGTGCTCATGTCCAGGAGGTTGACAAAGAAGTCATTGGTCAGGACACCGGGGCGGTTGGTGAACACGCCGTGGGACGAGCCGTCGTAGTTGGCACCCAGGACACGGAGACCACCCAGGAGGACAGTCATCTCGGGCGCGGTCAGAGTCAGAAGCTGAGCGCGGTCGACGAGCATGTGCTCCGTCTTGACGCGGTCGGTGGACTGGCCGTAGCTGCGGAAGCCGTCCGCGAAGGGCTCAAGGTGGCCGATGGACGCGACGTCGGTCTGCTCCTGGGTCGCGTCGCCACGACCAGGGGTGACAGGGACCTCAATGTCGTAGCCACCCTCCTTGGCAGCCTTCTCGACAGCGGCGCAGCCAGCGATGACAATGAGATCGGCCATGGACACCTTCTTGCCAAACTTCTGCTGAACACCCTCAAGAGTCTGGAGAACCTCGGCCAACTGAGGGGGGTTGTTCACCTTCCAGTCTTTCATGGGAGCGAGGCGGATACGGGCGCCGTTGGCCCCACCACGCTTGTCACTGCCACGGAAGGTCGAGGCAGAGGCAAAGGCAGCCGAAACCAACTTGTGGGGGGCAATGCCAGTGTTGAGGATCTCGCGCTTAAGGTTGGCAATGTCGCTGGCATCCACAATGGGGTAGTCAGGCTTGGGGATAGGGTCTTGCCAGCTGAAAACCTCCTTGGGCACCTCAGGGCCAATGTAGCGGTCGATAGGACCCAGGTCACGGTGGAGAAGCTTGAACCACGCCTTGGCGTAGGCATCGGCAAACTCGTCGGGGTTCTCCAGGAAGTGGCGCGAGACCTTCTCGTACGCTGGGTCGAAGCGTAGAGACAGATCGGTCACCAACATGGTGGGCTTGTGCTTCTTGTTGGGGTCGAACGCATCGGGAATGATGAGGTCGTCGGTCTTGGCAACGAACTGCGAAGCGCCAGCAGGGGACTTGGTCAGCTCCCAGTCGTACTTGAATAGGTATTCGAGGTAGTTGTGCGACCACTTGTTGGGGGTCTTGGTCCAGGTAACCTCCAGACCACTGGTGATGGCGTCCGGGCCCTTGCCGCTCTTATAGGTGCTGTTCCAACCCAGACCCTGCTGTTCAATAGGAGCACCCTCGGGCTCAGCCCCAACGTGGTCCGAGGGGCCAGCACCATGGGTCTTGCCGAAGGTGTGGCCACCAGCAATCAGAGCCACAGTTTCGTAGTCGTTCATGGCCATCTGGGCGACAAGTCAGCTCTTTTGATTTTCTCCGCAGATCGCGAGGTACTCACTCTGCCAAACGTCTCGCGAATATCGTGAGCAGCAGCGACGGGATCAGGGTTACCATCAGGTCCTTCCGGATTCACGTAAATCAAGCCATGAATGTCAAGGAGTCAGCTTAATTCAATTAATTGAAGCATTTGGAATCGTTTGGTGATGATTTGAAGTGCGAGGGCGAGGGGGGGGGGCGGGTGGTGTGGCGGCAGTGGGCGGGGCGGGGCCAGCACAGGGAAAGTCGACAGGACTCCATCCGCTGCACCGCAAGAAATTCATCTGTCGAAAGGGAAATGTCATGGAAATTTGCTCAAAGCACTTACTGAGCTGCACCAAGTGGCGCCTCGAGCTGGCGGCCATGCTTGGGGCGGTCCTTGGCGTCCGGGCCTTCATCTCCAGAGATGACACCGTGGGTGGAGAGACCCTTCTGTCCATCCCTGTAGCGGACATCGTTGCCCAGCCAGGTGTCCTCGGCTCCCCAGTAGGTGCTCTCGTCGGCCTCCCAGGTATCAGCACGGCCGGCGGCAAAGCCGAAGGTCTTGAAGCCCATGTCCTCCTGCGCGACATTGCCAGTGAGGAGCAAGAGATCGGCCCAAGAGATCTTGTTGCCGTACTTCTGCTTAACGGGCCACAGGAGGCGGCGGGCCTTGTCGAGAGACGTGTTGTCGGGCCATGAGTTGAGAGGGGCGAAGCGTTGCTGTGGTCTCGTTAGAAAGGGGACTTGGGCACCGCTAGTCGGTTCCAACGCACCTGTCCCTGGCCACCACCGCCACGGCCGTCGAAAACGCGGTAGGTACCGGCAGCGTGCCAGGCCATACGGACAAAGAAACCACCGTAATGGCCGTGGTCAGCAGGCCACCATGGCTGTGATGTCCTGCAAACCTTGCGGATGTCCTCCTTGAGACCCTCGTAGTCGATGCTGTTGAAGGCCTTGACGTAGTCAAAGTCCTCGTCCATGGGGTTGGTCGCGGATGTGTGCTGGCGCAGGATATTCAGCTTCAGGTTATCGGGCCACCAGTCGCGGACCTGCATGCCACCGCCGCCGGTGTTCATGGTCCGCGAGAAGGGGCACTTCTTCTCGGCAATGTTCTCGCCCATGATGTCGATTTGGGAACTGGTTCGCTATTCGATCGAGTTCTGTAGATGGTAAGAATGTGAGGAAGAGAGAAGAATCTGTCTCGGGTCGTAGGAAACAGCAAGAGGGGTAGGATGCAACCAAAGCCGAGGGGATGAGCCGAGGCCTTATGAGAATCGGGAGCTTGCGAACCTAGTTACTAATAACAATGTGAGCGGAGACAGTCGGCGACGCAACCCCGCGTTGCGTGCCTCCAATGCCAGTGGAATTATGCACCATGACACTTTCGCCATCTCCTAGTGGACAATGTCTTGGGCGGGGACCCGCGTAACCCACAAAGGTGGTCGGCGCCGGTTGCCACTCGCGCCACAACGCAGTCCGATGTTGACGTCGTCGATTTTAACTCAGGCGCCTTTCAGCCACATGGTGCGGCCCCACGTTTGCCACCTACCCGGGAGCATGTCACGGAGAAGGTCACGGATCAAGCTCACACTGGACTGGTTCGCGATTCATTACTCACGAAACGCCAGCTGGTATTCATTTCTCAAAGAACGAGAATGGGAGCTCGTCTTGGGTCTTGCTAAGATCACGGCGTGGCTCCTCGTCCTTGGCATCGGGCGGTGCAGCAACGTGGTATTGATTTTAGCGTCATATCCACCCACTCCTTCTCGCCTAGCACTGACTCAGGTCCTCCTCACTCAGGCACGAGTAAATTGATTTATCCCACTATGAATTGGAGAGACCTTGCTATTCTGAATGGGCTTTCGTCCGAAGCTGCGTTGTTGGTTGGCGGCATTTTCGACGTGAATCCAGGCAAGACATCTACCATGGCGAGATTTCGCCGCCAATCGTGTGAGAGATCAAAGTATGGGTGAGTTGGGTCTAGGAGATACAGATCGATTGCGGTGCTTGGGGTGGCAGTAGGCCGAGCTGTCAGCTGCAGCTCGCTGTTGCTCGGCATTCGGGAATACCCCGCCACGCGTCCATCGATGGTATGGAGGCATCGCAGGTTCCTTGAGCATCAGCAGCACCACCTGCGCCTTTCGAATTGATATCCTCTCCTGGCCATGGTGCATCGTGCTTCAAGCGAATCACACATTGGCAGTAATGCAGACGCATGCCTCAATCATGCCATGCCCCCTCAAGCCCAACCCAATCGGCACTTGTAAATTAGCAGCTGAAGACTGGCGATGACACTACCTGGTTAGCAGATGTGACTTCTAACTCAGTTTCCCTCACTTTCACTTCAAAAGCTCCTGTCTACGTCATACCACCCCAACATCACCTTTACCTAATGCTTACCAAAGTCCTCATGCCTTCTTCACAGATGTGCCTACCACTGCAGGTTGTCAAACGTCCTCCCTCGTTCACAAACATTCTCTGATTTCGGCACATCCACTCCCCAGACTTCCTCATGTGGCCATGTTGAACAGCCAGTGGCCAGGAAAAGTCGCTATCAGCGCAGCTAGCGACCTACAACCATGTCCTCGAACACACCCTCTTCATGCACGCTTCCGACCAGAATTTACATGAATTTTCACAGTTCAACGGTCTTCGCAAGGTACCGGATTTCTCGCCAATTCTGAGAGCCAGCCAACAAAATCGTACGACCTGGACGGGAGTGGTGCGGCTTACCATCTAATAGGAACTGACGAAAGAGGAGCAAACAAATGTATTCACAACACCGTGCCCGGAACCCGAAGACTGGGTGTTCTACCCGTTCCATTTCCTATCTCGCGCCCACGCACTTGCCGTTGAATGGAATTGGCTTATCTTCAACGGTACTGCGCGCAAATGTTAGCCACGATGCAGTCAGTATGCAACCGAAAGGTACAAGATGCTGGACTGGGCGAGCCACATCTAACAGCCGAGATTTACGCCATTGGTTAGCTGCGTACCACAACCATCGCATCATTGAAGTCAAATCCCCACGACACACTGCCAGCCTCGAGAAGATTGCGTCTGTCTTCCTGGACATGTGGGATCTACACGTCGTTCCCTGGGCGAATCATATCCTGTCCGTTTGGCTATACAAAAGCCCAGACCATGGAATTGCGACGTGTCCCGGCGTCACGGAGCGAGTGCCAGACGAGGCGTTCAATCCACTGAACCATATCGATGTCTCCGAACGGGCACTTGACGTTGACGCAAGATTCACAAAAATGGCAATGCATGACTACTCTGTGAACGACTTGCCATGTTAGCTTGGAGTTTTTCAGGAGATTCCAATTTCTCACCCTCTGTGGACATAGGCCGACAAACCTGTTGATGCTTGGTAAGTCTGTAAAGATAATTCAGTTCCAGGTCGAGAATAGGCAATGATGAATCCATCAATCTATACAGGATAATCCTAGAAGAATAGAGGCCAATACTCGACATATCTCTGAATCTAATACTAAAAGTACTCCAAGATCCAATGCACAATCTTGACCGAGCTACTAGCCTTAATATATTCACTTCATGATCCCAATGTCGACCAACACGCGATCTAAGGGTTTCCTCAACACGACTCTAGTATCTCTGTGCTGTTCATATACGCCGCCATACGGTGAGCAAGATGGAACTGAGCTGACATGTCCTTTGTCACGCAATGCAGACCTGGTTTTGCTCACACCTTCTCAAGTCCCCATTTGAGCGGCCTCCTCAATTGCCGTATGCCATCACCGAGTTGACGTCCACGTTAAATTTCCCCGCCACATCATCGTATTTCAACAAGTCCCGGCTCCCCAAACGTCACAGTGCCTGCTAGTACGAACTTAGGCACATGCTCTTCCCCGCACATGACGACACGAGATGCATCTGTGCAAGAACATATATTGGGCGTCACTTTCCTCCAGGTGACAATTTTCTGTCACATACACCCTTGCTGCTCATTTCGAAACCCTCCAGACTCAGAATGGCGACAATGCGAGCTGTTAACTACCAAGGACCGTTCAAGGTCAAGGTAGAGGACGTTGAGAAGCCAAAGCTAGAACACCCCGATGATGTGATTGTTAAGGTGACGACGGTCAGTAGTCTTGTTCCTCGTTGAGAAATCGGGCGTACTGAGCATGCCAGGCTGCCATATGTGGCTCTGACCTACAGTAAGATCGTCGTGTTCCATCTGAACTCATTCTCACCCCGTTTGTAGCATGTACGAGGGCCGTACTGCGGCTGAGGCCGGAATCACCTTTGGTATGATAAAATCCCCAGACATGAAGAGGCCAGCACTCACCACCCAGGCCACGAGAACATGGGAATCGTTGAAGAACTTGGAGAAGGGGTGACCCTGCTGAAGAAGGGCGATCGCGTCGTGATGCCGTTCAACGTCGCCGACGGCCGCTGTCGCAATTGCGAAAGTGGAAAAACGGCATTTTGCACAGGCGTCAACCCTGGCTTTGCCGGCGGCGCATATGGTGAGTTCGGGATACCAATCGCGGAGACGGAGGCTGACAGTGCACCAGGATACGTTGCCATGGGCCCCTATCGAGGAGGTATATCTCGACGAGATTCCCCTGCCTCTTTCCCGGCTGACTCCGATTAGGACAGGCTCAGTATATCCGCGTGCCTTATGCGGACTTCAATGCCTTGAAGCTTCCCCCTGGAAAAGAGCATGAAGCAGATTTTATTCTGTTGGCTGGTGAGCGTCACGTCTTCTCCTGTTGCTTCTTCCTGTGCTGATGCTTGCAGATATTTTCCCCACTGGTAAGAGTGCCGCATGGATGCGGAATGTGGGCTGATCACGACAGGTTGGCATGGCGTCGAAATTTCTGGATTCCGGCCTGGGGAGAGCATTGCCGTTTTCGGTGCTGGCCCAGTCGGCCTCATGGCTGCGTACAGCGCGGTCCTCCGGGGCGCATCTCGCGTATTTGTCGTCGACAGAGTGCCCGAGAGACTTCAGGCTGCTGAGAAGATTGGTTGCACGGCCATTGACTTCTCAAAGGGCGACGCTGTGGAGCAGATCATCAAGGCAAATGACGGTATGGTCGATCGATCGGTCGATGCCGTTGGATACCAAGCTGTCACCTCAAGTGGCGACAAGGAGCAGCCCAACATTGTGCTGGAGAATATGATCCGGGTTACGCGCGCTTGTGGCGGCCTCGGCATCCCAGGTCTCTATGTTCCCAGGTATGCGAGACGGAGCCCGATTATGATGCGTGGCTGACGGACGTAGCGATCCTGGCGCCCCTGACGAGAGCTCATCCAAGGGCATGATCAGCCTGAGCTTCGGCAAGTTGTTTGAGAAAGGCCTGTCGCTCAGCACAGGGCAGTGCAACGTCAAGGCATACAACAGGCAATTGCGCGACCTGATCATCGCGGGACGAGCCAAGCCGAGCTTTGTTGTCTCCCACGAGATTGGAATCGAGGAAGCTGAGATGGCCTACGAGAAATTCGATAAGAGGATCGATGGGTACACCAAGGTTCTCATCCACCCCAATGGTGGTTTTTGAAGCAGATTGTAAATGTCGTTAGTGAATTGAAATAGTCTTTGACACTATCAGACTTGCAAGGAGACGACGTGTCCGGGTTTCCCGTGCCATGCTGATGGATGCCAGGCACGCGTACGTGATGTCGCACGGTCACAAGGGGTCTCTCGCAAAATGCCTTGGTGTCAACAGCGGTTGAAGGGACCACGTGTCTGGGAATCTGAATACTCAAAACTTTAATCGCAATCCACATCGATAGGACTTAAAATTGCACCACCGCCAGCACGCATGGCGCGATGACACGACTGGCGGATCGCGCGACCGTACCTGGTGCAGAGCAGTTGGTTGCGACGGTTGAGTAGCACGTGGAAGAACTTTGTGTCCAGAGACAACTTCACTTCGGGGTCGGCTCCTTTCACTTGAGATCGAATGAGGCACAGAATAGGTGAGCTTCACGTTGGCATCGAAATGGCGTTGAGGATGGTGATAAGAAAGAGGAGGAGTAATCTGAGTCCGTCCCCTGAATCCTGGAAGGAGACCCTGGAGGATCCACCCAAAATTACCTTTGCGGCCTAGCGTCAGGGACCAGTTTCCCAGATTTCAGACCCTGGATCTCGGATCTTAGATTCGACAACGCTAAATCTTCCATTTACGCGCCCACGACGCGTCCAACGGCACTGACAACCCAAGCATGTCGCGCAGGCCTATCAAGCGCGTGGCCGTTGTAGGGGCTGGCCCGTCTGGTGCCATCGCGATCGACGCGCTCGCTCGAGAGCAGGCCTTTGACATCATTCGCGTTTTTGAGCGTCGGGAGGCTGCTGGTGGATGTTGGTGAGTCGAAATTGTTCTATTGGTTGGCAGAAGCTCCATGGTGACGCTCAGCAGGATTGGCGACGAGACAGAGCCACCGACAGAGACAGACCTGGCATCGTTAGGGAACCGCACAGCAGATAAGCCAATCCCGGTTCCTAAGGATCTTCCTGCGTTTGCGCCCAAGGTGCAGCAGCCACGGTTCACTGAATCTTCCATCTACCCGTATCTGGAGACCAATGTCGATCAGTTGGCCATGCGGTTCACGGAGGAGCCGTTTCCGGATGAGAAAAGTGAGCATTCGATGAGCCTGTACGGTCCGGACACGCCTTTCAGACCCTGGAAGGCAGTGCGAGGCTACGTGAGATCCCTGGCGGAGCGTCGTGGGTATGCGGACTACATCTCCTACAGCACGACGGTTGAGCGCGCAGAAAAGATTGGGGACGAGTGGAAAGTGATATTGCGCAAGGGCGGCCAGAAGCAAGATTACTTCTGGGTCGAATGGTTCGACGCAGTGGTGGTCGCCTCGGGTCACTACTCGGTGCCATACATCCCAAGCATACCAGGACTCGAGGAAACAGAGAGAAATCGGCCAGGCACCGTCATTCACAGCAAGCACTTTCGAGGGCGAGACATGTACGAGAACAAAGTGAGTGAGCAAGCCACGTCATGCGGAGAATGGCAATGCTGACTTGCAAATCCAAGCGCGTTGTCGTCGTTGGCGTCTCTGTTTCAGCAGCCGACATTGCTTTTGACCTAACGCAAGTGGCCAAGAGCCCTGTGCACGCCGTGGTCATTGGACACACAGTCAACACCTACTTTGGTGATGAGGCATTCAACCATCCTCGAATTCGCCGACACCATTCCATCGCACGCGTCGACGGAAAGACGGTGCACTTTGTAGACAACACATCAGTCAGTGACGTCGATCACATCATCTTCGGGACTGGTTATACTTGGACATTGCCATTTCTGCCGCAGGTGCCACTGCGCAACAATCGGGTACCAGATTTGTACCAGCATGTCGTGTGGCGCCACGACCCCACGTTGGTGTTCGTTGGCGCCGTGAATGCCGGACTCACCTTCAAGATCTTTGAATGGCAAGCTGTCTACGCGGCCAGACTCCTGAGCGGCCGCGGCAAGCTCCCATTGACGAGTCAACAGGCCCAGTGGGAGGACGATCGTATTCAGGCGCGCGGCGATGGCCCCAGCTTCGCCGTCATCTATCCAGACTTTGAGGAGTACTTCAATCAGTTGAGGGAGCTCGCTGGAGATGGCGATGGTATTGGAAGGCAGCTGCCGCCTTTCGATCGACGATGGTTCAGGCAGTTCATGGAAACACACGAGAGCAGGAAACGCATGTGGCGTCGCATCAACGCGGCCGCAAGACAAGAGATGGGCATGGCTGACACCTCCGCCACCACCACCACCATCAACGCGCGTCTATAAAGTGACGGCTGTCCGGCGCTGGTGGACACATAATGATGAAATTGCCCCTCAGGGAGGACAGCGAGACATGGACTTGCACATACGCGCCGTAAATGAGAGCACCCACGAATGCACACGGACTCTTTTCTTCAGAGCCTGGACGTGGAAATTTCCAAGTGGAAAGTGTTTCACGATTTGTGTCGTGGGGATGAAGGACAGAATTTTGAGGTATTGACGCTGAGAAGCCCCAGATGCAAGCATTTTTCATATAGAATCGGCAAGGGGTTGGCGAACATGGGTTAACTTCAATATCTGACATCGCGAAGCTAGTCGCCAAGGGCCAGACTCACGCTGGCGTTGAGACTACCCAGACATGCCGTACATCCTCGTCTGGGAGCTGTAGTAATCAAGCACCACAGGAGCATGGGACTATCTGAGGCACTTGCTCAACTCATTCTTTTTCACAGCCTAGCGTCCTGATGACAAGGATCAACGCACCTTCTGACATCTCGCGACATGTCACCCACGAGGCTTGGTGACCACAAGGAGACTGCCCGAGACGTGAGCAGCTGCAAGGCTTTCCCCGCGACCCCATGAGGCTCTCCCGTGGACAACATCGATATCACTTCCTACTCTAATACGCCTTCGGCAATCTTCATCTCCGGATGTGGGATTCGAGACGCTATTTTGAACATCTGCCCTCAGGAATGCTGCAACACACGATGGACTCGTCTCTCCAGCGTTGATTCACGTCTCCGTGCCATGCCCCGCTTTGGAAGTGCGCATGAGCAAACATGCATTATCATGTTCTCTTGGCTTCAGCATTGGTGAGTAGACGGGCATGAGGACCAAGGTTGCCGACACGCTCATCCTGCCCGTGCGCTTGTTTTGCAGAACCTAGGATTGCGCTGCTGCGTTGGCGCATGGATAGCCTGTTTACATGGACGACGACTGTGAAGACTTCGTGCCTCTCCCAGCCGCAGCGCTTTTCCCTGTGGTCACCTCCCTAATCCCTCAAGGCAGGGAGGAGGGCATAGGGGACGACGGAGCCCGAGAGGATCCAAAGAAGTTCGTTTGAGGCCACTTCTATGGCGGATACTTTGGGAACGTGGCTATGATGCCCCAGAGAATGGACCCTCCAATTATTTTGGAGGCGGTGGGCGTGTGACAGAAGAGCGCATGAGATCACTTGTCGTGGCAGTGGGTTGTACTGGCAGGACGGCGAGGAGGCACAAAGACTACCTTATTCGGGTTCGTCGCGAGCTTAGACAGAATAATACCTCAGCAGGTCATTTCAATCTTAAAGTTCTCATATGCTTTGTTCAAGATCTCCATCTTCTTGAGTACGAGATTCAAATGCTCGAGCAGAGCTGCGGCGTCTGGAGGCATTTGCGTCTATTCTTGAGCTGGTTGCTTCTTCACCGCGATCAGGCCTCAAGATATTCGTAGTTTCGGGCAAGGGTTTCCGATGAATATCCTCTTCGATTTGCTATTCTGTCTTAGACAGTGTTACAGGCGTGAAACGAACAACCGAATGTGGTGTTCGTATAATCAATGAACCCTTGGCGTCTTGAGACTCTGGCAGAAGGGTGTTGTTTGTTGCGGCTCCCCGAGCGATATCTTTTGCCGATTTTGTGCCCTCATCAGACCTGTCGTAGGGAGACACACTCGCAGGCAACTCGGGCAATGGATGGTCGGGTTTTTTCGACTTCCTCTTTGTTTTTTTTTTGGATGCCATGGCTTTTGTCGTTCAGTAGCGAGGATGCCTCCTTGTGGCTGAGAAATGAAGGATATGAACACGGAGAGAGTAGAGAATTGAGTTTTGGATGAAGTTCAAACATTGAAGGTAGAAGAGAAGCCTGGGCATCCCGAAGGCTTCTTCTACGTTAGCAGCAACCTGCTGATGCGGCTCAGGCATGGCGCTGTAGTCTTGAAAGATGAGATGAGACTCTTCATTCACTGTGAAAGGCGAGAATATTCTAGATGATGCAATCCATGAGCCATCAAGGCACCACCCAGTCTTTAAGTCACAAGGGCAGGTGATGTCAGTGATTTGAGATAAATTTGAACAGAAAATAATGCTAATAATCCACAACAGGCTGGCTTGGTCCCCATAGCAGAGACAGTCGCACGTGAGAAACAGTGTCACCAGGCACGCATTCGAGAGGGCCAAACCAATTACTTGATGATGCATGAAGAACACAACTACGTAGTTATGCTGCCAAGAAAGGAATTGATCATCTCGATGTGAGTAAATGAGACCTCAAACAGTTGATTTCCCTGTAAACGCCGTTGGAATCTGACATTACCTCACAGTACTCAACTATTTGTTGAGTTGAGCGGGAGCAGACGTGCTCTGAATCTGAGCGTAGGCTGAGAAAGATAATGAAGGCTCTACGGGCTTTGTACAGAGAGGGCGAGTATGGGGTGGTGAAACAGCCATCAATACAGGGTCGCCTCCATGTCGATGGGTGAGTCACCGCTCGCGTCTGGCGTATTTGTTGTCGTTTCCCTGCAAGCTTGTCAAGTGCAGGGATTGTTTCATGTTCTTGGCCAAACCAACAATCAAAGATCTTGCCATATGTTTGCTGGCGCATCAGGATCTGGAAGATAGAGGCCTCAACTGCACAACTCGCATATAGAGATGTGACTTCCGGCATATCTGCATGCATATACTTACTCAATTGCATGCACCGAAAGCCTCTGTTAATTTCATCTCCAGTTTCTGCCAAGACGAGGCGACAGAAGCTATTGAGTCAAAGGACTTGCAAGAATTGACAGCATGCAGCCGCCTGGGATCCTTCCTCCACAGCTTCGCGCTGTTCGAGGCCGAAGCACGACACTTTCCAGCACGAAATCTACTGCCAAGGGAGCCAAATTCGATCACAAGAACTTTCCGAAAAGCAATGCATAAACCCTGCCGCTTCTTGCATATCCAGTGCGTGGAGTGCACTACGTGCCACAAACCTACAGCCGCGACTGCATTCCGAAGATGTGGAAGGATTCGAATTGACGGATCGAGAACCGCAAAAAATGCATCAGGCTGCCGAGAGCAACAGACTCCATGACGCCGCTGGAAACGTGCAGAGACGACTTCGTCGTTGGCTAGCATCCAGAGGGCTTTGGCTATCTCGTCTAATCTAGGCGACAGCCGGCCACGTCAGTCCTGCGACAGTCCCTCGACTCACGATGGCATGCGTGAACGAAATACAGGCGGCCGAGGATTGGATCAAGCAGTCTGAAGAGAAGTATTACGTCCCCGGTTTGGCTACACTGCGAGATGAAATGCTTACGGATTGGCAGCTCAGTTTTTGCTAAAGAAACATTCGAACCCGCAGTCGTCTAGCAGGGGAACCTGATTCCGTTGCGGCGGCCGAGAACAACTTTTCGATTGAACGAAATGCCATGGAATGGTCTTTGAAAGATCTAAACAAGGTTTCAGGGACTTGTGAGACATTTGAGCATACGAAGCATCCTTGGGCCGAAAACGGCGTTGTTGATGGAGACCTTTGATGCGTTGACATGGTGCAGCTGATTTCACAAGCTTCACGTGTCCGTCGACATCCCTTACTCGCGCACTTTGACATCGAGAGGTTTTTTTCTGTCGAATCGAGGTCCATGATCTCTGGCGCGCATCGTCGGATCCCAGCAGAAGGCTCCATGGCGGCGAACTAGCTTCACATATGCGGCAGATTTTCATCCGGGGTCTTCACGCACGACAGAAAGACAAGTCTCAGTTTCAGGCCATGCGGGCATCGAAATCCTCCACATTGGTGATCAAAACTTGCGGCCGCACGACAAATCCCGCGCAGCTCCACCAACAAACAGGCATGGAAATAACGGAATCCTTGGATTGACGTTCGGCGAATTTCCAGGACAAGCTTCCGCGGCGGCAACCAACTGCCGTGGACTCGGATTATGACCGATGTACTCCATTCCTTTCCATCAATGCCGGGTTGTGAAAGTACACCCACCCGAGGGCCCAGGCCCGTCGGCTAGAGCCAAGACCAGGGCGGACGGCATTTTCATGCCTTGGCGGGCCAGATCGGCGCCGGGCATTCCGCATGGGTGTGACAGATCGGTGCGGTCCACTGGCTGTTTTTGTCTCAGCGTCCATTTTCAGTTCTGCAGAGGCGACTACGGTTTTGCATTCGAGGTTTGGAGACGCGAGAAGAAGGACAAATCTTCACTGGTATGTGTGTCCGAAAGTTTGGGAGGCACTCGGTCAGGCGTTAGAGAAGTGTCGCTCGTGAGTTATTGACTTTGTCTGCCAAACTCAAAGGGCGGGAATGTCTCGCGTCTCGTCAGCAACGTGGACAAGGCCAACAGTGGCAGCCTTCTCACGCCGAAGCGACCGAGGATCTTGTCTCAAAACGCATGTGGATTCATCTGCAAGGCTAGAGAATGCGAGCTCACTCTGAGGTGCCACGTCGGCCGACTTCCAAGCTGCCACATTGTCCACTGATGGTCGCAGACCCTCAATCCTCAAGCATCAGCCGACGGCAATGATTGCATGCGGTATGCGGCATCTGGAACCCCAACTAGCGGATCTTCAAAGGTCCCTCCCCAACGGCACCACGCGCACCTGAGCGTGCGTGGATCGTTCTTCTTCGGCTCTAGTGACCATCTGGTGTCTTAGACATGGATGAGCGGATCGGCAAGTGAAAACCGGGTCAGAAACGGGTGGTGAAAGGTGGAAACAGTCTCCAGGGCCCTCTTAATATGGCTGTTCTACGGGTCCGGGGTCACAACTCTGGTTGATTCAGTGCTGTCACCGCGTGGGAATGACACGGAAGATTTAAGACACTCATCTTCCCCCTCCACAAATGCCGAACTCCTTAGGCGCATGTCGAAAGGAAACTTGGACGACAATATTTCTTTGCTGGGCTCTCCCCGTTATCTTCCAGACCTTGGACATTCCATAGGTCCCCAAATACTTTCATCATGGCAGGCGGTGCTGCCATCAACATCCTCAAATTCAATACGGGCGGCCTGCCCAAGGAGACGCTGAACTGGAGGCTTTGGTTCGCCGTGTTCGCTTTCGGCCTCCTTGGTGCTGCGCGTGGTGTCGACGAAGGTCTGATTACTGGCGTGTTCAATTCCCATGCGTTCAAGAAACAGGTAGGCATTGATGATCTGACTGGCGATGCTCTAGCCAGCGTCAAGGGCAATGTGTCCTCCATGGTTCAACTGGGTAGCGTGCTCGGTTCTCTCTTGTAAGTTCACCGTCACTTTGGGGGTCCTGACAGCTTCTGATATCGCCAGTGCCTTCGTCGTCTGCGATCGCTGGGGCCGTATCTGGGCCACCCGTCAGCTCTGCGTCTTGTGGCTGATTGGCATTGCCATCATGATGGCCAATTCGGGAAGCATGGCTGCCGTCTACATCGGTCGCTTCATCGCTGGGGTCGGCATTGGCGAGACCGTTGTCGTTGGTCCTGTTTACCTCTCCGAGATTTCCCCTGCCCCTATTCGTGGTCTTTGCACATGTGCCTTTACTGGCTCTGTCTATCTCGGCATCCTAGTCGCCTACGTCGCCAACTATGCCACCCACAAGACCATGGACGACACATTCACCAGCTGGGCGCTTCCCACCTCGGTCCATCTCATGTTCGCCGGCATCATCCTGATCCTCACCTTCTTCCAGCTCGAATCGCCCCGCCACCTTGTCCGAGTCGGCCAGCGTGAGAGTGCCCTCACCACGCTCTGCAAGCTGCGCGGTCTCAGTGCCGACCACCCGTACCTCCTCGAAGAGATTACGGCGATTGATGTGTCCTTCCAAGAAGAAAAGGAGGCCACCCTCGGCCTCGGCTGGAAGGGTGTTGCCAAGGAGATTTTGACTATCAAGCGCAACTCGTACCGACTTCTTCTGACCAACCTTGCCCAGATCATGGCCTGCTGGTCCGGTGGCAGCTCCATCACGGTCTACGCCCCCGATCTGTTCAACTTGGTGGGCATCACTGGCGAGGAGCAGTCGCTCTTCTCCACCGTCATCTTCGGCATCGTCAAGTTTGTGTCTGCCGTCGTCTGCGCCTTGTTCTTGGTCGATCTTGCTGGTCGCAAGCGGTCCCTCATCACGGGCATTATTCTCCAGACCATCGCCATGTTCTACATCGCCATCTTCCTCAACGTGGTCCCCATCGCTAACAATGACGACTTTGTTCCCAGTCCCTCGCAACACAAGGCGTCTCAGGGCGCGATTGCCATGATCTACATTTCTGGCGCCGGCTGGGCCCTTGGATGGAACAGCGGTCAGTACCTTTTGTCGTCCGAGCTGTTCCCCCTCCGCATTCGCGCCATCTGCAGCTCCATCACCATGTGCATGCACTTTCTGTGCCAGTACGCCACCAACCGTGCCCTGCCAAACATGCTTCTCGAGGACAAGGGTCTCACACCCCACGGCACCTTTTACTTCTTTGGCATCATTTCCATCCTTGGTGGCATTTGGGTCTGGTTGTGCGTGCCTGAGGCTGCTGGCCGTTCCCTCGAGAGCATCGACAAGCTCTTTGATCTCCCGTGGTACAAGATTGGCCTCCATGGCAAGGCCTATGCCGAGGCATGGGACCGCGAGCAGGAGCAGCAGTACATCAACGAGAAGAAAGGCGTTGAAGTACTCTGTGCGGAAGAAAAAGCTACGGCCTAGGTGGCGATTCGTTGCCACAACAGTGGAGCACACAAACGTATATAAAGAATTGAATGACACTGCTTGCGTATGTTGTCTCTGATGTAAAGCTAACTTTTGCGAGTGTCGTGCAGCGCATGCGTGAGCCGGATACACTCTTGATCGCGCAGCCCCCGCTTACTGAGAATGAAATGAAGCTGCCACAGTGTAAGCACATAGAATCATGTTGAGAGTCTACTCCTGTGTCTCTACGAAAACACTTAGGGCTGTCGAGCGCACGCGCTTCTCGCGTGTTTGAAGTCTGGTGGATGGCTTGAAGGCACACGACGCGGCATTGCTTGCATAAAATCTTCAAACTTCGCAAACACAGCCGGGATTTGTCAATCCTGTCAACCTGTTCTATTGCGACGGGGCCAACAAGCTCACTCCCAGTCGCATCAAACAGCTGATGGGATCATTGATGCCTAGCAGTCACGTGATCTCAGCCTGCTATTCGGTGGAGCCGGCCGACCAATCATATTGTACTGCTCCGCAGACTCCTCGAATTTGATTGGCCTGCTCGTACATCTGTCCCGTGCCAAGCCCCTTGGGCCGTCGAGGCTCTCCTCATGCTCCTCGCCCCCAATCTCTCAGCCCTGTCAGACGTAGCTGACAGTTCGTTTCATTCCAGTCGTTTACCTGTGTCATGGTCGTGATTTGCCGAGGACCATCCCGCGGCACTTCTGTGCCGTTACGTCCGGACCATCCAGATTTCAGGGCACCAACCTGAGAGTAGCCTGGCTCTTCCTGCACTGTCAAGAGCTCATGCAGCCACGCGAGTCGTGACGTGCTGCCCTCATCTGAATCGCTACCTCGTATGGTTGCATATCTCAATCACGTCTCCATGCTGGAGCATTCCCTCGTCCAGCCTGAGGTTGGCGTCAACCCTGAGGAAGGCGGGAAGATTGCGACCCCCAAACCTGCCAGGAGGCGAAGAGCGTTCCATCACAAGGTGCGCACCGGGTGCCTGACTTGCAAGTGAGTCTTGGGCGAGGACACAGTCATACTGAGTTTCATGGCTGAACTTTTCAAGAATCCGACGGTTGCGATGTGACGAGGAGAAGCCCGCTTGTAAAAGGTGTACCTCAACTGGACGCAAATGCGATGGGTACCAGGACAACAAGCCCTCGACAAGCGTGCAGAGCTTGTCACCTGGCTCACATGTCACGACAGGCGGTGTTCCCAGTCCCCCGGACTCTATTCGCACCAGCTGCGCCGGGACAAAGACGCGAATGACACCAGCCAACGTTGGAGGGGACAGGAGGCTGATGCTGCCCAAACTTGATCCAGCTGAGCTTCGAAGCTATCGATATTACATTGAAGTAGTTGGTCCCGCGGTATGTTCTTCTTCTGAACCTCTAGCGACGCAATCAGGGCATTCTGACGATCCCAGCTGGCAGGATTCTTTGATGGAGACTTCTGGCTTGTCGAGGTGCCGAGAGTGTGCCATGCGGATGCTTCGATTTGGCATGCAATAGTCAGCCTCGGTGCGACGTATGAGTGCCAACGTGATCCCAATCCTCCCCTCAGCGCACCCTTGTCCCGTTTCGCACTTCAACAGTTCAATACAGCTATTCGACGCCTCACCGAGCCCGATTCCCCTCGGTACGCAGACAGTGGTAGGGCATTGGCTGTGAGTACCATCTTTGCCGGTATTGCTAGCATACAGGGGCAACATCGACAAGCCGCTCTCCATGTCGAGGCCGGTTGCAGGATCCTTCAGGAATTGGAAGGCGACGAGCGGAAGCCTGTCATCAAAGACGCCAAAAATCTCAAGAAGACGAGGACAGTCTTGGAATCATTGCCGGTCACGATTGCGCCCATTCGGAACATCCTCAGGAGAGTCGATTTGATCCACAAAGCCCTGCAGCATGGTGGCGTAGCCGGAACAATGCCATCGTCACAAGTCATGGAGAACAATTATCTACGTGCGTGGCGGTCGTACGAGGCTCCGGTTCCTTCCAAAGGTCTTCATTCAACCCTCACACCAGAAGTGCTCATGGCGGCCAGCCGTGCAGCCGAGTCCTTGATGATTGGCTTGGTGTTCGTAACGCAACAGCACGCTGGGGCCATGACTCACCTGTTATTTGGAGAGGGCGACAAGACCAACGAAGCGCGTCTTATCACAGTCGGTCAGCGACCTCATGCCCGAGCGTACAAGGAACTGAAAAAAGCGCTTGCCGTGTTCGACCATGAACTGCAACAAGACCACTGTGGCTCCCCGCGCGCATCCAGAGACGCCTTGCGCCATGGCATAATCCCACTGAAGATGTACCTCGCCGTGTGCCGCACGATCTTTCTTATCGATCCCGATGAGCCCGACCCAGCCAAGCGAGCCATGGGTTTCTCGAGTTTGTGTCAGGAGATCGTTGACAATGCCGAGAAGGTGTGGGTCATTGATGACACCTACGTCGATAAGGGTGGCCGGCGCATCCCACTCATACCCAAGTCTACGATTCTTGATTCCCTCCTCACGGTCGTCCTCTCCGGTCCTTCTGTAGGGATGCGTCGCAAGGCTGCTGCTCTCATGCGGCCCCCGAATCCCAAGGCGCAGAGCACGTTCCACATGTCCATGGCAGCCACGCTGGCCGAAACCGTCATTAATCTGGAGATTGAATCGTACCAAAGGTTTCTAGACGAGCAGCACCTCCAGGCCATGGTGGGAAATGAAGAGGGCCCTGATCGACCTAACGGCAACATGCCTCTGAACATTGTGGAGATTAAGAACGACACGTACATTCCAATATACCACCGTATACGCACCTTATCCGTGGAGTTCGCCGAGACAAGAAAGGCTCGTTTAAAGATGCACACTTGGCAAACATACCTGGCGGGCGACTCTGGGGAATCTGTGATGCTCGAGTGGTGATGCAGGTGCTCTTTGGGTTGGCATCACTGTGCGGACAGACACTGCTCAATATCCGCCACAGTCTCAGCTTGTCACTGGTAGTATCAGCATTATATACTCAAAGGTGAGGATATTCAGTATGTTGTCGGGCTCACTGTTGGATCGGACAATCCCTGTGGATGATGATCGGTCGTGGAATGCATCGCTTCCTGCCAGCGAGCAGCGTGCTATCTCAAATTCATTTCCACATCTGTTCTCCTCTGGACGCACAATAAGCCATTTGCTTAGAGAACCTCCGGCCCATCCAGGAGCCAGCATTATGGGTAGGCTCGCGAGGGCGACTTGCAACCACTGGTGTGGAACTGTGTCGCTGCACGGGTCGGGGTGAATGACCTGGCTGTACTTGTCTATTACAGAAACAGATAGGCACATCAAGTCTGTCTGCTAAGGAGCAGATCCGATTAAGGCTTTCCGTTCCCCAATGTCTTGCGTGAACCGCCATGCCACCGTTTTTCAGGGGAGCTTTAATTTCGATACTTTGCGCCACTCATGTACCGATCAATTCAACTGGCTATCAGCTTCTCAAAGTGGCATGTATGCCGTATGTACATAGTCAATGTTCTCTGGGATGCTCTCGATGCGTTTGGTGCAGGTTCCAAAGATCCGGTCCCAAAGCCTGGTCTGCTTGCCATAGTTGTGGCTCTTCCTCCAGCCCTTGCGATGGTGAAGATCGTGGTCTTCCACGACAATCTCGCAGTCGAACATGGTCAGTAGCCAGCTCAACGTGGAGGGCGGCGAGAGATGGACGCGGATCCCGCTGTGACCCCATACTTCGGTGAAGGCGACGAACTGATGGCATACCCACCACTCGTAGAAGCCAAGACGAAGTCCCAGGGCCCACATGCTAAGACACGTAGCGAACGGCACGCCGACCATGTCAAAGAATTCTTGTTCATGGTCTCCGCTGGGCCAGGTCAGTCATTCGAACACTGCAATAGCGAGGGGTCCCAAACTTACTAGGCGGCCAGAAGCGGGTTGGGATGCTTGGTCAGGTGGTGCTTTCTGTGAAACTTCCACAGGGGCGAGACGTCGTGCATCGCGCGGTGGTACCAGTAGAACCAAAAGTCCAATACGATAGAGTAGAGACCAATCTGCAGGCTCAGCTTGGCCCACCATGTCCAGTCGCTCACGACATCCGCGGGGGATACCAAGGGATTGTAGGTCAGGAAGACTGCGAGGGCCATGCGCGATCCGGTCGTCTTGTAGAGAGACGCAGCGACTTTGCCGACGCCCACGTCCGGCACACCGTCACGTTCGTGCTGATCACCGTCAAGGAATCCCCAGATGTGCCCGAGTCGTCGCAGACAGTGAATTTGGCGAATGACAATGGTATTGAAGGCCATGAAATAGAATTGGAAGGCCGCAAAAGATCCCAAATACTCGTAGCCCGTTACGTTGAGCCAGAGTTGATGGAGAACCAAAGGTGCGAACGAATCTGGTCGCGTTAGCCTCTGTTCCGCCGACGATGACGGCAGCACCCACAGCACATAACCCAGATGATTTGCGACGCTTGGGGCAAATGCGGTAGCTTTTCTGTCTTTTCATGGACTGGGATAGGCTCGTTGAGATTTGTGGGATGCACATTGAGCGTGTCGATAAGGCGGTGGTGGAAGCTCCAGGTGGATCTGTCTGCTGTCCTCCACGTCGACTTCATGGAGTCTTGCGGTGACGGTTTGGAAGCCATTTTGGTCGGTCTCGATGCCTGGCAATTGATGAAGAGGCGCTGAAGGGAGATGAGCAACATGCTGGTTGCCCCATCTATATACCACGGTCTCCTGCTCATGGGGCTGCCATCCTGGACACGATGATTGGTGCCATGATGCCCTACCCGGCAATCTGAACTGCACGCCATCCCCACGGGCCACGGGCGACCTTGCGAGCTGCGTCACCCGACAGCTAGTAGGGGCCCCGTTCGCGTGCGAGGAGGGTTGTGGCAGATCCCCCATTTCCCGATCGGGACACACCTTGCGACGCCCCTCGGCGCCCCCGCAGGGCTTGGACTTTGTACGGGGGGTCACATGGAACGTTTCCACGAGTTTGACAGCATTTTGCGGCGTATTCTGGTAGTAGATTTCCTCGGGGAAGTGATGATTTCATCAACAGACCAAGTCGTCCTGCCCAATATGAAATAGCCCGGTATCATGACGATGCATCTGCCAGCCAAGTGCCGAGGCTTGCGAATGTTGAGGACGATCAGCCTTCTTGCGCATGACGAGCTCGGAACTCAACATCTCAGGCTCAGTGTTGATCACACAGTCCTTGCGGCCAAGAGATCTTCAAACTGCGCCCAGTTCAACGAGTCCACCCCCATGAAAGCCATTCCATTGCCCCCAAGACTTGGATAGGGACCTGGGGCTGCGGGATTGAGCGTCTCGTCAATGTGCATGCCAAAGCCAAAGGAATTCAGATCAAGGTCATCCTCTATTTCGCCCAAGGAAAATTCAAGCCTATTGAAAGGCTTCGGGGCGCTCGTGTCGATCCCATGCCACGTGTCATTGGTGACCTCGACCGGCCAGACATACTCGGAGAGGTGCATAATGTCTTCAAGCCGCTGCGAGGCGGTCTTGTTGCCGCCTTGGGCCAGATACCTGAGCATCTGGCCCGCCTCTCTCAATTCCGCTGCAGGGTACTGGGTTTCGTCGACAAACCCATCCATGACAAGGATAAAGGCTGACCAGAAGGCAGCGTCAAGGTCAAAGAAGCCAAAGCGAGCCAGCTGCCCCTGGCTTTGCAGAGCCGCCAAGATCCGAATGCTCCGGGTCGCAGCCTGTGTGCAGGCATTGCTCAACGCTTGCACCTCCGGCAGAAGCCGTCCCGCTGGAATATTCTCCACTTTCGCCTTGATTCTCTGCAAGTAGACGGGACGTATGCAGAGTATCACGGCTTGAAACAGGATCAAGTATAAGGTAGCTGAGGTTCTGGAGAGCGCAAGCTCAGCGCGTTCAAAGTCGAGTGTATACTTTTGAGGAATCGATTTTTCAATGTCGCGTAGGCTCTGCAGGATGCTCTGGATTTTTGGTACGAGCTCGGCTTCCGAGACGGCGGCGTTGCTGTATAAAGCTACAATGATCAGACTCACGCGATGCGCCACAGTGGGAGAGATGCTTACATCCCATGATCTCCCCAGCGGCGTGGGCCAGACGAACGTTGACGTTGAGTGCCTGCGAGGAGCGGAAGCCTGGAGCGGTCGTGGGCAGCTCCAGTGAGATCTGCCGCGAATCCACTGCCGGTGGGAGACCCAGATTGGCGGACAATCGTCTGTCGAGCATGTACGCAGTCCACCAGACTCGCGTACGGTGCGCCCTTTCTGAAGGCAGGCACTGCTGCTCGCTAGGCTTGAGCGAGCAGCCGAGGGCCAACGCAAGTCTCACGGCTGTGCCAGACTGGGCCATCAGAAGCGAGCATGGTCGATCAGGTCATTAACACTTACAAAAAGATACGCATCATGTCTTCTGTTGCACCACTTGAGATACGTCGTTGCCAAACACAAAATCTCCACTGCCAAGACGCCGCATCGTCCCAGACGATGTACCGCTGGAAGTCTCCGCATAGCTTCAGAGAAATACGGCGCGCCAGGCATGTCCCCCTGCGAAGCCGTGTCCTGGTCCATGAGCTTGCCCATGGCAATCACCAGCAGATACTGGGTGTACCACAAGGACGACTCCTGTGCGATGCGCGATTCAGGGCTCTGGAAGTGTAGGCCTAGCGAATCAGAGAAGGCCCGAGGATCCATGTAATGCTGGACTGTCCCGTGGTAGGACAGGAAAAGGTCCAGTAGACGGCGCGATTCCTCCTCGTCGGGGACAATTGGCAGTGGCGTCGCCTCCACGACAAGATCGATATCGGGGCGCCCTCCTGCCGGGCCTTGGCTGTTCGAGGTCTCACGGTTCTGCGGAGATGGGTCTAGAAAGTCGTGCTCTCTTTTCGAATGAAAGAGGGCCCGCACGCGCGACTCGAACGCCGGCCCTGATGCTTGCTCGATTGGCTTGCTCGCTGCTTGCGTCTTTGTGGGTATCCGTTGCGTAGAACTCTCCGCCGCCTCTTTTGGCGACGAAGTAGCAGTTGGCTCTTGATTCAGGGTCGGGGAATCATTCTTGACGTTGTCCTCGACCTCCTCGGCAGCTTCTACGTGTGGGTTGGGCGCCGATACTGCGTCTGGTGTTATACCTCTGGGCGGGTCGCCTCCCTCCAATTGCTTGATTCGATGCTCATACCGCTTGATGGTGTCTACGAGACCTTTGACGTAGCTGGACATCATTAGCGTCTTCCAACAAGCGGACTGCGTTTTTGTCTGGGCACAGACGCTTCTGAATATAGTTTCCTCTCAATGGTGGTGAAGCTGCATGTGACCTCGTGCCTCAAACATGAACGACACGGGTTGTCTCCTGAACACTTGACTTTTCTCTGCCTACATCGCTCACAACTGACAACCTTAGCCTGTAATCCTGTATGCAGCGAGTCAGGTTCGTGAGGCCAGCGCTGCTTACGCGTTGGAGGATCGCGACCGAGTCCCCTGCGCAGGGTCGCGTGCGCTCGGCATGACGCGAGAATGGATGTGGTGTTCCTGTGAAGGACCCGTCCGCTCAACGTGGCGATCTGGAGTGAATGTTTGGGCTCATGTGAGTGTGAACGTGGAGGTGGTGAAAACCACCTGCCAGCAGGCAATCTACGCCCGTGAGAATCGACAGTGACGCAGGGTAGGTGGATCTTGGTGGAAAGCGGGGCGCCATCAAGCTGCTGCCTGAACAACGAAAACTTCCAAGGCGCGCGTCATTCATCCCGTCAGCTCAATCATGTGTTCTGAATCTCACGAGTAGACTACGCTTGATGAAATCTGCTGCTGAAGAATAAGACTCTCCGCACTTCTTCAACGTATCCTGATGGCGTATCCGAATCCTTCACTCACATGAAGTACCTTGTTGATTCCTCGACCTCCTCATCTACAAAGCAGCCTGCGAAATCCATGCCCAGCCAAATGTTCCCAGCGAGACCCATCTCAAACACCAAGACAGAAATGAAGAATTCAACAAAATCTATCCCTCAACCACCCATTCACGTATCATCCACGGCTCTGTGCGCCAGAGGCCCCTCTCAGCCCAAGCACGCTCCTGCTGCGTGACGATAGCGTCCGCGTCAAAGCGATACCTATCGGCCAAGTACTTTGCGGCAGGGACGTATTGCATGACTGCGCGGGTCCCGCGAGCTTTATTCGCCTTGCCGCCTTTGCCGATCTTCTTTTTGGCATCGGCAGTACTGAGCTGTCGCCCACGATCTGCAAGGGAGCGGCACGATGGCAATCCGTACGCTGTTTGAGCTCGCGCGTCTGTTGCCCATCCGTACATCAGCTCCTCACTGTTTTTGGGTTTTGCTTCGCGGTAGGTGATCCATCCACGGTCTTTCTCTGACCAGACATATTGCTCCCCTTTCCAGACCACAGTTTCGTAGGGATGGTTGTAAGCTTCCAGCAGCGCACTGACCTGCGTATCAATGTCGCGTTCGCAGCTGATGACCGTCTCGAGAAGATCAATCATCTCAGTGATTCGGGTAGAAAGGCCATTCAGCTGATCCCGCCAAGGACCCAGGTCGACGATTGCTTCAGCATTTTTGAGAGCGTGGTAAAAGGGGGTGCCATGGCTCAGGAACATTGACACACGACCCAGCATATTCCAGACATGAAATCCACCCTCAGGCCTTTTGACTCGCAGCAAGTATTCCAAGGAAGCGTGTGCAAGCAAATGCTGCAGCGTCTCGAGCTGTGCGCGTGTTACTTCCAGCTGAGCACGCAAGCTTGCTTTTGACATGCGCTCCTCCATCTGAATGTCAGGATCATGTGCCAGTACATCCGTCGTCAGTGTTTTCAGATTCACCAGGGCTTTTTCAGGCGATGCATGGGCTTCGGGAGTGTAGATGACCGTCAGTGGATCTCGCCCTGTGTCATATAGTCTGCCGTCTGCGGAGCTCTCCGACTCAGTTTCTTGGGAGAGCTTGTTCAACCGAATTTGGAGCTCGGAGACCCAGTCCTTTCCGAACCTGTCGTCCGCAGCCGCCTGTCCAAACTGGTAGATGGATAATTGGATATTGTGGCGCAAAGAGGCATGGAGGTGAACGAGATCAACCCGATTGGCATCCCCCCTATTTCTCGGCACAACCAAGCTGTCGGGGTCGATGGCGATCTTGGTCGGATCGTATCCAGGGGAGCTCGAAAACTCGTAGGTCTCAGTGTTCCAGAAATCGCCAAGAGAGAGAACTTCACCGACAATATATGTGATGTTTCGCGTTGGGTCTGTGTCGGCGAGGGAGAGCCATCCGTCGTCAGGGCCAAATGGTCGAAAGGTCGAGAGGGAGACCAAGCCACGGTGAAGAGCTGACAAGTCGTTAAAGATGGGCAAGGGCTCCGACACAACGTCTGCTGGGGCGGTGTACAAGCTGGTGCCATCTCGAATGGGCTTGTCATGGTACGCCAGCTCGTAACGTGCTGCCAACGGATCTCCACATATGATACGGTACGGTAGGAAGGCTGAGCCAGCCGCGAGAAGAAGAAGCAGAAGCGAGTACAGAGCTATGACAAGGTAGTTCAATACCAAGTTGGGAGTCCAAGGAACGTTGTTGGGGCCCGGAGGCGTAGGTGGGCCGTCGGGCGCTCCAGGCAGGCTTTGATGATGAGGCGGTTCTGGCTCGTCCACCGGTCCTCCCTGGACAGTGGTTTGCCCTTGCGGTAATTCTTCCATGCTTTGGCGTCGGCTAGGATCGCCAAGCCGATCCTGGCCGGATGACGAGCGCTCGGCAGTTGGCTCTGCACTGTCGTCGCTCCACTCATCGTCGCCATCGCTTGCACCTTTGAGAGTACTGGGCTGCACGGTGTGCTCTTCAGCTTTGACTGGGCGCCTGAAACTACGTGGCTGAAAGGATTCTTGCTCGCTGTCGTCAAAGCCAGGGCTGCCCGGCGCTCCAGCTGCGCTTTGTGTGAAAAAACTGCCCCTCGCAGTCTGGCATCTCCGAGGACGTGGATTGGCACGGCCATACGCACTGGATGTAGCCTGGACGTAACTAGAAGGTGCTCTTCTGCCTTCTGCCGGGCGTGCATCTTCGCACAGTGCCTCAGATGGACCAGCAGATTCTGAAATGCTGTGGAGAGGAGATTGGTGTACAAGTGTCGGCTCCAGTTTCGAGGCATCTGATACCGAATGTCTCTGAGGGGTATCTACCGACCTTTCAGAGAGACTTTGCGTCCAAGACCATTTGCGAAAGGCTTGTGGTTGATTTGATTGGGTCTGGGTGGAATTTTGAAGCGATGTACTGCGTTGGGTTGACTTGCTTTGAGCGCTGAATGTTCTTGAAACTTGCTGAAGAGGCTCAGAAGGCTTAAGATTTCCCAAAGACGAGCCTTTCACCGGAAGAGGTGTTGAAGCAACAGCAGAAGCCATTGTGGTTGATGTGTCTGCCGCCTGGGGCCGCAGTGACTTGGGCCTGGAAGTTGAGGCAGGCGAGAACAACGGAAGACCGACTGGAGAGGTTGAAACATTAGCTTTCTGTTCCTCTGAGGCTCTTTTCGCCGGAGTTGATTCAGCATCTTTGTATTTCGCAGGAGTGGGAGCGTCGCCATTCGCGGCGTCATGTTTGCCATCGGCGCCTGCTTTGTCCCTCTTCTTCCGCGCTCTACGAGCTTTGTCAAAATTGTCGACTGCGTCTGTCAGCAACTAGGTAGCAAGCAAATTCGATCAGTACGTACGAAAGCTTTGATCAAAGAGGGCACATCCGGGTGTGGTTTTCACGGCACTGCGTGTCGCCCTTTGTCTGAGCGAGGATGGAAGCTGGATATCCGCACCTGGCGTGGACAGGAGCTCCTCAGCAAACTTTTGGTGCGGTAGGGTCGTTGCTAAAGGCTGTTTGATGGAAATCATATTGAAAGTCTGGCGGTGGATGGTGGCAGTGAACTAAGAGAGGAGTGTTGCCGAAACCAGCAAACGGTGTCGTCGGCGGAGTTTGGCGCTGTGACAAACAATTTGAGATTTTGCGAGAGGGTTTGAGAGCAAAACATGTCGCAAGCTGTGGCATCTGTTCCTCTTTATGAAATGTGATCTTTTTGTTTCTGCGTGATTGAGGTGCATCTTGTCTTGGAAAGGCTTATGCACTTGAATCAAAGAGAGGATGGACAGTGATTCGCAGCACGAGGTCGCAATCTGTGATGGTGTGCGACAAAGAGTGGCAATTGACAATGAAGTCCATTGTTGGCAAGTTCTGCGAGGCACCATGAGTTTAATTGAAGGCCCGACGCGCTTTGTCCTATCCGTCCTTTATAGAGGTGATTTGACCAGCGGGTCGACTTTGTTCATCGCAGAAGGTCCCGTACCCTGCGATGGGTCAACGACAGTCCCGAATCGACAAGAATCAACACTCAAACTTCAACTTGGTGGCTCCACAGGTCTCATTCCCGTGGATGAATTACAAGAGCGGCATTGTTCATGAACAGAAGTCAGATTGGCCTTGAATTTGCTGCCAAAGAGCTCACCTTGGATATCGCACTTTATCTTCTTCTGGTCATGTAGGTCGCTATTGACAGAGCATGCTCGCAATGCCTTTGGCGGTGCGGATGCCAATTTACATCATGCTCGAATGCCCAAAATCATCTTGATGAAGCAGGTGATCGTCCTCAAATGTCATGCTCATAGTTCTGGCGGACTCGAGAAGAGTCACTCGCTCATGCGAGTTGCTCGCCATTGGAATACATGTAGGCTAGTTGTCTTGAACTTAAAGTTGCCGCATTCAATGTTCGTTTCGACAGCAGGTATTCTCTTCTGGACGCAGCAGGTAGGTATATTGCTGGCCATTATATGTGCGAACAGGAAGTTGTTCTGGCGGGCCTCCAACAATAGAAGGATATCCTCCCACGTGCTCAGCTGCCGCACATCAGGCTGATCAGAGCATTGGATGCCCCACAGGGCTTGCTGCACATGTTACCAACCGACCATGTGGCCGTGGGGAACCCTGTCTCGGTCACGACCAAAGCGCAGAAAGGCCTTCATTGTTAGCCCACAGACATTACTTGCAACATGAACTGTGCTGACAGGGACGTATGCTCTCGCCTCGTCGGAGCTGTAGCTTGAGAATGGCAGGCTGCCATTCGTACCCCGGGGGCTGACCTTGACCAGGTCACACTATCAATCAGTAATTCGTTATGTACAGTGTGCTGGGTCAGGACTCAGGACTGTGCAACGCGTATGGCCTCCGACGAGGCTGCGTGAACCTGGCGGTGTCATCTTTCGTGGCGCGAGTGGGGTAACAGCCCAGCAGTGCGCTCTTGGATCTTGACACACCGCTCCCTTCAATGTTCTTCGCCATGCGCTCGGTGCTCATTCATTCGGTTGCAGGGTAGCTCGTTCATGTCTGGTTTCAAACAGTAAGAGCCATCATGTCTTGATTGGTTTGAGCACACGTCCTACGTCACGTGCAAGAACCGTGCGAGAATAGGTAGGTACCTTACGCAAGGTACTTGCCGTATTTCTCCACCAAGGCGGGATCACCCGCGGTTGGCGTTTCTCGAGCTGCACAAGCTCTACGCCTACCCTAGGATGCTTGAAAATCGATCGATGGGACTGCACTTTGCGCGTCACATTTCCAGGCGGTTCCCTTGGGTGCTTCCATGTTCTCGTATAAGCGGCTGATTCTCATGCACAGTGAATCCTCTCGAGCCGGCTCTGCATCCTTGTTGGCCGGACCCCGCCGTTTCACAGAACGCCCTACAATGTACATGCCTGCAATCACAGCTTCAGCTTGCCCAGAACCTGGTAAAGTGTGTCGCCTTCGGGCTCGTTGCCTGTCTAGGCACGCTCATTGCAGACGCGCGGCAAATGAGCATTGATTGCAGCCCACCAGAGCCAGCGAAGAGTGGAACTTTTGTCGAGTGAATGCGCAGACCGAATGTGAGGTCGAAAGCTATCGAGTATACAAGATCCTTGCGATGCGAAACAAATCGCTTAATTAGAGCATATGCTCACTTTTTTTGCCATACGCTTTGCCGATACATCAACCTCGCAGTCGACAATACCATCCCATCCACGATGCGACCAAAATCACTCCTGACCCTTGGCTTGGGTGCGCTACGCACTTGTAGCTACATCACGGCAACCCAGGCCTATATGGTCGGAGCCGGCACTCAGTTCATCTTGTACAATGGAACGATATCGGGCTCCTACGTGCAAACCTCTGGATCACCAGAGAAGTGCGGGGACAACGGCGCGTACTACTTTGACGGTATCGACAACGCCGATTTGCGCATAGGTGTCAATGCTCCCTGGGATCCAAACCCCATTTACTTCGAAATTCAACACAATGGCAACTCTTGGCGGAGAAGTGACGAGCGAAAGTGGAATGATTATTGTCCCACGATTTCCTGCACGTATGACGCTATTTATAACCTACACCTCTCGACTGCCTGGTACGAATGCTTTCGGCAGAGTCCTTGTGAAGAAAATCGTGGACTATTTCTCCGTCTTGACGAGACATCGATCTCGCGCGTGAGCAATGAGTCCATTGCGGAAGGGGAGACTGGGCCTTTCTACACAGTGAAAGGCGACGAAGATGATTGGGATATCACGGAGTGGATCTTTCTATTTGATTACCAGATGCCGCGTAACTATTCCGTGGAACCAGGCTGCGCGGAAATGAAATCGATTGTTTGGTATGTGTTACAGTCCAAAACCACCGTCAAGTTCGAGCCCCTGTAGACAGTAAGGCTAAGACGTGTTAGGAACGAAACAACTCTTTTTCGTTACATGGTCAACTTCACTAACACGACAGCAACGGCCTCGTTTACTTTTGACGGGCCCGTGGGTGTGGGCAACTTGACGTTCTCTTTCCACGGCAAGCGACTAGACGGCAATAGCAGCATAATGGACCCACGGGGCGAGTACAGTGACTACTTGCCTGTCAGCCTAGCAGACCCGGCAGATCATGCCCTTCCCAAATTCACCTTCATGAATGGGACCGATATCTACTGGGTGGAAGAGGAAGGCGATGAGTGGCACCCTACGATAGAGTCCGATCCGCCCACAGAAGACGAGGATGATGATGTCATTTATCTTGAGTCAGCGGCCCTATATCTTTGGCAGACTTCTGGAGCCTGGGGTATAACCGTCATCGTCAGTTTCCTCTGGTTTCTTCTGTAGTGGCTTTGGTAATTAGCATCCATCACTGTGTCGCGAGCCACCTTACGTGCCGAGCCAAAATGCAGGCATTGTGTCTTCAATTCAGTTCCAAGATTGCACTCACACATACATTTGCTTGCTTCCACGTGGTTTCTATCGTCAGGTTACTCTTAAACCTCCCCCACAAGTCTGAAACAAAATTACAGAGAGGTTTGGTGAGGCTGAGCCAAGGACAGATCCATCATCACCCGGAAATACCAGCACGCTCTCCGTTCAAGCCGAACATGCCGGGGTAACCAAGGCTCTTACTCATTTGTGTCGAGTCCTGACTCCTGCCGTGGTCAGCCAGCATGCCAACTCCACGGTGGACGTCTCCCTCTCGCTACTTAACCTTATGATTAGTGCTGGATTCGTCCCCACCATAGTTTTAACGGTCACTCAAGAGGAAAGAAGCAAGAATCAACATCCTGCCGGCTCATGTAGCTTCATCTAACCTAGTGCTCGACTCCAAGTTGGACATCGAGTTCCTCGACAGCTGCATCGGCACACGCGCTTCGTCCAGGGTCCTTTGGTCCGCGAGCGTCCAGTCGTATTCGAATTCGAGAAGTATGGGACACGGGAAGAATCATTGTTCGCGGGTCGTTTGGCTCCGTTCGCATCGAGTCCTGCCGCACAATGCTCTCTGGCCAGCAGAGTCAGTCACGGATTCGTCAGCGAGCCGTCAAGAAGATGCGGAAGAGCATCTGTCGCCAGGGCAGGCGAGATTATCTAAAGGAATTAAGGACTGTCATCAAGTTCTCGCATGGATGCCTCTCTGCTGCCGCATTAGAGCATTTGATGCCCCACAGGGCCTCCTGGTCATGGGCCCCAGACTCTGTCCAGTCGTCGGGTATGGGTCACTCCTCCGCTGCTGAGCCGTAGCAGGGGCGATTCACTTGACGTGCGATCTGAGCTTGTTTGACTCATGTTTACTGCCAGCAGTTAGAGCGTCAAGCTCCTCAGCCACCTGTTGGAAGAGAAAAGACTCCATTATTCTTTGCGAACAGGTGTCTCTACAATTCGCAAACGTGCATCAAATAACCGACAAGACTCACTGGAACCGATCAGCCACATTTAGTATATCTATCATCTTGAATTCATGTATCCTCACGGCATATACCAGTATAAGATCTATCTTCAAATGCAGCTTTACCAACAAATGGAATCAACAATGGGGAGCGAGTGGATAAAGACAGTGCTCGAGCAGGTCGAGCCAGGCCAGGGAGAAACACATCCTGTGTTTCCCATCACTGCAGAGCGAGACTGTCCACCCCCTAGAGCACACGGGTGTTCAACATCGGTATGAGATATACCCTGACTCATCGGGAAGAGCAAGAAGAACCTCGCAAACTGGCAATCACATCCAGCTTGTCTTTGATAGGACCGAGGGCGCGTAGCTCGGAGGCAGGCATGTCCCTTCTCGCCACGGCTGCCTCTCTGAAGCCACCTCGGCCAATGGCTGCCCCGGCTAGAGCACCAAAGATGGCCATGAACGCGCTGTCCGGGTCTTCGACGATTCCGTACACCAGCAATCCGACCTCTCCCACGGTGCCCACAAGAGACAGAATGGCACGGACAGTCGCCATGGACGCGCCGGAGATGCTGCTCCCAATGACAGGGATGAAGAATAGCAGAGAGCCGATAAAGTTGAGAATGAAGGCCACTCTCTGGGCCTCGGTGATCTCTTCAGCCGTCTCGATGACCTTCTCCATGCTCGCAATAGCCTGCTCCATCACAAAAGCGGGCATCGACGCTGCATCTGCCATGTCGAACCAAGTGACGCCATCAATCCACATGTCCACCTCATCGAAGTCTTCCGCCTGGAATGCCTTCAGTCGAGCCAGCAGGCTCTTGGACTCTTCGTAGCCTTCGCCAATGAGATCCTTGGGATCAGAGACTTGAACATTGTCGTCGATTGGGTAGTTGTACCAATAAGTGCTCTTTTCTTCGATACACTCGTTGATGTCCTCTGCGTATTGGCATCCGGTGGCATGCCGTATTCTCTTCCTTGCAAACTTGATCCAGTCTTTTTCAATGCCGTATTCTTGGAGGATGTCTTCAAAGAAACCATTCTCATCTCTCATGACGTAGGTTGCATTGGGAATATCAGCCCCAAATTCAATGTCTCCATCGCTCAGGTTCGTCGGGCAGTCAATGTCCTCAGTGCTGAGTCCGTCGGTGCAAGACGAGCTGTCGCTGCAGTCCTCGTGACAGAATATGTACGAGCAGTCATCGCAACACTCTCGCTTTTTGGTCTCCCGGCACTGAAAATACTTGTCTCCGTTCTCGCCGACGAATCTGTTGATCTGGATGGGGACCTGTTCCTTCACATAACTTTCGTAGATGCCAAACTTTTTGTCATAGTCGCCATCAATGAGATCTTTGTATTTCTTCAAGGCCCTTTCCATCACGGCAATCTCAACGTCGAGAATGTACTTGTTAAGACAGTGCCTAGGAATGTTGTTCTTGGCCTTTTTGAGCTGATCAAAGGTCGAGTAGGTGCCAGTGCAGGCTGGGTAATTCTCGTTCACGTAGTCGCCAGAGCTTTCGCCGTCGTCGTCGCCACCGCCGCCGTCGCCAGTGCCTTCCCAGAACTTTTGCAAGTCGACGGCCCAGTCTGTGGTCCCCGCAAAATTGTAGGAGTCGTAAAAGGCGGCGCGGGTGCTCTTGAGGTCCTCATCCATATAAGCCACCCACTCCGTGCTGTCGTAGACAAGTATGTTGGAGCCGGCGGCCTTCCACTGCCTTGTCACTCTATCCGAGTCGATGATCTCTGCAATCTCTGCATTGGAGACGTAACCTCCGGTGGCAGTGCAGCGACCCTTGGCAGCGTTGGACACTTGGTTGGTGCCCGTGAAGAGGCAATCAGGCCCGTCACAGCCCGCTGTGGCCATCTTGAATGAGCGCCCGTATGAAGAAACACCAACCACAACCTTGCCGGAGGGAACCCCGGCTTTTGTGATCATTGCCAGGGCATCCTTTGTCTCGGTTTCGTTGACGTGAGATCGAAGGCAGTTGCCAGTGGGACAACCTGGTGATGTCCACTCATTGCCATAATCCCACTGCCCGTGGAGGTCATAGGTCATGTACACGATGTAGTCAATACTTTCGCCCATCATCTTTATAGGGAAAGACTTGAGGTAATGAAAGGACGAGGGTGCGGCAAAAGAGACAGTTCTACCGCTGCCAATCTGCTGCTTCAGACTCAACAGGGTCTGGTAGTAGTTGTTTCCCTCCTCGGGGTTGCCGGGTGGGATACCCGGAATATCAGGTGCCTAGAACATGAACGTTAGACAGAACTCACACAGACAAACGTAGCCATGTCCGCGGACCAGCGCCATGAGTGGGATCAAAGAACTTACTCCGGGATACTCCCAATCCAGATCAACCCCATCCAAGCCATGCGTGTTGACAAATTCGACAATGTTGCTCACAAAGGTATCCCTGTTGGCAGGTTGAGTGGCTTCCCGGAGGATCCTGTAAGTACCGGGCATATTGCTGAAATCCCAGCCACCAAAGGAGATGATCTTCTTGATCCCGGTCATCTCCTTGAAGATGTCAAATTGTGCCTGCACGCTCGTTGGATCAATCCGAAAATCAGGCGTGATATCAATAAAGGCAAAGTGGATGTGAGAGTACCGGTCCTTATCAATCTGATCAACGTCCATGTGCAGACATTCTCGATTCTTATTCCAAGCCTCGAAATAAGCAATGTTGATTTTCTGTGCGGGCGCTTGACCTTTAATAATGTCCATGCCGCAGTTGAAAATGCCTTTCCGGGGTCGTCAGTGCTATTCAACCCACGGGTTGTCTGGGGCTGCGTGAAAACTCACATCCGCTTTTCCCAGGGGCAGACGTTCCTGGAGCACCAGTGTCCGATCTGGAGACCACACAAAAGTCATTGGTCAATCCACACTGGCCCCAGATGTTGCAGCAAGCGTTCAGAGGGCAGGGGTTTAGGGAAGATACGTTTTGCCCAGCTGAGGGCTGTGCAGTGCCGGGGACTGTGGGGCCGCACATGGCGTTCTGGGTGAACAGGTTAGCTCTTGTAGGCAAGTTTCGCGAGGCCAGAGAAGGCTGATCACTTCAACGCCAGCGACACTTCTGGGAAACTTACTGAAACGGGAGCGGGCATGGGGGCCGCGCCGGTGCTCAAGCATATTTTTGTCCCGGCGTGGAGCAGATTGCAACCAAACCAACCCCATGTGTTCTTGTTGAAGGACTCAAGATTTTCCACTGTCAAGCCGTACCTAGCGGCGATGGTCGAACAGAGATCGTCGTCCTGAATACTATAGTCAAAGCAATATCCATCCGGTTTCGGCTTCGGTCGGAGGTCGGGCAAGTCGCCTTGTGTGCAGCAGACGGGCTGGCCAACAGGCAGATTGTCGCAGAGTCCCTCCTTCGTGTTGACTTTCAAGAAGTCATTGGTGGAGAGACCGCACTTGGCAGCAACAGAGTCGCAAATGTCTCCACTCACAACGTTTATCGTTTTGCAGGTGCCGTCCGCATTGCCGGGCGGAATTGTCTCTGGGAGAGTACCAGTGCTACAGCAGACAGTCTCACCTGCGGCGAGCGTGTCGCAGAAATTCGCCCGCGGGTTGAATTTCACCAAGTTCTCTTGTGTGATCCCACACCTGTCAGCCACGGCCCAGCAGCCGTCACCAGCTTGCACCTTGGTGGTTCGACATTCAGCGCGCAGAACCAAGGCTGCAAGGCCTCGATGCGACCGCGGCCGAATGTGGGTGTGCAACGTCGATCTTTTTGGTGTTGCAATTTCGGTCGAGTTGAGTGCCGTGATATCGAGCTTTGGGACACGGATGGTGACCTTCATCCACTCTGCATCACCACCCACATCAGGAATGCACTTGCCATCTGCCCATGTCTTGACGGACTCTTGAATGAGGCCGAAATTCTTCACGCTGCCGGCAATGATCCCAATGCCGTAATCTGCTCCGAGGCCGTCGCTTTCGCAGAGCTGGACCAACTGTGTGCTTGAGGTAGACTTTTGTTCGGCATACTCGAGGAAGCGATGCAAAACTTCTGTGGTCAGGCCGTGCTGGTGAACTTCAGCTCCGCCAAAGACACCAATCATGACGGACTGCGAGTAGGCAAAACTCATGGTGTTACGTGCACATGAGGGTTTCTTGACACTCAGATGCCCGATGACTTGTCGGCCTGCTGCCAGCAGGTGTTGAGGTGAGTAGGTGTCGCCTGAGCGAGAATCAGGATGGAAATCGGACATTGTGATCGATGTGTTGAGCAGGACATGATTCGGCGTGGAGCAGACGGCAGCAGCACCATCGTCTACCTCCATGCTGGATGCCAGGTTATCCATGGCATAATCCGCAGCACAGGCTTTGACTCCGAGCTTTGTGTCTTGGCCATCTTTCACAGCATTGTGAATGGCAACGTCGAGCAGCATGGTCTCGTTGCACGCGGCGAGACTTGCAGGGTCAGGGAACACAGCCCATCCGTCCCCAGCTGTGGTGCTCTCAGTACATGAGGCGGGGCAAGGAGTGAGTGCAGGTGCCCTCTTCAGCGCAGCGAGCCACTCTTCCATCTCCGAGTCGTTGATGACATTGACTGCTGGTGACGCTTCATCATGTGGCATGGCGTTCGGGGGAGAAGGTGCTTCAGAAGCACAAGCTTTGTGGACAAGCAGCCCACCGAGGAGCACCCATGACTTCCAAACAGAAGCCATGGTGCGTATAGTATCCGGTCAGAAGGTACGATTTGGATGGTGATCGATGGTACATGGACCAGATGAGAAAGAGGCACGGCCTTCTGTGAGAACAAGGTCGCTAATGACTGACACTTAAGGAATGAGCGAGGCAGATGCAAAGACTCTGAAGCGGGACGTGGGCAGGTGGGAGGTTGAAGTTGATTCAGAGCTCCAGGTAGCGTGAGCCATGCCCGTGCGCAACTTTCAGAGCAAAGGAATCACATGTTGACAGACTCAACTCGACGAACAGCGGAGTACTCGCGAAATTACGGCAAGTTACACGAGCGGACCAATGGAATACTGCAGAGTGACCAACCTCTAAGAAAACACTACGTATTTCTCGTCGTGATCGAGTTTGCCACGGTTATGTGAGTGAAAATAGCGCCAACATGAGATTGACGATACCACCCAGCCCATATGACCCCAGCCCGTAGCTGCATCCAAACTCGGCAAACTGATTGTACACACCTGGGGGTCCGGGACTGGTACCGGATGTCGCCGATGGCGCTGCCAAGCACGCATCTCGTTACCATGCTGAGCAGCCAAGGGCGGATGGCCGTGCTCCATTGCGCTGCGATTATGCGTGACCGGTTGACCGCCACGACCTAGGGAGTCCAAGGATGCAGGAGTTGAATGAAAACTGGGCCCTCTAAGCGCCCATGTGCTTGGCGTCTGCTCGGAGATGACATTCTGGATTTCTTCTGGGACCAACAAGCCTGGAAAAAAAAAAGTAAAAAAAAAATGGTTCCATGTTGGTCGGCTTCACTTGGCAAACGACCAACAGTCTACAGCAGCACGGAGTAATGTGTAGCCTCTCCGCGCCGCGCCCCACCTCATGCAGGGCCCGGGCACTGGCAGTGAGTGGGGTGGGCCGCCAGGGGCGTGGGGGCGGCGGGACGCGCTGTCTCGATCCGACAATCCATGCCCTGCATGCACTGCATGCACTGATGGTGAATTGCCCACGCCCGGGCTTGGCATTCAGGGTCGCAAGCTACTCCGGTAATTAAATACATAGGCATGTTGGCTGATCGTCAGGTTGGCCACAGGGGGTGATCCTGGATGAGGAAGGTGCACATGTGCAAGCGACACTGCCCATTCAACATCGCTGCAACTACATCAAATCTCTTCTCTGTCTTGCATGTTTGGGTAGACTCCTGTTCTCAAACCCTCAAGCCAGCTCGGTCAACTTTTTCGACATCTGAGAGCACCCTGCAGACATCCAACCTCATTCCTTCATCTACCTTCACCGGATCATGAGGACTGTGATCAAGGCCTCGTGCCTCGCGGCACTGGCCACTCTGCCTCGTCTCTGCGCAGCAACTGGACACCCGGTTCTCCAGTACGACCCTGAGACCATTCAACCATGCCTTGAATGGGAGAACCACGCATACGACCTCGTTTGCGAAGAGGTCAGGCGCTACTGGGGCATCACGCCCGAGGAATTCTCTCGCTGGAACCCGTCTGTTGGACTGGATTGCAAGCCATGGATTCCCGCATCCTACTGCGTCGTTCCTCAAGAGAGGATGCCAGACGTCTCCACGACCACAGACCTCACAACCACCCCGAGTACACCCACCGCCTCCGTGGTCACTCTGGGTCCTTCTCCCACCAGCTGGAAGGACCGCGGCTGCTACGCCGACGAAAACACCGAAGTCCCCGTTCTCGAAGAGAAGATGAACCTGGGCGACAGTGATGCCGGACTCACAATCGCCAAGTGCAAAGACGCATGCTACAAGGCCTTTTTCCAGTTCGCTGGTGTCAAGGCAGGAGATGAATGCCACTGTGGGAGCTACGTCGCCGGCGAGCGGACCCTGAACCAGACAGAGTGCCATGTGCCATGCTCTGGTGAGGAAAGTGAGGTCTGTGGGGCCTCGGACCGCATCAATATATTCATGCCTATTGATGAGGACGAGGTGCCCACCATGTCGATGGAGACGGAAACCACGATGACTGCCATCTTTACAAGCGCGGTAGCAAATGGTTAGTTTCGTGTGCCGCGCCTGCGAGCATGGAGAGAATGCGGCATTAGGCTATGCGGCTTGTTGGGAGGATAATCAAGAATGCTACTTTCCGAATCGTCACGTTCTGCACGAGAGCTGTTTCACACATGTAAGGTAGTTTGCATCCAGTGCGTAACTAGTGTTCCTATGCCAGCGACGAGACTTGCCTTCATGTTCCCATTGCCTTCCAATTCCTTCCAGTTCAAGTCTTTGGCTTCATCGGCCGCATGCGCTCTCGACAGAGAATGTGTACCTTGGCACAAGTACGCCATGAGCGGACTTGCAGACACATGCATGTGACCAACGAAAAAACAGGGGGATGCTTTTCCGCCGCTCTTGTTATTCGCACACCACAGGCGAATACGTCCGTATCTCCGATTCTCGACAGCGTCCCGAGGCTGTCGGAGCAGGGCCTGAACGACATGCATGTAGAAATCTTGGTAGGGGTCGCGGAGACGGCACAGGAGGGGACCTTTCCAGAGCCAGAACAGGGGTGAAGAAATATGCTCCGCACTGGTCCATTCAACTCGCTTCGCAATCTAATGAGCGGTTAGTACGCCCGTATATGCATGGTCAGGCCATCCGGAAACTCTGGGCCAACATGCCCATCATTAGGGTGGTGGGGGGGTGTTCACGGTCAGGTCCGATGAGCTCCCAGTGGTGCATTGCCCGAGCGCCAACCTCGCAAGCACTAGAAGAATACAGCATTTTAGTATCTGCATACCTTAGCTGCCTGGTATGCAACGGTCAGCACCAGAGCATCTCATTCATTTTGTGTTTTCCTTTCCCCCTACTTCTACCGCCAGAGACGGTCACTCTCTACTCCCTGCGCCTGGCTCAGGAAACAAAGTCATCCCGACACGTGCATCGAGTTACGGCGGGAAAGAATGCGCTTCTTTTCTTCCATTCTCGCCCTATGGGCGGTCTTGACCAACGTCGCTCATGGATACTCTCTACCTGGGGGTTACGAGAGAGTCTTCTACTACTACGCTTACGTTGCTGAATGCATCGAATCGAACAACAAGCCTTCTGTGATAGGAGTTCGCTGTGCCACCTCTCCGAGAGTGTGTAACTTTGACGAATTCGTCCGTTACATTGATAAGAACGTAAGTTTTGGCCCCTTTACCTACGATACACCACGTTGTCCGCATTGGGTGCAAAAAGCATTCCTTTTAGATGAGCAGCATGGATTGACACGGGCACAGCACAGGGAGGTCAACATCCATAGCCAGCCGCATCCAATCCTTCCGGACATGGATGAGACAGCCCGTACGCTGAACGAGAGAGGATTGACAGGCGGTATCATTACTACACATGTCATCCAAGGCTCCTCACTGTCATGGCCGGAAACCCTCGAGAAGGTGGCTACTTACGTCCAAAGGAACGTCGACAACGATTTCTTGCCCGAAGATCTTCGGACCTCTATGAATAACGCTTTGAGGGCGGTCCACGCGGCCAGAGGACAAGCCGCTTTTGGATTATTTGTCGAGAAGAATCCGGATAGGACAATTATTTCCAAACCGTGGGCGCCCTATGGTCGGAGCTTTAATTGGCTGGATATGAAGGCGACCCAGGTGGCAAATCCCGACTGGGATGTTCAGGCAGCTTTTCACCAATCACTTAAAAAGGGCAGCGGCAACCATTTGAACAACATGAAAGCGACTGATGCTAGCTTGAAAGCGATGCCACAATCTTGCTTCAGCTGAACGTCAAGTAATGACGACGGTACGTACATGTATGTAAGAAGAGTGGAGTGAAGGGACGAACTGCGAGGCTGGAGTCGATGAGGTGGGGATGAAAGGCAGCTTCTACGCTGCAGTCTGGTGGAGGTTTGGTTTGGGGGGTCGCACCAAACAAATAGTGCCAGTGTTACTGTAGCGGTAATAGCATAATTTTTTCAGTGTCTTAAGATTTAATACCGCGGAGGCTCTGCTCTATGAATGGAAAAGACAGGTCTGATACCTTTGCTGATGGTAATCACGTGCTACGCCAGACACGGCCCACCTTCTTCGTTACTGCTGCCCGAATCAGCATGTTCAGGGGTGTCCCTCCTTCCCGTCTTGCTACCACCCGCAATTTTCGCTCGTCACGGTTTACTTCCAAGGAGCCCTTTTCCTGACAATCGCAACCACATATCCAAAGATTCGACACTGCAGAACGGGTCTGGCTGGCCAAATTTATCATGGCAGAAAACAGCGCGATCGCTCAGCGCCTCGCTTCCTCTGAATATGACCGTCAAGATATCATTCGAGCGCTGCGCGGGGAGATGCTGCCAGAGCACCTCGGCTATCCTCTCAGCAAGCTGAGCACCGTTCATGGCATCCTCCACTTCCCTTCTTTCGCAGAGACGGAAGCTGCGGTTCTTCGCGGCATCTCCGAGCACCCGGAATTTACAAGGGCCCTCAACGCCCGCGCGATCATGAGCGATCGCATCCCTGACATGGACCTCGCAGAGCTGCCGCAGGAGATGCCGTACTGTATCTGGTATCCCGACGTCGCCAAGGAAGATACGTATCGACGACTCGTTGAAAGATATCCTCAGATGAGGTATCAGGTGGCGAGGGCGTGCGCCGTGGCTGGATACACAGCTTTGTACCTCGAGTTGGAGGATGTTCTCCCCGAAGTCGCTGTAGCGGAGGAAGCTCGCGATCGAGGCAGCGACGCCATTTTCAACCACATCATGTCGCAGCCCGCACAATACAAAGTCATGAACGACTATGACCGCACTATTAGTTCGGAGACGCCGCAAGTTGCCGTTCTCAATGGCGATACATGCGTCTTGTCGTTCATTGAGCGTCATCGGCAGCAGTTTACAAAGCCAACAGGGCCAGATGATATGCTTTTTGAGACATTTCCTGACCTTGGCTTCGAGGAAATGAAGTATAATATCACAGAGGATCAAGGAATTGCTGAATCGGTCCCCGACGACGTCGCCATGCCCTCGTCAATCTCATCGGCAGATCGGATGCTCGACCTTCTCACGTCGCCTTTGCCTACCCATCTCCCGGCCGGCGACAAAGATCTGCTCATTCTTACGGCTGCGTACTATGGCGATATTGATCGTTACACCCGTCTTCGGCGGCCGAAAGCGGTGAAAAATGAGTTCCACTGCATCATAAGGGGCATTTACCATAACCCTCTATTCGCTTTATGGTGGTCGCGCTATCCGAACATACTGGAAGACCAACGTTTTGACCAGCGAGACAGAGACCATATCCAAAAGGCAATTACAGCACGATACATTATGAACAATGACATTTCCCGCTTGCTCGCCCACAAAGACGACGATGAAACCCTCCCGTACCTGATCTGGTACCCTGATCTCGCTGCGGCTACCACATACAAGGCACTAGCCCATCGGGTCCCTGGGATGCGAGAAGCGTGCCTTCGCGCCGCCATCTTTGCCGATTACAAGGAACTCTTTGACGAGCTTCTGATTTTGCCTGGCGTAGTACCCAATTGCTTCCTCCTGGCGGAAGCCGAGATGAGCCGCAATCAGCATTACTCTTCCGCTCTACGGTCGCGCGGGGCGGACTTGGGTGTCGACCCAGCTGATCGGTCGCGTGTCACCCTTGAATCATGCCACAAGCTGTATTCGGTGGCGGATCCCATTCACTTGAAAAAGAGCGGGTTTCTCCTCAAGGGTCCTAGTGAGCTGCGTGTCTGGGGAGATATGTGGTACGACGGGACCGGAACCCCGTATGACGGGGTCGGAGCAGAGACAGACCAGTTGGTGTTGTATCTCATGGCTCCTGAGACGTGGAGACCAACAGAGTACTTATCTGACATGTTGGACTATCAAGTTTGGCCACCAAATTGGTAGGTGAATGGCACCTGCGCGCCGTGATTTGGCCAACCACTTGGCTGGTAGGTGGGTACACTCTAAACAAAAGAATTATCATTTTATATTCCTCAACTGAAATCCGAGTCCGGCGACGGTGACATGTATGACACATGGTTGACACTGGGTGCACTCTGCGCCATTGTAAGATAAGGTAGCTTTGAAGTCGCCATTGCTGACCTGGACTGCCTTTCCTCCATCTCCATCCATGCAGCCTACAGATATTGCAGAAAGTTCTCTCACTCACCGTCACAACTTGACTTTTAATAGGTGACTTGGCACCCTATCCGATACGCGATTGACGAAATCAATGTCCGATTCGGACGACAGACCACCGCAGCTGATTCACTAGATGGTCTCCTCTTCGGGGCATCGCTACTAAACTTGGGCTAGATTCCGTGGACCACGTATCCGTCGCCTGCCTCGCCTTCCCACACGCATCGCTCTTGGAGAGTCGGTTTGAGCTTCCCCTTGGAAAGCTAATTCCACATGAAAAGACCAAAATATGGATGGATGTTGTATATAAAAGGGAAGTGGACGAAGAGTAGGTCGAGTGCCGCGTTCTAGAGTACAAGGCCATTTTATTATAGTCTACTTCTACACAACTTGAGCACATTCCTGCCCTCTCAGCTGGTTTCGTTTAGTGGCTTCAGAATGAGATTTCCTCTCGTCACCGTGGTGGGCACCATGGTCCTTGTCGACCCGATGAGCACAATCCGCCCGCCTGGTGCGCTTTGGTTGCCAAAATCATCTCGTCATGTGAACATCACCTAGTCGTACACCGAAGGCTTGGACCACTCGTACTTTGCGCGGATCCTCTTGCCGTAAACGTAGAATACGAAAGGTACAGGGATCAGCAGTGCTGCGAAACCGCCCGTGATGGAGGATCCCGGCCCCACGCCAATGTTGTGATACAAGGGGCCGACAACAAGCGGAAACGCCCCCGCAAAGACGGACCGCAGGAATGTGTTGGCCGCGACCGCCGATGCTGCGTACCTTGTGAATGTGTCCACGAGATAGTTGAGCGACGCCTGGAAGATGGTGAAGAATCCACAGCCGAGGAGTACGAGGCCCAGACAAGGCACAATCCAGTGGATATTCCGTGGCCCCGTCCAGCCCACCAGGAACTGGGAGCCGCTGAACATGACGGAGCCGAGCATCATGGCGGGCAGGCGCTCCTCGGGCACGGGGCGGTTGCCGGCAGCCCGGAATACCTTGTTGTATCTCTTCTGATTCCAGACGTTGATGGCCGATCCGAGGAAAGCCCCAATGAGGATGCACAGAAACGGTAATTCGGCCACGAAGGGGTTCCAGCCTCGCTTCTCCCCAAAGATGATGGGGATACCGCCCAGTTGCATGTACAGAATGCCGTAGCAAAAGCTGGCGTATAGGGCGACAAGGAAGCAAATGGGGGTCATCAGCAGCTGTATGGGCCTGACAAGAAATTTGCGGGCCATTTCCTTGATACTGACGTCCCACTCCTCGAACTGGGCGTGCAAGGCCCAATTGCCAGACTCGTGACGCAATCTGCGCGCCTTGTACACGAGCAGCTTCGGTGGGTAGCTCTCATCGATGAAAATGACGGCAATGACCAGCACAAGAGCTTGGAGAATGCCCGTCAGGTACTCCGTCCAACGCCATCCCAGAGACGGCTCCTGCACGACGGCGGCAGAGACAATGGGACCGAGCACCGGCCCTGCAACGACGGCCATTGCGTATCCAGCCATAGCATAGCCTCGCCTGTCTGCTGAGAAAATGTCGCCGAGCACGCCGCCCGTGTTCGTCACGGGTGCGGAAGCGAAGAAGGCGCCAAAGAATCTCGTGATCATGACCGTCTGGATGTCCTTTGCAGCGGCGGTGCCTAAGCTAAAGCAGGCGGCAACGAACATGGGCACCATGACAGCTAGTCTCCGGCCGTAGATCTCACTGAGAGGTGCCCACAGCAGCGGACCAAGTCCAAAGCCAAAGAGGAACAGGGTGGTTCCCAGCGTGGCGGTCTGGGTGCCCACGTTGAATTCTTGTGCGACGGCGCGTGTACCCGCCGAGTAGGACGAGGAGGCCCACGTGGCCGACATGGTCACTACGCCGTATATGCCTGTCGTGATGACTTTTTTCTTCAAGGGCCAGTTGAGCGGGTGGTATGGGTCGTCAGGGCCATCAAAGTCCACCAGATCGGCCTTTGTCGTTCTGACGTGCGACAATGGATGGGTGAACTTGTTGAAAACGGGGCGGGAACGGATAGCTGAGAGGATGGTGTCGCGCCTGGACACTGTTCTTTCGAGCCCCGTCGTTGCAGCGGTCGCCATCGAGTCGTGCCGTGTGCGCATGCGGGAGGGGAGGTTCTCGTGCGTCCTGCTCTTGGATCGCGTTTCGCTCAGGGAGGGGCGGTGGCCATCGTGCTCGGAGAGCTTTTGGCGAAGCTCAATGTCCTCATTGTCCGAGGAGGTGTCGCTCGAGGTAGAGATGCGGTCGAGCTGGTCTCGTGAGGCGATGGCAGGCTCTTGAGGCTCTGTGCGAGGAGGCGTGCGCCCTCGCTCTTCGTCTTTGGCAGCCATTGGAGAAGCACAGACGAGTGTGCAAGGCTCGGTCGCGTGAGTGGTTCCCGCAAGGGGTCCCCGCGAGTTTTGAAGAAATCTCTGGCTTTTAGTGTGTCCGGCATCATGATGTCGGTGCCGATTTCGAAGCGGCAAGAAGCTGATTTCCCGCCAGTCGATTTACCTTAGCTTAGAAGCGTCAAGCGCCACCGCGAGGACTGACGTCATGATGGGCGCTGGTTGCGCTGCCGCAGGAGGGTCGTCAATCGGGCTGGTGTCGATCTCCCGAGTTCATAGAGACTCGTGCCGGTATCCGTACAGCAGAACGTCGTCAACAAGGGCAGCGCACGTCCCACCGAAGAGAATGCGATGCTGTCGATGAACCCCTCTGCCGGCTGACAGAACATGCAGATTGCGCTGAGTCAGTGTGTGAATTGACCACGAGCGCAATGCCTTGCTTGACGTCAGACGGAGAAATCAGTCGAGACCCCGCTGGAGCAGGGTCCTTCCTGTAGCACATGCCACGTCCGTGAGAGTGCATTAGCAAAGGACATTTGTTGACAGCTTCGCCTCCAGGGACGGCTATGAGCAGCACGAGGTGCATACTTGGGACAACCGGAGCACACGGATGATGATGCATTATGGCCATTTGCAGCCTGTGGCATGTCCATTTTTTTGTACAGCACGGCTTGGTGAGCATCCAATCCAACACTTGCTTCTTTACATTCATACTCTCGTTAAGGAACTTTATCGACACTCCCTTTTGAGAGAAAGGCAATCCTGTCCTCCACGCCACTTTTTTGCAGACAGTAAGCTCACGGAATCGTAGTAACCTTCAATGACAAAGGAGTGAGTGCGACATGAATAAGTATGAAAGAAAACGTCAGCAATTATACAGTAGGTGCTGAAACCCCATAGAGGCGTGTCTACTGAACAGACCCTGCTGCATGTCCCCGCAGCGTCCGCTCCTTGACAGCACAGGGTGTTGACAGACCAGCCAATAGCACACTTCCCCGCTTCCCGGGCGGGGCTTCTCGGCGAGGCGCCGTAATTAGCGAGAATGACCAAGCACGCGGGTAAGGCTAGGAATGCAGGGGACCATTATAGCAGCCCGCTATTTATCAGCCCCCAGGGTCTTTGTCACACCTTCGTCAACCATACTAATCAGCGCTCACCCTACCTGACCACAGCAGCCCGCTGTTCCGTCGTCATGTCGTGCGTAATTTGTCAGTCAATCAGCAGTCGCTGAGCAGGCATGGCGCAATGCGATCCAAAGCCAGAGTCTAGTCCAGTCCCGAACCGCGGATGAGTGCAGCTCGGACTCGCATAGAGACTCGTATAAAGGCGTGGTCCACCCACCACATGAGGACGGACTCTCACCATCAGCTCACACTTGATCTCACTTGCGTGGCCAGCATCAACAATCCACTCATCCCATCCACTCCGCAACTTTCCCCACCATGTCCAAGATCATCACTGTCTTTGGTGCCACCGGCAACCAGGGTGGCTCTGTCATCCAGGCCCTCCTCAATGACCCGGCCATCACCAGCGAGTACAAGATCCGCGGCGTCTCGCGCGACGCCTCCAAGCCCTCCGCGCAGGCCCTCGCCGCCAAGGGCGTCGAGATGGTCTCGGCCGACATGTCCAGCGTCGAGGCCGTCGCGCCCGCCGTCGAGGGCGCCCACACCGTCTTCGTGGTGACCAACTACTGGGAAAAGGCCAGCCCCGAGGCCGAGCTCGCGCAGGTCAAGGCCGTCACCGACGCCAGCAAGGCGGCCGGCGTCCAGCACGTGATCCACTCGACGCTCATCCACGTCACCAAGGCCACCGAGGGTCGTCTCACCCACGTGCTCCACTTTGACTCCAAGGCCGACGGCACCGAGTACATCCGCCAGAGCGGCATCCCCGTCACCGAGTTCCTCCCCGGGTACTATCTCAGCAACATGTTCAACAGCTTCCACAAGCAGGACGACGGCAGCTACGTCCTCATGATGCCCGTGCCCGGCGACAAGAAGATCCTCCCCACGTTTGACGCCGCCGGCGACGTGGGCAAGTACGTCAAGGCCGCCATCAAGACGTGGAAGGGCGAGTCGGGCCGCAAGTTCTACGGCGCCAGCGAGTACCTCAGCTTCGAGCAGATTGTCCGCGACTGGTCCGAGGTGACGGGCAAAAAGGCCGTCTACAAGCAGATCCCCCCCAACCTCTTTGAGAGCTTCCTGCCGCCCCAGATTGGCAAGGAGCTGACCGAGAACATGCTGCTGCTCGGCGACGTGGGCTACTACGCCGGCGCCAGCCTCGACGAGACCAATGCCCTGCTCGAGGAGAAGCCCACGACCTGGAAGGAGTTTGTGGCGGCTAACAAGGACAAGTTTGCGTAGGATAATGTAGCATTTGGTATTTGAATATAATCTCTCTCATTGACAGCGAGCCACGTTTCAAATGAGGGAAGATGCTAGGTTGGGCAACACTCGACTAGTGAGATTACAATATCTCAAGTGGATGGGCTCACTCATCATTGTGCAAGTGCCACCAACCTGGGATTCGAGGAATTGCCTCAAAATTACGAATGTTCCCTGATCTAACCAAATTTTCTCGGCTGCACCACTGGGGGGTCCGTCTTCCAGAACCATTACAGCTCCAAGTCGTTGAGGTTCTCATCCCCCTCGACAAACGGTGCAAGACGCTCCATGAGCTCCTCCACCGTCAGCTCCTCAAAGAGCTCCTCAAACAAGCTCTCCTCGCCATGCGTGCGGGGCGGAATGAGGACCTTGTCCAGCACATGGATGACGCCATTCTTGCCGGGCGCGTCACGACGAACCACATTGGCAAAGCCATTGACCTTGATGATGGTGAGGCCCGCAAACGTAGCCTTGTCGACGCCCACGTGCGCGCCGTCCAAGAGCGTCTTGAGGTCAAAGTGCTCGCGGGACTGCGCCGTGGCCTTGTCGCCGGTCTTGTCGTAGACGGCGTCGGTGTAGAGCGTCACGTTGGCGACAATGTGGTACTTGAGGATGGCCTTGAGGTACTTGAGGCCCGACTCGGTGTTGAAGAGGAAGGCGTTGACGCGGGGTCCGAGGTTGCTAAAGGCACGGTTGGACGGGGCGAAGACGGTGCTGCCGACCATCTTGACGTGGTGGATGAAGTGGACAAAGTCGGTCTTCTCGTAGGCGAGGAGGAGCGTGGAGAACTCGCTGGGGAAGAGGGTGAGGATGCGGCCGATCATGGGCGGGGGGACCAGGATACTCCGGACACCGTGGATGACGCCGTTCTTGGCTTGCTGGTCTCTCGTTAGCTGGGGGTCTCTCTTAGGTCAGAGTGCACTCACGAAATTCGCGGCCACAACCTTGCTGTAAAAGTTGACATTGACGCCGCCCACACCAAGTCCAATTCTCAGTCGCTGGGGCTCACCACCGAGCCACTCTTCATCGTAGGCCGTGGGGATGGTGTTGGTGCCGAGGATCCGCTTGACAGGATATTCGCCGACGCCCACGTGGTACTTGAGGAGTGCCTGGACGAACTCCTTGCTGGGCTTCTCATGATGGTTGGGAATGTGCTCAAAAGCAGCGTTCACCGGGACAAAGAGGGTGAGGTTGTGGGATGCGTGTGTCGAGTTGAGCAGCTTGACGATATCGGGATAGTCATTGACAATCTCGGCAAACTTGCTTGTGTATTCGCACTTGCTGATGAGCTCGTAGATGGTGTACTCGCTCGAGTCCTCTTTTCCGTCATGGTCGCCCAGGGCTTGAAAGGCGTCATTGAGCTGCGTCGTGAACTCCTCTTGCAGGTCACCCACGGTCTCCTTGACAGACTCATATCCAGAAGACAGAAAGTCGATGGAATCGTCAACGGCACTGCTGATGGCATCGGCAGCGGGTGCGAGCTTGTCCCAGAAAGCCGATACCTCTTCATGGGCGATGGAGACGGGTGCCTGGGGCTCGCTGGCGGAGTGGCCCGGCACGATGAGCATGGCCGCAGCGCCAGAGGCGAGGAGAGGCGTGAGCTTCATTTCGAGTAGTTTGTGATCACTTTCCTGGCTACAAACTGAACGGAAGGGCAAGAAGCAGAAGAATGCAATCTGCACTGGCAGTTATTGTAGGGTGAGGGTTCTACTAATGGTACATGAACGCAGTACATCCGCCTGCCCCACTCGCTCGTCATCCATCAACTGCCTGCCTCCATTACGAGTACACTCGAGCTGGTGAGCACTCACAGGCGTCACCTCTGCGCACGCAGCACGCAGCCACTACGCCCGAATCGTGCAATGCAACTGGCTGTCTCTCTTTCCTCGGGTCCGTCGTGAAAGCGAGATATGCGGGCGGGGGTCGAGCGACGTGCAGCAGGGTCTGGCACTTTTTAGGTGCAACACGCAGCACGCAGAACGCAGGGGAGTGGTCGTCAGCTGACGTCAACAAGACGTCCTTACAATTGACCGGTTGCTGCCCCTGTGCTGCTCGTCACATTCAGCTCAAGGTAATATTAACAGCACGGGAAGAGGCCTCGTTTGTTCGCACGAGACGGGCTGGTGGCTGTGAGGAACTGTGCTGCTGGACGGAATGGCGCACAGCCCAGCACAGGCGCGTACGTAGCAGCGGGGGCTGAGTCGCCACCATCAACTTGGGGTATTGCCCGCCCGACTTGGGCAGTGCCGCCATGCTGGTTTTTCCAGGCCTTCGTGGCGACCCCTTATCGGCAATCGCCTGTAGGAGGGGTCTGTTCCACGAGCGCTTTCGAGTTGCAGATGGGATCTGATCTGTAACAGAAAGGCAGCTTGTGCCCCGAGTCACGCTGTCCGCCAAGGCCAGACCTTACGTGCTTCCACCTGCAGACTCTGGGCCGACACGGCATAGTCCCTCTTCCACACGACGACGCAGACGACCCGATTGCCATCGAGATGATCTAGACACACACATCCTCGAACCCATTCCATCTCTTTTCACAGCACCTCGCAAAAGTCGACCACGATGCTTCGAAAAAAGGAGGCCTACACAGTCATCACGCCCATCCCAGGCTTCATCCCCCGACAGCTCGCCATTGACATTCTCCAATCGCACGAGGAGGTCATCACCCTCAATCCGCTCGTCATCGGCCACAAGCCCATCCCCGCCCCGCGCGATGCCGCCGCCGACGAATTCTACAGCACCTGGTACGAGATCACCGAGCGCGTCCAGTTCGTCCCTGGCGTCGGGCGCCTCGGCAGCTCCAAGGTCACCTTCAAGGGCGTCTTCCACGACATGCCCTGGGGCCTGCAGACGCACATTTACGTTCCGTTCGGCATCGATCTGCGGATACGATACCGAATCGCGGGTAACCAGCCCGGCACCGAGGCGCCAGAGCAGAGGGAACTGGGCCTCGAGGCGCTGGGCGCGCCCAAGGATGGGCTGTACCTGCGCGAGGATATCGAGATCAAGGGCAACATTAGCGTCGTGGGGCTGGTCAAGTCGCAGCTCAAGGCCGCCAGCAAGGAAATGGTCGATCGCATCATCCGCAAGGCCGAGCTCGTCGACGCCGGCGTCCTGCAGGCCATGATGTCCGCCGACGGCAAGCTCAAGACCGTCAACCCCAACGACCGCTCCAAACACAGACCCGTCTCCCCAGGCCTCACCGACGGAGGCTTCAGCAGCCCGCAGTCCTACCAGCCAGGCTATGGCGGCCTATCGCCCGGCCAACTCCCGTACGCACGACCCGCGACGGCCTCCACCCACGGCTACCCCAGCTCCCCGCAGACTCACCACGCGTCGCCCTACGGCGCACCGGCATCAACGCCTCCCCCCCTGCCGCCCAAGCAAGCCGAGTCGACGCATCCCATGGAGCTATCGGGTTATCCTCAGCATGCCGCGTACCAAACACCCGTGGACTCGCCCGGTGCTAGCCCTCACATCTTTGCGCCCCAGCACTATCCACCGCAGTCAGTTGCCGCAGGAATGCACCAGCAGCAGCATGGCGCGAGCAATAACCAGTCCTTTGTGGCTGAGCTGCCCGCTGATCCGAGGCAATGATGCGCAGTGGCATCTGAATCACATGGCGGTTCATGCATGAGGGCAAGATGAGTCTACGTTTCTCCACGACAAGCAGTTATTGATGATATCCTTGGCGCTTTGATAGCGAGTACTAGCTAATGACACATTGAGCAATTTTCCAATCCCTTTGTTTCTCTTTTTTGAACGCCAGTGAGTGGCATGCCAGTTCACAGCTGCTACCCGTCTGCGACTCTGCGGTGAGAACATCGATCCCGATCGGACACTGTCCAATGGCGAGGTGTGATCTAAATACGTATAGGGAAGTTCGTGACAGCTTCCTGCCTCGTCGCGACACTCGACCATTGTGAGTTTGGCAGCCATTGCTCGACCCTCGTGAGCAGTAAGGCATCCCGTGGCGAAGCAACCCGTTCCCTCGCAATTACCTGTCCGGGGGGATTGCTTGAGCATTGGTCTGCCGCCAGATCAGGTGGCTCTGGGGATCAATTTATATCATGACATTGGACAAGTCCCAATGGATATACGTTACTATGTACAAGAACACCTCCGTGATTCCCAACTTAGCCGCCAAAGCTATAGAACCCAGGCCTCCAGTTGACAGCCTGGGGTCCAATCTTGCCCACGTCCGGCACACCAATGTTGCCCGCGTCATAGGCAATCTCCGTCGTGAGCAGGTCCACGGCCCTCTCCACACCCTCCTGCCCAAACACGTTGGCGTACATGAACGGCCTGCCGAGGCCTACGGCCCTGACGCCGAGGGCGAGCAGCTTGAGCACGTCGGCGCCGTAGCGGACGCCGCCGTCGGCGTAGACCTCCATCTGCTGAAAGACCTCGGGCGCCTGGGCGCGGATCTCCAGCGCCGTCTCGAGCGAGGACGGGGTCCCGTCGACCTGCCGGCCGCCGTGGTTCGACAGGATGATGGCGGGTACCTTGTGCGCGACGGCAAGCTTGGCGTCCTCCACGGACCCGATGCCCTTGAGGATGACGGGCAGACGGGTCATGGTCCTAATCTTGTCGAGGTATTCCCACGAGTAGGCGTCATAGGCGGTATCGGCACTGCCGACGCTGAAGCGCGCGGCGCGATGCCTGTTCCCGTTGGCGGGCGAGTCCACGGTGAAGACGATGGCGTTGGCGCCCGTCTTTTCCGTGCGGTCCAGGAGCGCCTGGGTGATGGCGTCGTCGGCGGACGGGTCGAGGTAGAGCTGCTGGAAGATGACCTGGCCGTCTTTCTTGGCGGCGGCAATCTCCTCCATGGTCTTGGTGGCGAACAGCGCGGGCATGTAGAGGATGTTCTTGGCCCCGGCGGCGCGGACGAGGTTCAGCTCGGCGTCCGGGTGGCCGTACCCTGCGCGCGCGGCGGGGGCGATGAAGAAGGGCGCGGCGAATGCGTGGCCGAGGATGGTTGTGTTGAGCGTCTCGTTGACACGGGAGATGTCGACCAGGGCGCGTGGCCGGAAGGGAAACCGGGAGAAGATCTCGAGGTTGTTGCGGTAGCTCCATTCGCCGCCCGCGCCGTTGCGGTAGTAGGTGTAGTTCTCGACGGGGAGGTAGTTGCGCGCGGCAAAGTCAAAGTCGGGCAGGCCAACCATGGCGTCGAGGCTCGGGAGCTCGCCCACGGCCAGGTCGGGGAGGGCCTGCTCGATGCCCGTGTCGGGTTCGTTCAGGAAGAGCCTGGCAGCTAGGACACCCGTGGCCAGAGCAGCGGTGGCAAGGACAGGCTTCATGGTGAATTTGGCAGGGAATTATGGTGTCCAATCTGGGAGGCTTGAAAGGAGGGCGTTGGATGGTGCGGCCAGTGATACGAGGTGGAAGCCATGGCGACCTTCTTTAACATGGCGTGCTTGGAGCACCGACGTCCAGATGGGCACCCTGACCATACCCACATGTGAGAAATCGTCGAGGTCATGCCATCATGCAATCTGCGTTCCGCATCGAGTGCTACGAGCCCCATCTAGTAGCAAGCGTCTGGAAGCGGAACATGGGCCTGACTCGATGCGTGACAGGGACAGAGTAGGAACGGATGGCGTCCGAGCCGTGATGAATCAACGGACGAGAATGCAAAGAAACGTTGTTTTTCAACATCGAGAGAAACGGGCAGCTTGACCATGGTCCGAGGCGACTTGTTTGACGCTTCTCATGGACGGACACGCGACCCCATGGCTCAAGGCTCAAGCATGCTGGCGTCGATGGAGTATGTCCTAGGCATCACGACATTGCCTTTCAGTGCCATCGCGCGGCAGACTTTCTTCTGGAATGCAGTCATTACGACATGAAGTCCTGCCTCGTCGTTTCGTCCAGCTTGGCAAGGAGGATCCGTACGTGCGAAAGCCAAGAACGGAGAATGGGGCTCCCGTTGTCGATCACAAACCAAAATGTCCGACAAGCACAGATGCGTAATTCAAGTACCGCTCCGGCCCCATCGGCTCAGTTCCTGTGGAGTCGAGAGGGTCTTGTGTTTGATGTCGTCCTTTCCTACAAGACTACAGCACCAAAGCTCACGACCATGGTCGAAGGCAGTCCAAACTACTCAATGATGAAAAATTCCCAGCTGTTAATCGCCAGGCCAGAACTGGTTCCCATTGAATGTACGGCATCAGGGCAGCCTGACGAATTCAGTGGCACAGTCACGTAGATGTGTTCGCAGACTGAGCATGAGCCAATGCCGCCACATCGCAATGCAATTACAGTCTTATTAAGTTTGCTACTATGCCAAGGTTTCGCGTGACACACAAACTCCTAGCGCTTAACATGGACCCCTGTGGACAGGGTCGCTGGGATAAATCTTTCCATCTCCATCTTCCCTCGCGTGCAAGTTGTCGTTCGAGGCAGCAGTGTAGATGATGCTTTGAAATGGCCTCCTCTAGGCACCCTCCTCGTCGCCAATGCGGATGCGACCCTCGGCGCTCAGGCCGTTGGACCAGTAGCCGCCAATGTCGAGGTTGGTCTCGGGGATCTTCCTGTGGGCCAGCAGCAGCCAGGTGCCAAAGACGGGCTTGGCGAGCACATCCAGGAGGGCGTAGGCAATGATCTCCGTGTCGACGGAAGCTTGTCGGGCACCGTCAGCGACACCCCAGACGCTAACAGTCGCAATTAGTTCATGTTCTATCCAGCACTTGACAAGAGAGGCTTACATGGGGTAGGCGGTCCAGAGAATCAGGGTGAGGGCGGCAAGCGAGCCAAAGAGCTTGGAGACGCTCTGGCCCTTGGCGCGGACCATGTTGGCACCGTGGATGGCGACGTGCCAGACGACGAAGAGGTAGGCAATGCAGGCAATTGCGTACCATCCCCACTTCTGGACGGTGCCCTCCTTTCCGTAGGCAGCAAACAGACCACCGAGGACCATGATGAGATCAGCGACAATGGCCAGGAGAGTGTGGCCGCCGTCAATGCCGGCGAGGAGGCAGAGGTCAAGAAGAAGCAGGGGCGTGGTGATGCTCCAGTCAACGTAGCGGGCCCAGTAGACCTGGCGGCAGACATCGTGGGTGGTGTCCGGGACGTGCTTGTGGGTGTCTGTGACGGCCACGCAGTGGTAGTTGATGCCCTGGCCGCTGGCCATGGCAAAGTACGAGCAGGCCGCGGTGAGGGTGATGATGGTCGTGATGACGTGGTACAGACGACGCGACATGGGGAGGTTCCAGGAGCGCACGGCAAAGACAGCCGACGCAATGGTCATGATGATGAAGACGATCCAGAGGGCCTTTTGGCCGCTCTCGCCGGCATTCTGGAACTCGGTGGGCGTGGCTGAGAATTGTCAGTTCAACGGTCGACAGAGCAGGACAGAAGTCACGTACGGACGACAGTGGGAATGGGGTCCACGTCGTGGCCCTTGCTGAGGGCGTCCTGGAAATCGTTCATCATTGTGGCGTCTTCTTCGTGTACGGAAGTGTTGAGCTTGCTGCAACGAACTTGTGCTGGCAATGGAAGGAAGGAAGCCTACACAAGCTCACATTTGCGCAGGGGAGCAGCTCTTAAAGGGAGCTTCCCAGCAGGCAGCTGACCATTCCAAAGGGAGATGATGGACGTCATCCATTACCACAATGCACCGCCGGGGCCCAGGCCAGCCGTCTTCCCCGCACAACACTGATCATGCGCCGAACAGCCCAGATCTTGGAGATGGTCGCACATGCCAGTGCGGATCGGCTGGTTTCATTGGTTCGCGTCGTACTTGCGTCGCGCCTCTGCGCGACGATTGGCACGTCAGAATGACCTGGTGGTGTTGGGGGTGTGGCAGCGCGCTGCGCAGAGTTTCAGCCGGCACAAACCTGGGGCCTGGGCCTGGTTTAGCACTGGGTGTGCCCCAGCGTAGCCTGCCTGCCTGCTTAGCGCTCAGTGCTCACTCAACTCACTTATCCCTCCTCACGATCAATCGCTCGCAGGCAGGCAAGCAAGCAGGCCACTCGATCCATCGGGCGATTGATGCGCAAAACGCACGCAACTGGAGAACTATGAACGGGATCGGCCGATAGCTCCGGTGTCACTGCACGCCGTGTGGTGCCCCGTGCGTGTCGCGCGTCGCTGGTTGGCCCAACCTCGTCGTCGCTCTGGAGCTCGTGTCCTTGGAAGGGGGGGGGGGGGGGCCCGATGGGGCTGCCGTGCCAAGATCCATACCCAGCCGATCGGGGAATGTCTTGGCGGATCCCACGGTCGACCGCAGGGCGGGGAGAATCATACTTCATCATCATGTGTACCTTACCCATGCTCCGTTACCCATGCAACTTTGAATCCACTGCGGACAGCATTCATGCACCAAGCTACAATTTATCCACGTCCATCACCCGGACCGTGGCAATCGACTTGTTGGCCGCAATGCCCGTCAGAATGGACGTTGCGACGTCAATGTGGCTCGCCTGCAGCGCGCGCGCATCGCCCCCAGACACGGCTCCAAAGAGGTCTCGCACAAGTAGCTCGTCGCGTCTGCCGTGCGCGCCCTCGCCATTCTGAATCTCCACATCGAAAGGTTTCTTAATCAGCTTCCCCAGCGTCACGGCCTGGCTCTCGAGACTGCCCTTGACAGCTTGAGTGCATCCTGCCGACACCCAGCTGTTCTCGACCACCTCCGCCTCGAGTCGCCAAACGTTGCCGTTGATGCACACGCGGTGAGCGAGCACGTCAGCGTCGCGCCTTTGCGGTACTTGACCAGCACGTTCGTCATCTCCTCAACGCTGATCTCGTCGCCAAAGACGCTCTGGTTGCGGTACTGCCCGTCGTCGTGCTCGGTGCCCAGGCAGGGCGCCCTTATGCGCCCATTGTCCTCGAGTTGCAGCGCAGACGGGGTCGTCCTCTGCGCTAGAGCTTCCGTGCGCCCGTGAGTAAAGGTCACTCTTGCCCTGTGTCTCTGCGTTCTTCTTGCCGGGAACTGGAGGTCGCCCTGCGCAAAAACCGTCTTGGGTCGGCTCGACAGCCAAACATTGACCAGGTCAAAGTGGTGCGTCGACTTGTGCACGAGCAGCCCGCCGCTGTTACGCTTGTCGCGGTCCCAGCGACGAAAGTCAGCACCGTGCACCCCAGCTCGAAAGAGCACGATGTAGCCCTGGTCGGCGCGATCGACCGTCGTCACAAGAAGCTCGTCGGGCCTGGTCTCAGCAATCATCTTGTCAAAGTTGGACGCCAAGTACGCGGGCACGCCCCGATGGCCAAGCACTTTGATCTTCGTGCTGGAATAGTCGAGGCGCGACTGGTTCATGTCGCACAAGGCGACGAGCGTCAATTGGTCTTCGCGCGTCGTGACAATGGCCCTGTGGAGGATGGCGCGGCTCCCCGTACCATTGAGGGCGTACTAATTGGGTGCCATTGTGCCGGTTCACTGTGCGGTGCACTCTAGAGGGTGCAAGTGCACTCATTGATGTTCCTGTCCATTATATAACGACATTGGCCCCAGGTGTCTTTTCCTAGTTCACAGAGAAGCTGTGTTCGCTCCAACGCACATCCCTGCGGAGAAGATGGAGCTCCATGCGCGGGGCAGTGGAGACCGACCCAGGAGGCGCTGATGGGGGAGTGGAGGCGTCTGCATTAGTCCACCTCTCGACGCTAGCTAAACGTAATGAGATGCAACTCATGGGGAGGGGTTTCCCTCCAATCGCAGCTAAGATTAGTCATTGGCGATGGCTTCACCCTGGGCAACCAGGCCCTGTTGAAGGTCGAGATGCTGCCCACCCACGGACGACCTCCTACCACGGAGTACGTGCTGTGGAAAAGTGCAAGGCAGTGCTATGTGGCTGCAAGTACATGTACGTTCTTTGGATACGTAGTGATTACTCAGAGAGATCTAAGCCGCAGTGTGTCTGTGGACCACTTTTGGTTGTGCGTGCAGTCGTCGACGAGCTCTTATATCTTTTCCCCACGGCTGCCCAAGGACAAACCGAAAGCTTGGGGAGGCAAGGAGGGCACAATAGGTTATCAGGAAACTCCGAGCAACTGCAGGTAGAAGCAGAATATTCCCACAAGCCACTCTCACAACGGTAGACGACGGCACTCACTCGCCATGCCTAGGGTAGCCTCTATTCAGGTGCAAGGCGGCGCTTAAAAAAAGAAAAATGAGAAACTTCCAAAAAAAATCCGACATTGGCCTGATTCGAACAGACGCTCCCGAAGGAACAAGATTTCTAGTCTTGCGCATTAGACCACTCTGCCACAATGCCTCTTTGGACGAGAAGGATGCTCTTATCACTAAATATGAAGTGCAGCAATTCTCATCCTCGGATACAAGGCACCCTGATCCGCACGCTTCACGAATTGACATTTCGCTGCTGAGCAAATCTCACGCGCTGCACCACGCTAGCCACATCATCCTTGACTGCGTTTACAGTAAGATCGCCGTGTCCTCAGAGCTATTGACAAGTCATGTTTCGCCAGGCAACGGGCATATTATTCCCTCACTCATCCAACACAGTAAGCATCCCCAGACTCGTGAGCGGAATTGGTGGATCATGCGTCAGTCAGTTGACCCCACACAACCACCCACCATGACATGCCAACATGGTCGAGATCCCATGCCCGCCAGCACAGCAATCTGGTTTTACACACCACGAAAAGGTTGACGTCTTGTGATGGGCTCCTGCTGCCTCAAGCTTTATTCTTCTCTCCTCGCCTTGTTCTTTCTTTCTGTTCCTCATCGAATGCCCTGAAATACCACCTCTGTCCAGACAAACCTGACGACACTGTCGTGCCTCGGCACAGCGCACGCACACCTCTGACGTCCATTGAGCCCCACGATCGACAGACTCGACGCCGGCACACCGACAGCGCCCGACCGCCATGGGAATGGCATGATACTCTCTGCTACTGCCGAACCCAGACTGTCTGAACTTTATTGGCGACTTTGTGATTTCGCAGCCAGCAGCAGTCGTCATGGCTGACCTGCTCGTCCCAGCATCGTCGTCTCCCGCAGTACACTTGAAGGCACTCCTGCGCCCGTCGTCCAACCGAAACGGCGCCCAGGGGAAATCCTTGCGGTACTCCAGATCCACACCCTCGCTCCGGGGCAGCTCCCAAGGCTTGATTCTACGAACCGTCGAGGGCGTTAATAACCTCCTGCTGTCGTGGAAAGATGGCATGTCTCCGAGAGAGCGTGAGGAGCGGCGGCTGCACGAGGAGAGGCGCCAACTGTTGTGCGGGCGTATGAAGAACGCCAAGACCTTAGAGCAGTGGGATGCAGCCGCCAGGGAGCTGGATGCGCTGGAAGGCAACGACATATGGAAGCTGGCCGATGCGCACCCCAGCGAGTGCTACAATGCAGCCCTGATTGCCGATCGATTGAGACAGCTCGAAGACGCGCGCACCAGCGGCGACATTCACCGCATGATGCATCTCGTGCGGACCGCGCTGTCTCGGGACTTGGGCGGCATGGACGACGTGGATCTCTACCGCCACTCATACGTGGGCACAAAGAGGCTCATTGAGCGGTACGTCGAGTCCGCTCTGGCCACAATCGACACGGTCGTCACGCGGAGCAGCTATGACAAGTCGCTGGAGCACCGCGATCTGCTCGAGGGCATGCTCTTTGCGAGGCAGAGCTTTGGTCGCAGTGCGCTGCTGCTGTCGGGAGGGGGCACCTTTGGCATGGCCCACATTGGCGTCCTCAAGACCCTCTTTGAGGCCAAATTGCTGCCCCGAATCATATCCGGGGCGAGTGCTGGGAGCATCGTCTGCGCCGTCACCTGCACGCGGACCGACGAGGAGCTGCCAGAAATACTACGAGAATTTCCTTACGGTGATCTGGCCGTGTTTGAGGACCAGGACAACAAGGATGGCATCCTGGGCCATCTCCGTCGACTCTTGACCGAAGGCAGCTGGTCCGACATTAAGCATCTCACCCGCGTGCTGCGCGATCTGACGGGCGACATCACCTTCCAAGAAGCCTACAATCGCACGCGGCGGATCCTGAACATTTGCGTCTCGACAACGTCCATATACGAGCTGCCCCGGCTGCTCAACTACATCACCGCCCCCAACGTGATGATCTGGTCCGCCGTCGCAGCGTCATGCTCGGTGCCACTCATGTTCAACTCATCGCCACTCTTGGTCAAGGACCCCGTCACCGGCAAGCATGCGCCTTGGAATCCCTCGCCGCAGCGCTGGATTGACGGGTCCGTCGACAATGACCTGCCCATGACGCGGCTGGCCGAAATGTTTAACGTGAACCACTTCATCGTCTCCCAGGTGAACCCGCACGTCGTGCCGTTCCTCTCCAACGACGATTTTCTCTCGCCAGAGGTGCAGCAGCGCCCCAAGGCCGGCACGCGGGACGACATGGACTGGATGTACACATTGACGACGCTGGCCAAGGAGGAGGCGCTCCATCGATTGCAGTTTCTTGCCGAGATGGGCATCTGGCCGAACCTCGTCACCAAGTTCTGGGGCATCCTGAGCCAGAAGTATTCCGGGGACATTACCATCCTGCCAGAGATGAGCCTGCAAGACCTCCCCAATCTGCTCACCAATCCCACGTCCGAGTTCATGCTGCGCCTGAGTCACGCGGGCGAGCACGCAACCTGGCCGAAACTCAGTCGCATTCGTGACCGCTGCTCCATAGAGATGGCTCTCGACCAGGCCGTGCATCGACTGCGCGCGCGCGTGGTCTTTTCCGAGGGCGGACAAGACTTGCAATCGCAGCATCAGAGCCATGGCAATCTCCAGCAGCGTCACAGCGGCAGCACCAAGGCAAACACGCGCTGCCGGCGCCAATCAGGCGGAAGTCTCCTCTCCGTGGCAAACCGTCACGCCCTGCTCAACGGTGGCTCGACAGAGGACAGCACGCGCGACTCCTCCGCCGATCCGCGCCATCCGACTCTGAAACGCGCCAGCAAGAGCCACATGCAAATCAACCAGGTCAAGCGGCTGGGTGCGATGGAGCGGAACCAAACGTTCGCATCGCCTGCTGACTCCCCACGTGGCGGTCTCAACGGACCTGGGCCGCTCAGTGGCACGCCACCATGGCCGGACACGAGGGTCCCGCTGCTCACCTCGACGACGGAGGATGGTGACACGAGTGAGGCAGCGCCTCTGAGTGACTTGGACACGGGGGAGCCCTCGACGGACGAGACGGATCTGGAGCACTACCCGACCCCGGGTGCCAAGGGACACTTGACGATGAAATGATAGATGAGCATGCGCCACAAGGCCCTCCTAGCATTTGTACATATGAAACTACATCCTGTTGCCCAGGTTTACGTGCACAGCCTTGATCTGCGTGTATGCCTCCAGCCCAGCCTCGCCCAGCTCGCGCCCAATACCACTCTGCTTCACGCCGCCAAACGGCACACGAGGGTCGCAATCCTGCGTGCTGTTAACCCATACCATGCCGCTCGTAATCTGCTCAGCGAAGCGATGCGCCCGCTCCAGATTCTGCGTAAATACAGCAGCACCCAGGCCGTACGGGGAGTCGTGGGCGAGTGCCATCGCCCCGGCCTCGTCGTCAAACGGACACATGACCACCACAGGTCCGAAGATCTCCTCGCGCCAGATGGTGGCCGTGGGCGGCACGTCGACGAACACGGTGGGCGCGACAAAGTATCCCTTGCCAGAGCCGTTGACATCCACCTTCCCACCTCCCGTCGCGAGTTTGGCTTCGCGTTTGCCTGTCTCCATGTACTCTAGGACACGGTCCATCTGTTGCTTGTTGACCTGGGGACCCTGGTAGGTGGACGCGTCCCACTGGAGGCCAACCTTGCTGGTCTTCTTCACCTCTTCCACGAAGCGTTGGACAAAGGCATCGTACACTCCTCTTTGCACGAGGATCCGCGACGTGGCTGTGCATATTTGGCCCTGGTTCGACATGATCCCCATGTGGGACCACTTGACGGCCTGCTCCAAGTCGCAATCGTCGAAGACGACAAGAGGTGACTTGCCGCCCGTCTCGAGGGTGATATTCTTGAGTGTCTGCGCGGCCATGCGCATAATCTGCGTCGCCGTCGCCGTCGAGCCTGTGAAAGCGACCTTGTCGACCAGGGGGTGCTGCACAAGCGCCGAGCCGGCTTCCTTGCCGTGCCCGTTGATGAAATTGACCACGCCGGGAGGGAAGCCTGCCTCCCTGACGAGAGCGGCCAGAAACAGGATACTCAACGGCGTTTGCTCCGCTGCCTTGAGGACGACCGTGTTGCCACACGCCAGCGCTGGACCGAGCTTCCACGTCGCCATGGCCAGCGGGTAGTTCCACGGGATGATCTGCGCGACGACCCCCACAGGTTGGCGGAGTGTGTAGGCGAGCTTGTTGGGTATCGAGATGGTCTGGCCGTGAATCTTGTCGGCCCACCCGGCGTAGTAGCGCATGACACCGACAGCCTCGGTGAGATCACCGTTCAGTGTGTCGTGGTACGTCTTGCCATTGTCCCACGCGTCGATGGTGGCGAGGGTCTCCTTGTTGGCCTCGATGAGGTCCGCCAGCGTACTGATCATCACGCCTCGGTCGCTGCTGGACATTTTCCTCCAAGGGCCATGGTGAAACGCGTCGTGCGCAGCTTGCACGGCGAGGTCGACATCGCCTGTGCTCGCTGCTTGGACAGTGGCAATGTGCTCTTCTGTGCTGCATTCGGGTGAGTGAGGGAGGGAGGTGAGGGTGGGCAATGGCGCAAACCTACGCTGGATCAATCGAGACGATGGACTGGGCTGTGCCATTGGTGAACTCGTTGTTGATGAACAGACCCGTGGGCTGCGCCCAAGATCTCCCATTAGGTGCCTTTAGCTCAATTGACGGCGCGCCATTGTGAATTAGAGCGCGTCTCTGGGCGTAGGGACCCGAGCCGGAGACTGTCCTGCGCAGCGATTGGATGGGTCGGTGTATTAAGTTTCTCATGAGAGCAAACGGTCGATGGATGTGAAAATTGCGTTTGGTCTTCGAGGGCTGGTTGAAGCCTCCATCATGAGTGTCGTGCAGTGGGGTTCAACGACAGACCTCGGATAACACGCTACTTGGGTCACTGCGATTGAGGGCTGAAGGCGCAGAGCAACGTTTCGTTTTTTGGGATTGTTCACATTGATTGCAGCAGAATGAAATTGTGCCAGTAAATATCTCTGTTTTCTGCCGGGCATGAACGACATGGACGTCGCCCAGTGCTCTCTTGACCGTGTGCCTGAGCTCCGCCATGTCGAGGTCTCCAAAATGGAGACCACTTCAGTTCAGCTCAATAGACTTTAGCATCAAACTGACGAGCTTCCCAAGGAGTCGAGCTCCGCGTATCATGTTGACTGCCGGAAGGACAGAGAGCAACATAGTGCGCCCCAGGCAATGCCAATCGCACCGGGCTTCACCAGTATTGCCACCAAGAAGGCCGTGAACAATCAAAGTTCTGACCAAACAGAATGACGAGATCCATGATAAAGGTTCCAAGTAAATGTAAGAAGAATATGAGTTTTAGAATGATTCCAGAATGGACACAGATAGGAGGTTGGCAGGTGGGATGATCAAAAGAGCAGCGCGCTGAAAAAGGTCGCTTGGCCAAAGGCATCCAGAGCTGGCTGGATGAACATCAGAACCATTGCTAACCCAAGCTGCCACCCAGCAACGGAACAACGTCTTCCTATCGCGAACATTGAAATGATCGGGCCATGCCGGCAAAAGTCGCTCCAGCGGTGTAACAGTGAGGGTCCACAACCAAGGCAGCCTGCGTGAGGCGAGGTCGATGTAGCAGCGGAAATGAGATGTAGCTGAGTCTCATGTCGAACTGCCAACGGCAACGACGAAGGTCGGCAATCCAGTATTTTTCTCTTGATTGGAGGAAGTGACGGAAGCATGAAGGCTCATTCAGGCATCTGTATGTTGGCTTGTTCTTTTCATAATTGGCCACAGCTGCTTGGCGTTCAGATAAGAGGTCAGTATCACAACCAGATGCGTGAGGTATACGCGATTGTTTCAATGTCAGGAGGCCGCAGATTCAAATCATAGACAGTGGACTTCATCATACTAGATAAGGTGGCAACTTTCATCAATCCGGCCGCATGGCCTAATGGTTAAGGCGCTAGATTTCGGCTCCCATCGTCATCTCTAGAGATTCCAGGTTCGACTCCTGGTGTGGTCGTTTTTTTGCACTTTCTGCTACCCTGCCTGTTCATTGTCGTATACTTTTTGGAGTTTGCAATTTTAATCAGTATCTTTCTTTTTTTCCCTAATGATTCAGTCATTGGTAGACTTCTTTTAGTCTACAGCGCGTCAGCATTCTGACTTTGAGAAGCTTCAACGGCGGCATCCATTATGACTTCCTGGTAAATATGCCGATGGTCACTAGCCAAACGCACCATAGATATAGCCCCTAAAGAAACTCATTATTTCAAATTCCAAGCAGAAACAACTATGCGTAATGGCTATGATTACAATATCGAGAGCTACGGCTTTCTGTGGTGATGCATGTCTGTACGCAGGGTAAGCAATTCATAAACCGCGTGCCTGGCATCTGCACGCAACCAACGCAACAAGAGCGTATTTATACTATTGTACTGAAGAACGAACCAAAAGCAGAGCTAGTGACCTTAAACTCCCGGAACCTTGATAAGTCCATTGTGATGTCTGCTGCTACGTGCGTATGCTGGCATTTGCCGGGTCGGGCTCTCTTGCGACAAGCACGACAGCCCGAAAGCCGGCCCATCGGCGTCTCCATCCCAGCTCAACGCGAATCTCCATGTCCCCACCCTCACTTCGACAGAAAGAGCCCATCTCGAAACAGAAGGACGGCGGCTGTCGGACGCCACGGAATTGCGTCAAGGCATCCGTTCATGACTGCATGGCACAGCCCGCGCCAAATCCAAGCCAATGGTTGCCGTGGGGCAGCACGCAATCACGCCATGGACCCCTTTGTGAGAGTGCAAGCTGGTGAGGGGCAAAATGGAAGAAGCTCGAACCGCGGGGTCACCCGCCCCAAGACGCGTTCAACGCTGAGATGATGTGATCGACCAGATGCGTTGCATTGTAGCTGTCCACGCCAGGGTATAAAGCGCTCACGCACCCAGTCTGTCGCTGCTCGGTTCCCACTCCCCCGTCATCTTCATACAGCAGTGCCCAAAGACAGTATTCCCTCCCATCAACATGTCTCAACCCGCCCCTCTCCGCCTCGGCAGCGTCGCGCCTAACTTCCAGGCCAAGACGACCACCGGTGACATTGACTTCCACGAGTTCATTGGCAACAACTGGGTCATCCTCTTCTCCCACCCCGAGGATTACACCCCCGTCTGCACCACCGAGCTCGGTGCCTTTGCCAAGCTCCAGCCCGAGTTCGAGAAGCGCGGCGTCAAGCTGATCGGTCTCTCTGCCAACACCATCGAGTCGCACGAGGGCTGGATCAAGGACATTGATGAGGTGACTGGCGGCAAGGTCACCTTCCCCATCATTGGCGACAAGGAGCGCCAGGTTGCCCTGGCCTATGACATGTGAGTCCAACGCAGTGCACAAGCTTCCGACAAGACGTAGCGACTAATTTGAACCCAGGATCGACCACCAGGACGCCACCAACGTCGACGAGAAGGGCATTGCTTTCACCATCCGCTCCGTCTTCTTCATTGACCCCAACAAGAAGATCCGCACCATCCTCTCCTACCCTGCCTCCACCGGCCGCAACGCTGCTGAGGTTCTCCGCATCATCGACTCGCTCCAGACTGGCGACAAGTACAAGGTGACCACCCCGATCAACTGGGTTCCCGGTGACGACGTGATTGTCGCGCCTTCGGTCAAGAACGAGGAGGCCAAGGAGCTGTTCCCCAACTTCCGCATTGTCAAGCCCTACCTGCGCTTCACCCCCCTGCCCAAGGCGTAAGGATGGAAAAAGAAGAGACGAATCGAGTGTGCGGAGGAATGATGATACCTGAGGCGTGGCCTACTCTACTGCATCTTCCATGCGGTTATGATAATGAGACCCAATGAAAGATGTCTATGCATTTCATGGCGAGTCCCTGTGACAGGCTCTGGACATTCGTGTGAAATGGGTTCCCAGTTTTCCTATAGCAAAGCGACGCAAGGTTCACATGATTTCAGAGGAATGTGCACTGTAATTAGCGCGTTGCATGCCCTTGTAAAGCGATCCACGTGGCGGGTCCTGCGACTGAAGGGGAGGTGATTGATCCAGTGTCGGGCAGCGAATCCCCCTGTACGTAATGACGAACCGTGACAGGGGATTTTTATCACAACATGACCTCCACAGACAAAGGCCTGCTCCAGTTGACGCGACTACGTACATCGACGGGGAAACATCCGCTGCAGGACAGCAGCTCAGTTATCAGTGCGATATATGTACCCACGCCCTCATCTCCGGATCGTTCCATGTTGACGAGGCACATTGTGATATTGAGCGCCACCGAGAGTGCATATACGCGGGAAGCAGCCATGCGGGAGTATGTGATTCGAAGAGGCTCGCAGAAGCTCCCACAGTAGGCGCCAGCTCACAGCCGGCCAGGCGCATATTCTTCACCCCGGTCACATATTAGCAAGGTTGTTTCATGTCCGCCCTGGGTTGGGCACGTTTGTTTCTGGTCAGCGATTCCAGCCACGGGCCGTTCACATGCGTTTGCAGAAACCTGTTCTGGATCTAATCCAATCATGACCAAGGGTTTCATGCTGTCCTGGAAATGATCTCTCTGTCCTGGTTGGGATGGCTCCAGCTCTGCCATGCGGAGGTATCGACGAATTGGCACTAGCCCATCTTGAGATACCTTCAACCAAAGTTAGGGAAGTACCGTGTTTGTGCGTGGCTACCCGCCAAAATGCAGCAGGACCTTAACAGCGCTACCAAAGTAATGCCCCACCCTGGCGGACTAGGCTGACTGGCCCACCGTCACCGCGGCGGCTGAGAAGCTGGCCCTGAACAGGATCACCGCAATTAATTCGGCGCTCACGCCTGATATGATACTAGCAGCATCGCGACATCCAACGAGACCAAATTACCGGGAGACGTTAAGCGATCACGCCGCGTGCGATACGAGAACGACGCCATCAGCAGAGCCCAGTTCCAGCTGTCGTGCCCGAGCGTCCCACAGCCCTCGAACCTCCGCCCACGCCTGAGGGGATCGACCATCGCGATACCAGGCAAGTTAACCTGCCTCATTATTGGCTTGTTGCTGCTGCGGCATTACGGACCAGAGTCAGGACGGACGCCACCTTTTGCTCAGCCTTTCAAACGCCTCCTGCCATCGACGAGTCTAGCATCTGCGAAACGCGAGCTTCGAGAATAGGCCCCTGCGAAAACAGTATGTACAGCGGCTTTCACTATGCATGCAATCTGCAGATGGAACGATTGTTTCCAAGGTGCCAGTGCACCAGATAGAAGGGCAAGAGATCTTCCTGACTTCTTTAAGAAAAGGCAGACATGGTAGCCCTGCACCGGCTGGCGGTCCCCGGGCCCGGCTTCAACCCTGGTGGAAAGTGACACCTGACAGCCACAGGCTCAGTGCGGCCCCTCATCCCCTTCGCTGATGGGCCATTCTAGTCCAGCAACCTGGCACGTCAATGTCCCTGGCAAGACGGACTCATCAGTGTCGGTGGGGGTACTTGGCATTGGCACAGGCCCTTGCAGCGTTCCAAAACCTTCATGGACTAGGTGCCGACAGGACTATGTTGACCGTCACCATCGGCCTTGTGGCCTCTTGCCCCGTTACCCTCTTGCTTGTAGGCGGGTGAAAAAGAATAGTGACTCGCATGAGCACACATTCTGCACTCTGCTTCCCCCAGTTCTCCTTCTCTTGCCAAATCTTTGCGTCCTGTTTGCGTGCCTGCCGGCTGATTGGACATGTCGCAGCTAACCAACCAGCAGCAGCGGCAGCAGCAGCAGCAGTGGCGGCGGCACCAACACCACCACTCTGCATCGTCTGCGGCACCCTCGACTGGCGACCTCTCCCACTTCTCCGACTCAGAACACGAAGAGGACAGCGTCAATCTAGCTGGCCTTGCGTCGGGACGGTACACGCCCGACATTTTCTCTGGCGTTTATCGCAGCTTCAAAAAGTTCCCCACTGGCAAGCTCGGTCGCAAAACGTCGCTTTTGAATTTAAAGGGCAGCGGCGACGGTAGCAGATTACCGTCAGATCCTCCTGCTGACGGCCACTCCCGCGATCCATCTTTGCAGCAGTCGCATCTACAGCATGCGAGATACTTAGAACAACGACGACAGAAACCACTGCCCGAAAGGCCTGAACCTTCCAGACCCGTCGAAATCGAAGAACCATTCCAGTTCGAACGTCTGCCCGAATCGAGGCTCGAGCATCGCCTACCTCCTTTCGCCATGGGTGACCAACAACCGCAACAGCAGCCGCTGGACATGAGCAGCAGTGTGAGCAGCCTAGCAAGCCTGAGCAGCGCACGGACAGACGGAGGCTCTGGCGAAGAGGAAGCTCAGCAGCAAGCAAGCGCCGCGAGGAGCAATGCCGGCACGCCTGGTCCTTCGCCCCAAGGTGCGTCAAGATCGTCACAACAGGCCTCGAGTTCTGCTGGTCATCCCGGGTCGACGCACCTCTCTGGGTTGATGTGCAATGTGCATCGGACGACTGGTCGCGAACCCCGCCCTTTGGTGGGCGCCACGACTACCATCTTGGGCGACAAACTCTACGTCTTTGGTGGCAGGATCCTGTCCAGAAGCCGGCCTGCGCCCTTGACATCGGACTTGTACGAACTCGACCTCATCCGACGACACTGGACGAAGCTCGAGACGTCGGGTGATGTACCCCCTCCGCGATACTTCCACTCCATGTGTGCTCTGGGCGACACCAAGATGGTTTGCTACGGCGGCATGTCACCCGTTCCAAACCAGCCACCTCTGACCGATGCCTCGCAGCAAGCCGAGGTCACAGTCATGTCTGACATTTACGTGTACGACGTGAACACGCGGAAATGGACTTTTATACCGACCCAGGATCCCCCTCAAGGTCGATATGCCCATTGTGCCTGCATCCTGCCATCGTCCGCCACCTTCTCGTCGCACCGCGCCCCCTTTGCGGCGCTGCAAAACAACCCGTCTTCAAGCAATCCGAACGAAGGTCGCATTGGCGTCAACATTGATGGGGCAGGCGGCTCAGAGATGATTGTGGTGGGCGGCCAGGACGGTTCGAACCACTACATTGAACAAATCAGCGTCTTCAACCTCCGCAGTCTGAAGTGGACGTCAACGCAGCCGCTGGGGAAGAGTTGCGGTGCCTATAGGAGCGTCGCCACACCTCTGCCGGCGGCTGTGACGGCCAAAATCGGCAAGGCATACCAGAACGGCACACATCGGGAAGCGGCGAGCCAGGAGGCCCGTGATGCCAGCTCCTCCATGCTCATCTACTCCAACTACAACTTCCTGGACGTGAAATTGGAACTGCAAATCCGGACAGCCGATGGCGCTTTGCACGAGAGGCCAATGTCCGGAACGTATTCACCCCCTGGGCTTCGATTCCCCAATGGAGGCATCATCGACACGCACTTTGTCGTCAGCGGGACGTACTTGACCTCTTCGAAACAAGAGTACGCCTTGTGGGCCCTGGACCTCCGTACCTTGACATGGAGCCGCATCGATGCGGGCGGCAGCGTGTTCAGCCAAGGAAGCTGGAACCGCGGCGTCCTGTGGAACCGGAGAAACACCTTTGTGGTTCTTGGCAATAGGAAGCGGAGTCTAGTGGACGACTACAATCACCGGCGGATCAACTTTTCCAATGTCTGCATGGTGGAGTTGGAAGCCTTTGGGTTCTACGACAACCCCAGGAAATCGGCTCCCATGTCGGGCTTCATCTCGGCAAGCAGCCCCTACTCGGGCCCCGGACTGAGCCTGACACGCAAAGCGGGTTACACGGCCGGCGGCAGGGCACACTCACGCGCCAGTGAGGAGCTTGGAGAAAAGGCACTGGCGATGCGGGAAATATCCGACATGGACATTCTTTGCAGTGGAGGCGAGCGTATTCCCATCAATTCCAGGCTCGTGGCGCGTCGATGGGGCCCGTATTTTGTGCAACTACTGCGCGAGGGAACGGCGACCCAGGACGGCAGCGACTCGGTCACGTTGCGATCAGGTGTATCGAACAACCCCCTCCGTGCATCCGCCATCACAATCACCCCAAGCACGCGCCAGCCTGGCGAGAGTCTGGGCTCGACCATTCAGTCTTCGGGAGCATCGACGTCCACGGTGGCGACGGGTATCTCTGGAGCCACCACGGCTGCCGCTTCACAAGACGACGTGAACCCAGCTGCCATCAACAGTGCTCCAACACCTCGTTCCTTGGCGCCAAACTCCCGGCCAAGGTGCCTCTACATGCCACACACCTATCTGACCATCCAAGCCCTCCTCCACTTTATATACACATCCTCATTACCGCCGCAGTCGTCCATGTTGTGCACCCCGCAAATCCTGTGCTCCCTGCTTCAACTTGCGCGCCCATACCGCATAGACGGCCTCCTGGAAGCCGTCGTCGAACGTCTGCACTCTCTTCTCGACTCGCGCAACGCCGCCGCCGTCTTCAATGCGACGGCCATGGCCGCAGGGGGTGGTCGCGGCATCGATGGATCGCTCAACCCCAACTTCTCTGTCGGGCACCTCGACGCTCTGAACGATGCCACTTCGGCTTCAGACTTTAGCCTCAACCCCACCACCAACGGGTCCGACCTGGCCGCCCTGTCGATCAACACCGACGTGATGCCAGCCAGTGACGAGATAAGCAGCGCGACCTCGGCGTCGGGCTCCGAGTGGAGTGCGGGCGAGATCAACGAGCGCTCGAACCCTCGACCCGTGTGGGAGGGAGAGCTGAGCAGTGTCATCGGCCTGCAGAAGCGTGGGCTGCGGGGTTTGATGGAGGGCAGGAGGATGCGAGAGCGAACCGGCACGGGAACGGGTCCTGCGCCGCCTGGCGCGACGATCGCTTCGGTCGCAACAGGCCAGAGGGGTCTTGGGCTGGGCATTGGGCCTTGACAAGAGGCGCGGATATGGGCAGGAGGCTAAAGCATTCTCGTGGCTAGGGTTTATGACTGAATGAGGCTGAGCGGACTAGAAGCGTTGCATGGTGAACATGATGGACCTGAATTCCATGAAGCGATCTATGGGTTCTGAATACAACTCATCCATACCTCACTCGTCGAGCCCTTTTGCAATCTTCCTTGGCAGCACGTGTAGATGCAACAATTGGAAAGACAAGCGTTCGCTACTGGGAAAAGAAAAGATTTGATGCCTCCACGTCGCGACAAACTGCACAAATAATAAAAGCGGGAGATTCTACAGCTTCGCCCTTCCACCCTCGAGTTCTCGCCAATCCTTCTCGGTGAACTTCTTGTAGCCGTCTTCCACCAGCCAGTACAGCTCGCCCATTTCCTGGTCCACGGCCGCGTCCGGCTTCACACCCGCTTGGCGCAGCGAGGTCTTTTGCTGCTTGTTTGTGCCTGTCGTCTGGGCGCCGCCGGGCTCGCCCTTGGCCACCCTTAGGAAAAGCGGGACGGCGTACTTGGGAAGCACGCGACGGGCGTGCTGCGCCAGGGAGCGCAGCGTCTCGTCGAGAGGGGCGCTCTGGTCGAGGTACACGGCCGCGCAGCCGGCGCGTCCATCGTGATGGGGCAGCTCGACGCCGTAGACGTTGGCCTCCTTGACGGCCGGGTGCCGGCCGACGGCCTCGCTGACCTCGGACGTGGACACGTTCTCCGACTTCCAGCGGAAGGTGTCGCCGATGCGGTCGCTGAACCAGATGCGGCCCTCGGTGTCCCAGCGGATCACGTCTCCCGTGCGGAACCACGCGTCGCCCTTTTTGAAGACGTCGCGCATGAGCTTCTTGGCGTTGGCCTGGGGGTTCTTGTAGTAGCCCTGGAAGCGCTTGGTCGGGTCGTCCGAGGGCAGCTCGCAGAGCATCTCGCCCGGGTCGCCGCGGTTCTTGACGCGCTTGCAGAAGCCCGTCTGCGGGTCGCGGGCGGGCTCCTCGGTGGCCCAGTCCACCTCGACGACGGCGATGGAGCGGGACATGGAAAAGTCGGTCAGCCAGCCCGTGCGTCCCATGGCGCCGACGGTCAGCTCGTTGGCGCACATGTTGATCAGGGCGGCTGTGCCCTCGGTGGCGGCGTAGACCTCGCCAATCTCGTCGATGCCGAAGCGGTCCTGGAAGCGGCGCCAGACGTCGGGCCGCAGGCCGTTTCCGTAGGCCAGGCGAATCTTGTGCTTCCTGTCCAGATTCTCGCCCGTCTTGGGATCGACCTGCGGCGGCGCGGCGAGGAGGTACCGCAGCGTCTCGCCGACGTACTGCATGACGGTCGCCTCCATGTCGCGGACGTCATTCCAGTAGGTCTTGGTGGAGAACTTGCGACTCAAGGCCTGCGTGCTCCCGGCGTGGAGGACGGTGAGGAATGAGAGGACGGCGGCGGCCGAGTGGTAGAGAGGCATGGCTGTGTACACCACGTCGTTCTTGCCGACGCGAATGACGCGATCGCCAATGCCCGAGCCGCTGATGCACTTGCCCCAGGACACAATGGCGGGCTTGGGCAGGCCCGTCGTGCCCGAGGTGTAGATCAAGATGGCCATGTCGGTAAAGTTGGGCTGCGAGCGCTCCTCGTTGGGGGCCCGATTGGGCGGAGCCGAGAAGGCCTCAGCCTCGACCTCTGGCGTGAAGGTGACGAATCTGACGGCTGGGGTTTCGGCTCGGACACTGTCCGTGATGCTGGCCTCGACCGCAGGATCGACCAGGCAGAGGGACGTCTCGGCCACCTTGAGGCAGTGGATCAAGGCGTTACCGGTGAGGTTGTAGTTGATGAACGCGGGCTTGGCGCCGATGCTCCACAGGGCGAACCAGACAAAGATGAACGTGTCCGAGTTCTGAAAGTCCATGGCGACAATGTCGCCCGACTTGACGCCGTGCTTGGCCTTGAGCCAGGTGCCGTAGCGCAGGGCGCGGTCGTAGACCTGCGCGTAGGTGTGGCGTCGGCCCTCGAAGCGGACGAGGTCCTTGTGGGCGTGGCTGCGCGACTGGGCCCGTCCCTCGAGCAGGTAGAAGAGATTGAGACGGTCCACCTTTGTGCGGTAGAGCACTCTGGCCAGCGAGGTGTACTGGCCATCGAGGATGCGCACGTCGTTCCAGAGGGCGCCGCGCGCGTTGACGTAGGCGAGAGTCGCCGCCGCAGCGGGCGCCGCAAGAGCGAGAGGCACTGATGAAGGTCAGTCGCTGGAAATCATGAAGCGATCATGGCAGAGCGCCAGGGGTGGGAGTTGGCGGGTTCGTGACGTACCAGGCATTGTCGTTTGTGGACAGACTGTTGGTGAGTGGTGATGCAGGCCTCTGAAGTGAAGCGCAGCCTGTTGAAAAGCAATTCACTGGCACCGTTGCGCCTTTGTGTGGGGAGTTTGAAGCAACTTGACTGATGGAAGCCACCCGTGAAGATGCCTCTCATGGGATGCTTCACATGACCCAAGGAAAGCTCAGCCTCGACCACGACACGACACGACGCCCTGCAATGGACAAGAGGAGGTGCCTCGGCAGCCAGCTCCGGTGTCGACTGCTCGCGGTTCCAGTTTGTGGGGGAAAGCAGGGGAAGCGGAGGATCTGGCTGTCCCCCGAGTCCGTCGCCAAGCTGTGGAGATACTTGTGGACACGGCAGAGGCCGCAGCGTCAGCGAAGTACCGCTGGCCCCCCAGCTGAGGACATGGGGCAGACCCCGCATCTTAGCCGAGTCGCATACCCAAAGCGGACGGGGCCATCTGGGGTAATGGAAGGTGAGTTCTTGCTGTACGCAGTACGAGTCGTGAGCAGGCCGGTGCATTTCTGCCTGAAGAGGCACAGTATTGACCACCTCGAGTCCGTGTGCCGTTGCATTAGTAGTTGGCCAGCTCTCTCGCACTCGCAACGTGAAGCAACTGGATCAGCCTGCGCCACAGTGGTTTAAGGCGGTTTCTTGAGAATGGGCGGCACCACTTATTCGTCAGCGAGATGATTCCAATGGAATTTTCTGCCGTCGGAGCTTGACTATTACACACGACTGGCTTTGAGCGCCAGACCAAGAACTGGTATGTACTGTGTTGCCAGCCGCTGAGTGTGTCTGTGGCTTCAACAGCTTCGTCTCCACTTTTCAAGTCGCGTACTGGCAACGCGGTCAACAACACCAAACCGGCTTGACCTCACGCATGTACAAAATATCCGCAGCGCAGCACATGGAAAGGTTCAAGAATGAACGCAGCTACAAGACAAGGCGGTCTTGACCAAAAAATCTGAGTCGAAGTCAGAGCTGGTCCAGGCTGACCATCGTTGGGACGCATGTGTAAGCCATGAGACGCCACATCCCACCCTGACTGCGCCACGACCTCCCTGGGCCACCTTGGCCTTCGCGACACGCATCGCCTGATGCACGTCGAGCTTCATCCATCACAACATGAGCGCAGCCCCTCCCGAGAAGCTGGCCGGCGACAGCGCGACGAAGCCGATCAAACTCCCGCCGACCGAGAGAAGCAGCGATGTACGACGACGAAGCTACATAATACTCTCCTTTTGGGCCGTGGTCGTGCTCCTCGGCCTGCCCTTCTGGTGGTACACGACCAGCATCTACAGGGCGGATCTGCCACTGGAGCGCATGCTCGAGTGGGCCGATGGGAAAGCATGTCGCGTTGCGTTGCCAGTAGCTGTTGCCTTGCAGGCAGAGGGCCTCTCAGCGCCTGACGCTCAGGAGCTGGGTCGGTTGACGCAGGACATACTGGATCAGTACAGCGACCTTGCCGCACACAAGATACAGTTGCAGCTGGAGCATGCCGACGCAGCGGCCCTGAAACTTCGCATCCAGCCGGGGAACCAGATGGGTGCCATGCTGGATGTAAACGAGGCTCTGCTGAGAGTGACCTACCCTGCCACCGCCATCCTGTCCAACCCGTCCGACGCGGCTGCATTTGCGACGTACATGGCCCAAGAGCTCCGGGCCGCGTTCGCCGAAGAGCGAGCCATCATTTCGCATTTTCTCAACCAGCCTCTTCCGAACCAGAAGCCCGCCACGACCGAAGCCCTCTCGAAGCGAACGACGCGATCGATGCGCTATGCGTCGACGTACCACCTGACGTTTTCCCTGTTCACGGACGGGCCGAGTCCCAGTACCTGGGACATTGAGGAGGCCGTCGCTCGGTACATGCGGCCCATGTTGGACGTCTTACGCCCGATTCACAATTTCACGGTGGACACGCAGCTGCAGCTGTACGCAACGCCGGGTGTGCAGTCACAGGTTCTGTCCAAGGAGGACCTGTCGTCTTTCATCAATGCCGCCGAATGGCCACTTTCGCCTTCCATTGGCGGAGCTCCCACCGTCAATTTCGTGCTGTTCGTGGGGAACCAGACCATCGGCCATGCGGGGTCGGACTCGACATCGCAATCGTGGATGATCCCTCAGTGGGGTGCCGTGTACCTGCTAGGCTTGCCCGACGCAGCCGCGCACGTCGACAGCGCAGCCCTCAAGAAGCCCATGCTTACTTTTGGTGGGCACCTCTTGACTCTCTTGGGGACACCGCAGTCCGGCTCCTTGCCTCTCCGCTTGTCGACGCTGGCCAGGATCAGAGCTGTCGACCTTCTCCTGCATGCCTCCTCCACTCTCGGGTCGCTGGCGCGGTTGTCCAATTCCCTACCGTCGATTTCTATCCCCCGTGCCGTGGCCGACGGAGTGGCGTCCAGTCTTGACCACCTCGAGCGCGCATGCGCCAACCTCAGCGGTGCAGAGGGCCTCTACCACGCCCGCATCGCCGAGTCGGAGGCGGAAAAGGCATTCTTTGAGAAGAGCATGGTCGGCCAGCTCTACTTTCCGGACGAGCACAAGATTGCTGTGTATCTTCCGCTCCTGGGGCCCGTTGGCGTCCCGCTGGTGTTGGGGCTGATCAAGGAGCTCAAGGCTTGGAAGCAGAGGAGGAAAGCAGCAAAAGAAGTTCGAGAGACCAAGAAACAATAGACTTGCTTAGGAAGCGTCCCATAATAGCGAACCCACTCATTTCCATCGGACCATATGCGCCTTTGTCGAGTCCTCCACCACCCCTGGCCAATATGACGTCGCGCTCTGGTTGGTGCGCCATGGCTCCAGGCGCAATGCTACTCCAACTTTCACAGATTCTTTGCACTTTTCCATTGTTCGCCGCGCTCACTATGGCCTCAAAAAGATGCAACTCCCAGAACCCACATTGATACTGACTGTTCCGAGTATCCACGATTCACTACCCCTCAACTGCCGAATTTACCATCCGCTCGAGCCTGATGCGCGCCACGCCGCCGTCGTCGCGCACCCGTACGCGCCGCTGGGCGGCTCCTACGACGACCCAATCGTGGACACGGTGGCCAGCTACCTGCTGCGACGCGGCTTTATAGTGGCCACCTTCAATTTTCGGGGTGCTGGCTCGGGCAGGACCAGCTGGAGCGCGCGACCGGAGGCGGGCGATTACACGAGCATCATCGGGTTCCTTGTCTACTATGTGCACCACTTGTTCCAGGATGGAGGGTTGCAAAGAACCTTGCTGATGGCGGGCTATTCCTACGGCGCCATGGTGACGACCCAGCTCCCTCCACTGGAGGATCTGATCACGCCCTTTGCGACGCCGACTATCGACTCTGTGGCCGCGCACATTCGGACGCAGGCCGAGACGCTCGCAGCGCAGCAGCGAGATGTGATTCGGGCGCATGCGCGCAAGAGCCTGCGCGTCGGGGAGGCCAGTCCGAAACGCAAGAGCCACGACAGCGCGCGATCTTTCTCACTGGACGATGCCGAAGAGAGGATTCGCCACTTGGTCCATAAAACGGTGCACAGGCGGACAAACTCAAAGGGCCAAGTGGTATCGACGAGCGACGCTGTCAAGGTCACGCTAGCGCCCATCGCGGAGCTCACCCTGCCGCAACCGGCCTACCTGCTCATCTCGCCCCTCCAGGGCGCTGTGCTGCACTTGGCGACCATGAGGCGACACGCGGTCGACCAGCCAGCGGAGCAGAAGCTCAGGGACAATCCCACTCTGGCGGTGTTTGGGAACGAGGACGTCTTTGTCGCCGTGAACAAACTGCGGGCCTGGGTGGCGCGCATGGAGAATGGGCATAGTCTCTTCCATGGACAGGAAATTGACGGCGCCGGTCACTTTTGGGTCGAACATGGCGTGCTGAGTGCCATGATGGGCCACGTGGCTCATTTCGTCCAGAGCTTGCCGGGTACGCAGATGCCCAAGTCTTGAGGGGCGCAGGACGTCTTACCTTGGTCATGGAGAGTGGATGATGGAGCGCATGATGGAGCGCATGATGGCTGGCCTCACGGGAGGTCAACAGCTTCAGCGCTGCTAACGGACTTGTCATGCGCCGATTGACTGAGGAGCGATGCGACGCCTTGTTATTGTGCAGAACCGTGGTAGATTCCAAGGGCCTATGTAAAATTTCAAAGACTTAGCTTAAATTATTTAAATAAGAGAAAATTTCAATATATTTCTATCCTTTTAGGAAAAATACCCTACATATCCCAAGCCTTATGTTAATGCACTTTGGAGTGAGGCTGCAGTTTGGAAAGGCGACTGCAAGAGCAAGAGCTCCTTTTGATGACTATTGCTTTCTTTCCAGACGTCCTTCCTGGGTGCTCGCTATGTGATGGACCAGGCCTTCTACTGAATCGAGTCATAATATGCCTGACCTATGTCGATGAGATGGTGATACTTTACAACCCTCGAGGAAGGCATATACAGAGGGAAATGTGGATTATCTAGGAAGACTAGAAGAAATCCAACCAGTCATCGTCATCATCTGACTGTCGGCAAATTCCAGCCGCAATGCCGCTGACAATGATAACGTCCATCATTAACGTGCTTTCCTTTGTACCGTAAACCTCGAACCCTCCGTTGTCGGTACTCAGTAGACCTCCAAACCGCTTCTTGTAAATGGCCAGGAGCTCTCCCGTACCATCAGTGAGCCTCACGTTGCTGCTGAGCGGATTACTCCGTTTCCACTCCATCACACCTTTTTCAGTCATGGCAGGATGCGTGAACTTGTGCCCGGCAATAGAGCGCCGCACCACAAATTCAGTGCCGTGCAGAGTGACGTGAACGGATAGGGATATGAATTCCCTGTTGAATGACGCGATTGTTCGGTTTGTGTCATGATCTTGCATGTTGTGATCCGGCGCTGAGGTCGTTGAGTAGATTTCCGTCCTTGTCTTCAGGTAGTTCTCCCGGACAGCATAGACTGGGCTAGTGAAGCCATCTTGCGAGATTTTCGATACCACCCAAGTCGAGCTGTCTCTCGTCTCAAGGCCATATGTGATGGTGGGGGACATTGTGTTCAAGCCCTCAAAGCGGTACAGATTGTATACAGCAGACCCAAAGCCCTGATTTCTTCAAAGAAGATGGAAGCACTGGAATGAGAATGCCGTGAACAAAACTTGGGTAAGGTGGGAAAGAAACTTCTCCCAGCGCCTTCTACACTTTGAAGTTACCCTCCCACTGTCACTTTTCTCTCCTTGGTCGGTGAGAATCGCTGTCCCGCGGCCTCCGGAACGCCCGCACCGTCACAGCCTGCCAGCTCCGCGGATTGGCCTCCTTCCCTGGCCGCTGCCACCCCAAGTTGAATTAAGATGACGGGGCTGTACAGACACCCGTCATCGCCAAGCTGAGTGCACCAACGAATCCCTGAGGAAGAGGCTGAGTTCTCAACTGTGGGGTCGTCCTTTGTATTTCCTAATTCCCGACCTGTCATCTCAGGCCTCGCCGTTTCTTGTTCCTGTTGCTGCATGATGATCTTGGTCATGGCAGTGCATATGATCGTGGCATTGTGGGAGGAGCTGGTAAGAATGGCGACTGGTTTTGGTGCGGCTCAGCCATTCGGCCATTCGGCCATTCGGAGGCTCGCGGGCTCCGCGGAACCCGCCGAACGTCCTTCGCGGGCTATGCTGTCCCGTCAGTAGCTGCTCAATTTGATGCATCAGGGTTCACTATAGCTAGGGTCTAGGGATCTACGGCGGGCGGAAGTCCAGAGACGAGAGAGCGCCCACGGAGGATGTTTCGCTGCGCTTATCTGCAAGGCTAAGCAAGGGGCCTCACTGCGCAGCTGTGTAGATACGACTGCATGGAATAATTAACACTCTGTTGTATTATACAAGAAGTGATACACCCCTAACATGAAAGTTTTGGTCGTACTTGCACAATTTGCAGAATGCAAAGAAGTATACGTTGTTATCGGATGGCATCTGGGTCAATACAAGATCATCGTCGACACTTCACAGCGGGGTCTGTCATGTTCAGGAGAAAGCGCCATGCGCTCCAAAGACTGGACTATTCAAGAATGCCTGCTTTTTGTCGATAAGCAGACACTGTCGTCAAGGAAGACCTTTAATAAACCGCGAGTGATACTGCAGTCCGACTCCTTCCCTTGACGACAGCAATTTGTATACAATCATATTTTCGCGCAGCGTGGGCATGCTATAGAATGGCTGCCCCAATTTCCGGCTTCTTTCTTTATCATGTGAAACCATGCTAAGAAGATTCTATACATCACCGTCGGGGCTCTTGGCTGATTTCCGCCCTACTTCAGCTCGAGTCGGTCCAGTGCCTACCCAAGAATACCCATGGCTAGAAGAGCGCACAGTACGGAATTCAGAGGGACACAACAGACGCAACAATGCTCATTTATTCTCTCGCAGCTCAAACTAAGCTATGCTCTATAGAAAAAGATGAGCCGCAAATCACTTGTTGATTTCAATACGGTTCAAAAGTATCAAAGGTGGATTTACAGCCTGTGTGGTCACGGTACATGTCTTTGAATAGATGTGGCGGGCTATCGTAGAGAGGGGTATCGGGCCTTAAGCACGAATTGCTACCTAATGGTTGTGGTGTCACATGTTTTGGTGTCAGGATAGAAAATAGTAGAAAGATGTGATCGATTAATCTATCCTACGGCTCTACCCCTATCTTGGTGTACTCTTCATCCATCAGGGAATAAGACTTCTCCGAGCATGAACCTCCATCCAAAGTTCTACCGGCAAAGCGATCATCTATCCAGCCTAGCCAGTCAGGGGCTGCAGCTTCTGTTACAGGTGAGTGCTCTTGACCTTGGTACATGCGTAAGTGAATCTCGTTTCCGTCTTCACAAGCGCGTTTCCATGCTCGTCGCGTCGTTGAAGCCTGAACTGACGTGTCGTTCAAGCCCTGAACAACCATGATGGGGCCTTCCGCTTTGTCCCCCTGAGCCGGCGCGCCTGCCTCTCGTAGCTCACGTAGTTCAGACCTGGCTTCTGATAGCCTACATGGCTCGAAATAATCAGATGCGCTGAGGCCTGTCGTCATCGAGAACATGCCACTAATGCAGACCTGCAGCTTCTCCGCCAAGCTGACCCTTTTTTGCATCGGTTTGCCAAGCCATGCGACTTCGAAAGACGGCTTGAAACGTCGAAGCGCGATGGGTAGAAATGTCAGATACCCAGTGAATTGCGAGCTGTCAGTAGATTCGGAGAGAGCGTCATCGACGTAGGTGGCTGGTGCCAATGCCACAGTTCCGAGGTAGTGAGCATCTCCCTTGACCAGAGAGCTCTCGGCGAGTTTCCAAACAGCACCGCCTCCTTGTGAGTGGCCCGCCCCCATCCAGTCAGGCGCCAACATGTGCCCGATTGCTTTCCGCACCGCGAGCACCGAAAAGTATACATCTTTTGCCTGAGAGGGAAAGTGCAGATACTTGTGTGAGGTGTAGTTATTGCCGAGCCCGGCGTAGTCTGCTGCAACGACGGCATAACCACGCTGGATGATAGGTTGCCAGGTATCGTAATCGTACAACGCTGGGCCGTTCGATGGCGCACAGCGGCTGAAGAGACCACTTGTTCCATGTGCCCAGGCTACGACAGCGTATTTGCCATTCGTAGTCCTATGAGTTGATTGAGGGAACGCAACGAATCCGGTAGCCGGTACAGTCGAGTTGTCGAGATCAATCGTTGTGTATTGCACGCGATAGATTGTGGCTCCAGATGGCGCGTCCAACATGGTCGAATTGACCAACTCAAACTTGAGTATTTCGCCGGGCTGCATTGCACTGCTGAAGTTTTGAGCCGTGGCATAAAATTCAGAGTCAAGGTAGTGACCCAACACGGCATTATCGAATTCCATCGCAGACTTGACCCTCGCCTGGCAGGCTGCTCCGCAGCCGTACGCGTTCGCAGCATCAGTGTTGATGTTCTGCTGCACCGTATTTTCCAACGCCAGGCCGACAGCGACATAAAGTTGAAGTTGGATTTGTGCTCGCATAGCTAACGTTTGAAAAGAGATAGAATGCCGCAATGTCAAGGTCGCCGAATCTTTGCTGATGGAATGAAGACCGGTGTCGTCACAAGATTAAACCATGGTAGCAAATTCGAACTTTCTGCATTTTTATTCCGTGCACTCACAACACGTAAAGACATGAAAGACGTATAGCCATCAGGTTATGTCATGACCTCTCTCTAGTCTCTACCTTCTTGCTTCGCCTCGCACGGATGCCCGCGGGACTCACTGTCCCGATACCCGCGGGCTTGCGGAAACTTGTGGCTATGCAAGGAACATGAGCAATTCAAACCGCACTTTTTCGTCAAGGCTTCCTAGTGCAGTGGTCTTTTTGCACAGCCCATGAGGCTCATGGGACCCCAGCGATGAAGGTGCTGCTTCTTACGCAAGTGATGTTTGTGCGCTAAAAGATCCACGTCCTGAACGGGTTTCCACTACGCTTTTCATTTCTGGCCAGAGCCCCTGCTACTGCTGATGATAAGTGGACATTCTAGGTTTCTCCCTGTTGATTACTACTATCACTTCCTTAGTTACGAGTCAATACACAAAAGGCAGATTATGTAGTGGAAGAAAGAACAAAATCAGTGCTAAGGGGAGCCGGGTGCTAGCTGCCTAATCAAGTCCGTTGCGAGTAAAACAAAGGGAGGAGCAAAGCGGCGTGTAGCTCTTGAAACCCTTAGGGTCCTGACAGCCTGTGACAGTTATATTAGGCTAGCTACCGGGTAGGTAGACTAAGCGTCCCAAGCCCTCGCAGCAATCACTGTTTAGTCCCAATCTACGCACGATTTCTGCGCCCGATATCACAGGGCTTGTATTCAATCGCGTATAATCCTAATCAAGACGTGCTGCTGCTGCCCCGTAGAGACTCGAGCTGCCTCATTCTCATAGGGTAGGCAATATCGGTGTATTTGCTGGGCTTGAACTGCCGCCATAATCTGGTGTTGGCTGCACTATTTGCACACTTTAAACGCAGGGATGAAACGTCTCTCTGTCGCGTAAAGAAGAATTTGACGCGGCGTCGGAAGGAAGCGTTCCTACACGTGAATACATGTACTTATGACCTCGACAACAGCTGGACATGGATGCATTTGGTTCCATCCGGCGGCAATGAAAGGAGCTAATTAGCCCACCGCGCATTAGACGCGCGCCTGTAACGCCATGACTAGCCAATCATACTCAAGCTCTGACCCCACACCGCCAACCTCATTTCCTGAATGCGAACGTTTGGCGCCGAGACGCTTCTGTCCCGTGGCGGAAGCAAGGTCTCTTTTTCGTCGAACCAAGCGCCATGGAAGCTGTTGGTGGTGTGTGCACGCCAATGTAAGGAACCCGCGTGTAAACGCAGGTACCGGGTGCCACGACGATCGCCATCTGTTCTTCCCAGCGCCCATGGGACTAAAGCCGGGTCAAAGACCAATCGTGCGCTTCATCGTTGGATGTCCTGTTGGGCGTGCAAGAACCCGAGGCTGCGAGAATCAGTTCGTGCACAGCTACCGCAGTCATCTGCTGTTGAAAATCCGTTCGCAGCAAGTTACAAGAACACTTGCCCCTCGACAGTTAAATATGCTGGTTTCGATGCTTTCCACTCCTACAGCTTGCCTTGCATGCGGTAACCGCCAGGGGTATCTACACCGGACGTAGCCGCCCGAAGCAAACACTGGGCCAATCTCAACACGCCAATCTTCCCAGGTCGTCCATTTCAGACACGCGAGCTCCGTTTCATCCTGCCTCTACCGCCCAAAGCAACCCGCATGCCCAGGACGACTTGTTTCATCTCCAGAGCCGCCAATGTCGAGATTGGCTTTCCGTCCATCTGGGCAGAGGACCCTGGCCGGGCCCTGGCTTAAAGCAACGGCCTTGTCCATATTTCCGGCCGTCTCTTCTTGCTCCTTCTGAATCTGTAAACATTCCCCAACAGCATCCGAGAGCCAGTCACTTGGCCTCCTTTTCCTTTTCTTCCTCTTTCGTTTGTCTATTTCCTACTGTCTTTCCTATCCTTGTCTGTTTCGGCATTTACAGGAGTCAAAGTCTGTTCCCCCATTTCCTTTCCTACCCACTTCTCGAGACCTCGTCCGGACCCCAGGCCCGGCCCATCGACTCGACCCTTCTTCGTTACAGATCTTGGCAGGCAGGCAGGCCCACACATCCCAAACGTCACCATGCCTCGAGGACACCGTGCCGCGAGTAGTGCTGGCCACAGCATGGGCCAGAACTCGTACACCCTGGCTCCTTCGCCCATCTACGCGTCTCGGATGCCTGTCCCTAGTAATCATGTCCCATTCAACTTCAACAGCATGCCATCGCCATCAGAGATGCACATGAACACACAGCAGCAAGCTCTGGCCCCGGCGTTCGACGCATTCCAGCCCATGTCGTCCTCGGCACCTGCGGGTATACCCCTACCTGCCTCTCACCGTCCGAGCTCAGGCGCATGGTCCATCCAAGACGACCAGAACCTGATTGCAGCCCGAGCCCAGGGGCTGAACTGGTCTCAAATCAAGGACACCTACTTTCCCATGAAGACCGCCAACGCGTGCCGCAAACGTCACGAGCGTCTGCAGGAGAGGAGGGATGCAGACGACTGGGACAACCGCAAGCTGCAAAAGCTGGCGAGGGAGTACATGTCCATGAGGAAAGAAATCTGGAGTGGACTGGCGGCACGAACAGGGGAAAAGTGGATGGTCGTCGAGCAAAAGGTACTTTCCTCTTCACTGCCCCTGACACTTTAACGTAAACCTCCTTTTCTATTCCCGCATGGCAAGCAGAAAAGCGTGGCTGACATGGCGCCGCAGTGCATGGCCAACGGCCTCAAGAACCTGCAGAGCGCGGCGCGGGCGGGCGCCCGGCACGAGCGTCTCCAGCAGCAGCACGCCGCGGCATCATCGAGCAGCATGACAACAGGGTATGACAACGACGACAGCGGCGTGAGCGGCATCAGCGGGTTGACTCCTGTGGACGAGATAGACGTCGCAAGCGAGAACTTCAGCAGCGGCAGCAGCAGCAGTCACAGTCCTGATCGACAAGGACACCATCACCACCACCACCACACTGCGTCGACGAGTTCGCTGCCGTACCTCCACCCACAACAACAGCAACAACAACAGCACCAGCACCTCCATCCCCGCCACCAGTACCGCCACATGGCCAATGCAGGGTACGGAGGGTATGGCATGCAAGGATACCAGGGACAGCATCGGTACTCGAGTAGTGTCAGCTCGACGACGAGCGCAGCGCAAGCGTATGGCGACAGTGACGAGGGAAGTCCCTATCTGCCTGGACAGCGACTGCCCAGTGTGGACATGAACATCGGGGCCATTATAAACCGGCCGGGCAGAATCTGACGAAAGTGTGTGTTTGTGAGCATTGTTCGGCGTTTAGGTGTTTTCAGACGGTGGTCTTGCTTTATACAAGGGTCCCAGTGTTACTTGCATGTCACGACATAATGCAATGTGATCTATTTTATTTTTGCAGATGCCAGTACATATGATACAACATGTTTCGTACACGTGCCCATCATACACACGAGCCGCGCACAACTACTGCCGCTTGGCAATGGGCGCCGTCTCCGCGACTCGTTCCGCCGTCATGCTCTTCATCTCCTCGAGCTCCTCGTCTTCCCAGCTGCCGTCCTCTTCCCCAAAGATGCTTCGCCACGCCCTGGTCCACATACCCTTCTTGTGGACCAACGCCAGCATCATCACACCCGGTAGGTGCCAGACGCTGGCCCAGAACAGACCTCGCGCGGTACCATTGTGACCCTGCTGTCGCCACATGTGCACGGCGTTGCGTATCAGCCATGCATTCATGGGCAGACTGGTCAGGGCGAACCCCCAATTCGTCACACCCGCAGCGCACAGTGCGAGGCATATCGGCGGAAAGACGAGGCTGTAGCGCAAGGCGACGCGTGCATTGCGCGCCGGATTGGTCCACGCGAGCATCCGCAGCCCGGCGTTCTTGTATTCCTCGCGGATACCCCAGCTCAGGGACATGAAGTGGGGAAATTGCCAAGCAAATAACAGGCTCGCCAGGAGCCAGCCCCCAATCGAGGAGCCGTCGCTCGCGAGGAGGAGCTCCCGCCACGAGCCGTCCTTGGTGGCGGTCTCGCCCGCGGCGGCGGCCCAGCCCATCAGGGGCGGGATGCCGCCCACGACAGCCCCGACCCAGGTGTTGAAGGCCGTCACGGCTTTGAGCGGAGTGTACACCCCCGCGTACAGGACAATGTTGGCAAGTCCTAGTCCCGACACGGTGGGATTCACGCCAAAGTACAGCGCGGCCACACCGCTTGCGCCGGCGAACAGGGCGAATAGCACGGCCGTCCTTTTGGAGATGAGGTTCCTCACGAGGGGCCTGTTTCTCGTTCGCGACATCTTCGCATCCGACGCCGGTTCGTACAGCATGTTGAGCGTGTTGGCGCTGGCGGAGCACAGTGCCGTGCCTGTTGTGAGGAAGAGGAGAGTCAACGGACTCAGGCTCGGCGTGTTCGTCATGCTGGGCGCCAGGATCTCTGGCACGGGGTATAATGCGTAGGGCGCCATCGCCGACAATACCACGAGGACGGTCAATCGTGGTTTGGTAAGGGAGAGTATGGCAGACAGGGTGCGTCGGACAGACTTGCTGGGGCTGGCGGCTGCACGCGCCGCGAGGATTGAAGAGGCATCAGGGGGTAGAGAATTCGCCCCTTCTGTTTCTTGTCGTTTCCTGAGCTGGCGTCGACGATGTGGAGGAAGCTCGGCAACGGGTGGTGAGGACGGCGATGTGGTTGTGGTGGTGGTAGTGGTGGAGGTGGTGGAGGTCGGTCGGGCTCGGAGGAGCGAGTCGAGGCATGATGATCGATCAAACAATCGGTTCGAGAGAAAGTAACTGCTGCTGATGGGCGACGTGACCGAGCCGCGGCTGGCCTGAAAGCTCCCAGTCGCGGAAGAGAGGCACCTTCGCGGGACCTGGGTGTACACGAGGGTCCGAAGCTCAGCCACGCGAGGGACTGCGGTTCGAGGCGAGCGCATGGTTGCCAGATCACGCCAGAGTCATATCATTTTTGGGAGGCGTGAAGTATGCGAGGCCTACTCCACCAAGTCGGGTCGTCGGGGCGGATATGTCGTTGGCGGATTGCGAAAACGGCTCACCGTAGGCCAGTCGTGACGACCGGGATTTCTTGATGCGCTGCAGTGCAGATCATCACGTGATACCTGCCTCACACAAGGACGTACGACACGCCTCTGCATCAGTCACGGCGGGCCTTGATAAATGCTGCATTTTTTTGCTCTTGTTTCATTTCAATTGCTAAATACAGTCATTGGTTTTATGCGTAATTACGAAACTGCCTTGTCGCCAGCATTCAGAGCCGTCAGCTTGAGATACATGCCCTTGGCTGGCTTGATTGTGATGACGCCCCTGGGCAGGATATCCTCCTCGTTCATGGCCAACTGCCATTCGAAGGATGCCACCATCATGGCAAGCAGACATCTCATCTCCGCCTTGGCGAACCCTTGTCCGATGCAGCTCCTCGGCCCGTGCAAAAAGGTCAAAAAGTCGTAGTTGCTGCGGGTGCCGCCCGTCTGGTTTGGTTTCCCATCGTCGTTGATCCACCGTTCCGGCTTGCACACCCCGGCATCGGGGCCCCAGATATCGGGTGACCGATTCATCATCCACATGGACAGCACCAGCGTCGTGCCCTTTGGGATGAACTGGTCTTGGATGAAGGTGTCCTTTTGCGCCTGGCGCAGGGTGAGTGGCACCGTAGGATAGAGACGCAAGGTTTCCTGCATGACACCATTCAAGTACGGCAGAGATTCGAGGGTGGTGCCTAGCGATGCTGGATCCGCTAAGGGGCTGCCTGGGAACGCTTCCTGCACTTCTTGGCGGACCTTTCTTTGGAGTTCGGGATCTTTGGCTAGCAGGTAGCATGCCCAGGTGAGGGCTGAGGCGGTCGTTTCGTGACTTGATCTGTCAGCTGGGCTTTATCCCGTATCATCTGTTATTTGCTTACCCAGCAGCGAGGAAGGTCAGAAGCTGATCTTTGAGTTCCGCATCGGTAAAGTTGTTGGACTTGATCAGTAGTGACAAAATGTCAAAGTGATCGTCGCCCTTTTCCTCAATGGCGCGCCTCTTCTCTCGAATCATGGGCATGCAGATGTCGTTCAGCGATCCCGTGAGCTCGTTGAAGATGCGGTTCATCCGCCACGGAATCCATCTCACCACCGGCAGACCCAGCACAAAGGACAGCATGGAAAAGAGGAGCTTCTCCCGCGATGGCTCCAAGAGGCTCTCGTAGATTGTGCACAGCGGGTCCTCGCCCCTCTCGACAACATTGAGTTTCCGACCCATCCCCGCAACACCGATAATGTCAATGGTCACCTTGCTGGCCCACGTCGATAGTTCAATCGTCTGCGAGCCTCCAGCCGTTTCGTGCTTCAAGGCGTTTGCGAGCGCTTCTGCCTTTTGATACATCATGGGATACAGATCCTTAATGTGCCGGAACCCAAACGCGGGCATGGTGTTCCTCCTCACAAACTTGTGGTGATCACTTTCCAACACAATGAGGCCATCGCCGAGTATATGGCGCAGAAAGTTGCGGATCTTGACGGGCTTGGCAAAGTCGTAGCACTTGTGCACAAAAATGTCGGCTAAGAATTTGGGATTGGTGACCAGGACCTGATGGCGTAGGAAAGTCAGGTTCAGCAGTGGCTCATCTGGATATTGCTTGATCAAATCCAAGAACAGGTCGCCAGACGGTCGATCGGTGACAAGCAGTGTGCGATGCGAGAGGCTCACGACATCCCTCGGCCCTGGGAGATGCCGCAAGGGATGGAGGAACGTCGGGTACACAAAGACCCAGAAGACGATGCCGAATGCATAGTTGGCAAGGAAGATCAAGGCGACAACATGAAGATGGCCCTGTGACTGGTAGTAGTTGGGAAACAGCTTGATCGCAAGGAGCGACTGGGCGATAGCTCCTATTGAGAGGCCAGGAAGGCTGAGGATCTGTCGCACTCGGTCCATTGTTGCGCAGTGGCACGCGAGACAGACGGCCTTGGTGTTCGTCTAGATCTTGACGGGCGAAATATGATGAACGAGGTAGAGTGCGCGAGGTGGGAGTTGGCACTGGCGACCGGCTCACATGCCTCGGGTCGTCGATGGTTTGCGAGGCACAGCCATGGCATCTGGACAGGTCAAGGCATGCTCGCTTCCCGTGGTGCGCCTCGCAAAGGGTGACCCGAAGCTTTGGATGATCATGTGAGTGGCAGTGGAGGATCGGCCTGCTCCGCAAGCTCATGACACACGGGACGTCATTGCTCCGAACACGCGGATTAAGGCTTGCAGTGTGGAGGTTGGCCTTGTGTTTCCGACTGTCAGCATGCAGGTCGCAAAAAGGTTGCCATTGGGGTTTAGCCTGCGAGTCATGGCGAGAGGGGATGCGGAGGAGCAGCCAGCGCGGGGGTTGCTGGTGGTGAAGATTGCCAAGGTGCCCCTGTACGTCATCCTCACCGATATGCATTTACTGAATCACATCAGCCAAGGATTCCCGAGCAGCGGCTGCTATACGCGCTGCATGCAATCCTAGCCAGGTAGTCGCGGCGACGAGATAGAGCACGGTCTGCGTAGTACTGCCCCATTCCAGCAAAGGTGAGGTGAGGTAAAATAGAGGCGAGCACAACTGGACAGCGAGGCTCCGCTCAGCGTCCTCTGCATGAGTATAGATATTCTCAGTTCATCTCGAACTCTCATGGTGTCATCTTGTATACGGCGCCATAAAAACTTGAACGCTGGCTCCAACTTCCCCAAGACCTCTCATCCTTCTCCACGACACGCGAGGCGCCATGGCTGGAGCAATGCCAAGGGCTGTCGCCATCACGGCCATCCTCTCGTGCGCCCTCGTGGGCGGCTATGGCGGAATGTACCTCGCCATGAAGCACGGCTTCATTGACGCCGTGCAAGTCTGCGCGACAAAGAAGTCCCTGTGGCTCAAACCACGGTGCATCCTGGTCAAGGCTGGTCCCAGCTACCGACCAAGCTTCACCGGCATTCCGGCGATCGATGGCCCCGTGGCCGTCTTACTCGAATTCTTCGCCGTGGCCATTGTCAACTACGGACAGCACGTCGACTGGCAGGGCGTCGTCACCATGTCGTACATGGCCGCCCAGTTTGGCGGACTCTGGACACTGCTCGCGCTCGAGGGGTTCCGCAAGAAGAACCAAAGTACCATGTTTGCCTAGTGAGACAGACAGCCGCGCTTGAGTAAAAAGGTCACACCACTCTAACGAATTACAGCACCGGTTCGTGGGGGATGCTCGGACAAGCCGTGACCATTACGATTGCGGCACCCATCTACCTTGCTTTGAATGTCCTTGCCTCCTCGGGACGCGCCTCGTACGAGGATGTCGCCGTGGATCCCGCGGACACGGACATTCTGCCTTGGATCTCGACGCTCTCCTATGTCGTGCCCAGCATGCTGATGGTCCTCCCATCACTCGGCCGCCTGTCGCCTAGAGTGAACTACATGATCATTGCCCTGTGGCAGCCATTCCCACTGATCCAGACCACCTTGCATGCACTGGTCAAGAACGTGGTGGCCGCAGAGGCGAGGCCGAAAGAAACAACAGACAGGCTGCGCGTGTCCTTGCGTGGGGTCTACAGCTTTGTGGTGACACTGAGCGGGCTCGCGCACGCTCTGGCGATAGGCACCGTGCTCTTATCAAAGGTCGTATTCCAACTACCAGAGCTATCTCTGACCAAGATGCTGGCACCCACGTCGCTGACGGAGCCCCCTATCCAAACGCTCATGGTTCCGCCCGTGTCGGCACAGGCGCAGAAGGAGATTGTCACCAACTTCCTCCGGTGGGACATTTATTGTGCTTGTGCCTCGTTCATCGTCTGGGCCACATACCAGAAGCACCGCGCGATGCCGCAGAGGAACCTGCTCTGGACGGCAGGCCAGGTGGGATTCTGGACGGTGGCGGCGGGCCCCATCGCGTCGGCGGCAGCATTGCTGCGGGAGCGAGACCTGGACGTCTTGGAGAAGAGCGAGTTGAGCAGGCAGACTCGCAAGACAAAATAGCCCAAAGCATCTCCTTGTAGAGGCCAGAGAGTCACGGAAAATCAGATACAAATGTGACTTCCCCCGTCCACCCGCCCTTGCCCTCGTACGCGTCTGCCTGTTGCTCCAGGTATGGCGAAGGATGTTGTTGGCCCCCCTCGCCTGTGGGCGTTGGGATGTTCTGCCAAGAGACCGCGGCCCGAATACCTATCGCGGCATTGATGCGGCCCAGAATGTTCCGCGCAATCTGCTGCTGCTCGGGTTTCGCGTAGACGCACCATGTGACCAGGCGCAACGGCTGTGTGATGACAATGGCCCCTGCCCCATCGTAGCTCAACGTCGTCGGCTTGCCATTCTGATCGACGTCGCCCAGCGCGAACGGTACGCACGCGAGGATATCGTCAATGGTGCGGTGGAGGTCGTTCTGCAAGATGGGCACCCATTGCCCCCATGCCTCTGGATTGCCCACGGGGACGGGGGCGAGGTCGTGGTACATGAGCAGGCTGAGGACGAGGATCAGCCGTGCGGACCGGATCAGGATGATGGTGCACGCCGTCTGGGGATCGCAGTAGGTCATGCTGGACCCCACCTCGCCCAGCCGGGTCGGGAGGGTGCGGCCCTGGAACGTGTTCTGCCAGTACGACGCGGCCTCCATGTCCCACGTGTCAAACTCCTGCAGCGTCTCCAGGCACCCTTGGACGACCGTCTCGTGGCCTTCGTCGTCCATGGTGAGGCTGGGCTGTTTCCACGGCTGACCGGGAAGGATGCCCATGGGCACGTACTTGGAGAGCGCGTTGCGCAGCGACAGCACCCTCGTCATCATGGACATGGCGCGGATGAGGGGGTCAAAGGCACCGAGCACCGTCGTCAGCCCTCCTGGGTCACTGTAGGTATCGTCCTCACGGAGGAAAGAGTACACTTGCTGTGGCCAAAATCAGCATGGGGGGGTTTGCCCTGCACCACCACGGGCGTTCGTTCACGGACGTACCAGGCGGATCAGACACAGCAGGAACAGCTCGACGCCCCTGCGCGTCGCCAGTTGCTCTACGCCTCGCCGCTCCAGCAGGTAATACAGCCCTGCGGCGTGTTCGCTCGCATCGCCCAGCGCCTCGCCACTGACGTCCTTGAGGGTGCACAGCAGGAGCACGGCTGCGAGCACCTTGTCGTCTGTCACCTGGCTCTCGTCCTGGATCGCCTCTTGCAGGCTCTTGATCGCCTTGCCGTACGCTAGGTATGACTGGATGCGGAAATCTTCGCCACCAAACTGGTTGTACACGGCCATCTTGGCCACACTCTTGGTGGCCAGCTCCAGCACCCCTCCGTCGTCCTGGTGCTTGTCGTACATGGTCGGGAGGAAGGTGAGGTGCCCTGGAAAGCCATCCATGCCGGCGGGCGACACGAAGCGACGCACAAAGTAGCACAGGGATATGTCGTCTGTCGAGATGCTGAGGGTCGTGCCGACGGGCGTGGTGGGCGACCACACAGGTCCTACTGTCGAGGTGGCGGGACTGCTGCTGGACGAGGAGCTGGTGTCGTCGTCGCTCTTTTCCTTTTCCTTCTTCTTCACTGGCGGGTTGGACGGGACGGACGAGGCCGTGCTCGAGGCGCTCTTGCGCCGTGGCGCCGTGGCGGGCTTTTTGAAGCTTGATGCGGTGAGCTCATGGCGGAAGTGAAACTGATCGGTATAGCCAGGGCACTCCTTGCCGTAGATGTAGCATCGTCGGCACGAGGGCTTGCCCTCATCACACTAGCAACAGTCATTGTCAGTCCTTTGTCGCAGTCTTACACGGGCAGGTGTCGTGTCTTTTCCCTGTGTCCCCCGGTGTGATGACGAGAGCGCTGGCGCTTTGCGTGTCTCCCGTCACGTGTGAATGCAGGTCACCCTTTGCTCACCTTGACTTTGCGCTGGCGGCAGCGCATGCACCCCGTGCTGAATCGCCCGGGAAACACCATTTTGAATGTTCAGTCGTTTGGCAATGAATGTCGTGGCTCGGTGGTCCTTGGTGGTTGGGGATCCAAGTTGTGTCCATTCCAGTCGAGTGACTCGAGTCCCTTGCATCGCTGTGCACGCTGAGAGAGGCCGCTAAACACCGACCGGCGACATACGTACGTGCACGCAAAGCTACGACCGGTCTAGCCCGTGACCGTTGCTGCCGAATCAACGGGCGATCCCTGGACCTTTTGGCCCCAGACTGTCGTCTGTCGTATGGATCGATGGGGAAGACGTTGGGACCAAGCCGGATTGGTGACATGCGTGGGCCTTGCGTACGTACTTGGTACAGCGTCATTCATCCCTGGCAGAGCGAGAGAGAGGGGGTCAAGGTCCAGGCTGTCAGTTTTGCGGGGAAGCTGGTTCACATGCCGCCTCGGACGCAGGGAAATTGCAGTCGCCCCAACGACCGCGGTGACAATTGTCAACCGTGGGGCTGGACGTCCTAGGCAGCGGTCTATTGACGGCTGTGACGAGCCTATCGCTTTACGTCTTACGGTTGGAGAAGGTAATAGACCATGGCGAGAACCTGGCCAGGCGGTTTTGCCTGGGCTGCGCACTGACAGCAGAATGGCTCAACGATATGTAATTACGCGGCCATCATAAGACGGATAGCGCGGAGAGTTGATTCAATAATACACGCTCATCATCCACCACCACAGCAGTACGTACGGCTGGCATAAGTGGTGAGCAGGGGTTTGAGTGCATCGACACCCAACCCAGCCGGAGAATTCTTGTGCTGCAACCAAGCTTATCCAACATCCATGAGAGTTATCGCCTCATTCACGACATAAACTATTTCCCGAACACTCAAATGGCGGCGGTACTAGGTGGCCTGGTCCGCCTGGTCTACAACCTGGTCTTATCACCCTTTGTCACGGGTCCCCTCCTCGCTGCCATCACATATCGCCCCGACGAAACCCAGAATCTGCTGTCCACGTACGCAGGGGCACTGCGAGGAGTCTGTGCACTCGACCTGAAGCTGGTGATCACCGGTCTGCGCCTCCTCTTTGGTCTGGGCGTGCTGCGCTTCGTCAACGGGAACCTGAACACGCGCGCGGCGAATGCCTGGCGCACCGGCCCCAGCAAGGGGTGGAACTGGCCCGAGGAGATTGCCGTCGTGACGGGGGGCTCCAGCGGCATCGGCAAGGACGTGGCGCTCAATCTCGCCGGCAAGGGCACAAAGGTCGCCGTGCTCGATGTGCAGGACATGCCCAAGGCGATGCGCGACCACCCGCTCATCTCCTACTATCACTGCGACCTCATGTCCAGTGCGTCCATTGGCAAGGCGGCAACGTCGGTGCGTCAGGACCTGGGCCACCCGACCATCTTGGTCAACAATGCGGGCGTCTCCCAGGCGCAGCCCATCCTCGACCAGTCCGAGTCGTACCTGCGTACCGTCTTTGGCGTCAACAGCATAGCCCACTGGCTCTGCGTCCAGCAGTTCCTGCCACACATGATTGCCAAGAACAAGGGCCACGTCGTGACCGTGGCCAGCATCGCCTCGTTTGTCAGCCTGTCCTCGGGTGTGGCCTACGCCGCGAGCAAGGCCGCCGCGCTGGCGTTCCACGAGGGTCTCGCCGTGGAGCTCAAGCACATCTACCACGCGGAGAATGTGCTCACCACCGTCGTGCACCCCTTCTTCGTCGACACGCCGCTCATTGCCGACGTGGCCGACGGTCTCGCGGACTCGGGCGTCACGCTCCTGAGCAGCACGGCCGTGGCGGACGCCATCACGGGGAGGATCTGGAGCAAGCGTGGTGGTCAGGTGGTTGTGCCCAGCTCGCGGGCGCTGCTGAGTGGCGTGCGGGCGTGGCCTGGCTGGCTGCAAGAAGCACTACGCGATATCATCGGATGGGGGACACGCAAAAAGGGAGAGGGCAGGACGTGGACAGTCCCGTCATGGTGAAGGGGATGCAGTTGACGTTCATGATGAGTTTCCAGGGACGTCAGACCCAATATTCACTTAACAGGTGTGGCGTCAATTCACGATGAACATCATGTTCAAGCACGTACAAATGCATAGCACGGCCATATATCGTCTAGACGAATAAATTGCGCAACGGGCTGGACGGAGAGCCGGCTCAGTGTCGACGACGTGGGCAACTAGACCGGGGTGGGCGCATTGAGACGGGGCCGAGCCGCTTGACCACACCAGACATGTGGGTGCAGCAGCATATTGACTCGCGCCTCCATGCTTTGGTACATATATTGTAGGAAGCCCTGCTTCTCTTGATCATGCAGTTGCTCTAGGAAGTGACTTTTCCCCCCATCTTTCAGTGTGCCTTGGCAAAACTACCAAGATGGCGACGGAAATCTTGCGAGCCACCGTGGCCACACCATGGCTACTCACCACGTTCCTCCTTGGCTTCCTCAAGGCTCTCTTCCCGCCCACCAGACCGGCTCGAGAATGGAGCCTCAACCAAGCCGTCCGGGTCCGCGTTGTCCGCCTCGTCCTGCAGTACCTGTCCCTCTTGAAGATGGGAGACAGCATGTCCCTGAAGCCCGGACGAGAAGGGGACCGCTTCAAGGTCGTGACGCCCCGGTCACCAAAGCTGTACCAGGGCAAGCTCTACGACAAGGAGATCACGCCCAAGCCCATCGGTGTGACCTGGACACCAGCAGAGCCCGCGTCTCGTGTGGGCATCATGGTGGCCCTGCACTTCCACGGGGGTGCCTTTGTCATTGGCAGTGGCCGAGACCACGACACTGGTTTCTTCGCCAAGGCTTTTACTCAGAGCATGGGCTGCACGCACGTCTGCACGCCCCAGTACCGCCTGTCCAGTCACCCGAACTCGTGGTTCCCAGCGCAGCTGCAGGACGGTCTAACGTCCTACATCTACCTGCTGCGCGAGTGCAACATACCCGCCTCGCAAATCATCATCTCTGGCGACTCGGCCGGCGCCAACCTGGCGCTCGGCCTGCTGCGCTACATCCACGAGACGGGCACAGAGCTGGACATTCCCGCCCCCGCAGGCGTCGCGCTGTGGTCGCCGTGGGTGGACGTGGAGGCCGCGCTGCACCAGGACATGGTCCAGTCGCCCAACTACGGCACCGACTACCTCAACCGCAGCTTCGGCCTCTGGGGCGCGTCGACCGTCACGAACCACGGCCAGATCGACCCCACGGATCCCTACCTGTCGCCGCTGCACCACCCGTTCCGGATCGACGCGCCCGTCTACGTCAACGCGGGCAGCCGCGAGGTGTTGCACGACGACATTTGCGCGCTGGCCCTGCGGTTCCGCGAGGCGGGATGCAGGGTGAGCCTCGACGTGAGTGAGGGCTGCCCGCACGACGTTCTCCTGCTGGGCCACCGCATGGGCTTCGCGCGGGCAGGCCACTTGGCGGCGCGCGAGGCGAACCGCTTCTTCCATCGCGAGGGACTGGCATTGCGCCTGGTGGAGTGAGCGCACAGATAGTTTATAGCTCTCGTGATGGATGATTGAATGCAGACTGGATTCCAATGTCCCCACACCTGACTTTCCCTCTTTCGACCCCTGCTTGCGCGTACATTCGCCCACATGAGCATGCACATAGACCATATAACGTTGGAGCTGCTCGCAAGGTGTTCCTCCACCACAGAACAGATCGACTCCTCATTCCCCACCACGGTGGCGCGCTATAGGGAACGCAGCGTGGCTTGCGAGCCTCGCGAGGTGCGCAGTGATCGACGAGCCTGCCTAGATGTGTAGGCACGTCGTTTGCCGTGGTCTGCCTGGCAGCTGGGGAACTGGCGTCACATGTCAATGATGGTACAGAAATCTCGTGATGCTCGCGTGTCCGGTTCGTGGTCGCTGGTCATCGCGTACAAGACGGATGCCGACGTTGTGCGTTGACCCGATTTGCCGCTCATCCTCGGGTGCCCCCATGAAAATACCCCATAATAAGGCCAACGGCGTGCCTAAAAATTGGTTGATCAGCATCTCATCGACTGCGTGGCGACGACCATTGCCCATCCTCCCTTTCGTTTCAGACATAGAACTTGTCCGACACAGCAGATTTGTGAGCCATCTGAGCAACCGTGAGCCGCGCAACATGTCTTCCACGCCGTCGTACGATGCCATCATCGTGGGTGCTGGTATATCCGGCATCAACGCGGCCTACCGACTCCAGAGCGCCTCTCTCACATACACGATTCTCGAGGCGCGCGCGAGCCTGGGCGGCACCTGGGATCTCTTCCGGTACCCAGGCATCCGCTGCGACTCGGACATTTACTCGTTTGGCTTCACGTGGAGCCCGTGGACCAAGGAAGAGGTGATGCCGTCCGGGCAGCAGATCAAGGACTATGTCACACGCGCCGCGCGGGACCAGGGCATCGACCAGCACATGCGCTTCAAGCACGCCGTGACCAGCGCCAACTGGAACGGCGACAAGAAGATGTGGGAGGTGCACGCCACGCGCAAGGGCGACGACGAGGAGACGCTCCTGTTCACGAGTCGCTTCCTGTTCCTGGGCACGGGCTACTACGACTACGACACGCCCCTCCAGGCGGCCATCCCCGGCCTCGACAAGTTTGAGGGCAAGGTGATCCATCCGCAGTTCTGGCCCAAGGACTACGACTACACCGACAAGGACGTGGTCATTATCGGCAGCGGCGCCACCGCCGTCACCGTGGTGCCCGCCATGGCGGACAAGGCCAGGAGGGTGACGATGCTCCAGCGCAGCCCGACGTACATCATGTCGCGCGGGAACAAGTCGCCCCTCCAGAACGCGCTCTTTTCCTTCCTGCCCACCATGTTTGCGCACTTCCTCAACCGCATGTTCTACATTGTCACGAGCATCCTCACCACCTGGTTCTGTCGCACGTTCCCGGGCGCGGCCAAGTCGCTCGTCCGCAGCCTGACGGTGTCGCAGCTGCCCCCCAACATCAAGCACGACCCCCATTTCAAGCCGCGGTACAATCCCTGGGAGCAGCGCTTCTGCGCGAGCCTCGACGGCGACTTCTTCAAGGCCCTGCGCAGCGGCAAGGCCGACATTGTGACCGACACCATCAAGCAGGTCACCGACAAGAGCATCGAGCTCGCGTCCGGCGCGTCCCTGCACCCAGACGTCATCGTCACGGCCACCGGCCTCAAGCTCAAGTTTGGCGGCGGCGTCCAAATGTCCGTCGACGGCAAGCCCGTCAACCTCTCGGAGCAGTTTGCGTGGAAGTCAGCCATGATCCAGGACGTGCCCAACATGCTCTTCCTGACGGGCTACGAGACGGCCTCGTGGACACTGGGTGCCGACGTCAACATGCACCTCTTCCTGCACCTGCTGCGGGAGATGAGGAGGAGGAACGCGCAGGTCGCCGTGCCGCGCGTGTCCAAGCCCATGAAGGAGGTGTCCATGATGAAGCTCAAGTCTACGTACTTCAAGGTGGGCGGGCACGTGTTCCCCAAGGGAGGGCAGGGGCAGTGGGAGCCCAAGGCGGACTACCTGACGGATCTCGTGGTTGCAAAGTACGGTGATGTGGTGACCGATATGGAGTTTGCCTAGATTTCCGCATCTTGTCTGTCTCATAGATTCTTGTAGCTGGCAGGGTTGTTACATCAGGAACATACCATTATACCCACATCTGCAAACATGCTGATACATATCGCCACGTCTGCAAACATACTAATACCCTGGCTCGGCAAATGACAGTAAAGTCAAGTATGGGCAAAATTGATCAGATCCGTATCACAACGCTGGTTCCGGCAACAGTCACCTTCACTCAGTGCGATGCATTGGACGCTTCCGCACAATCATTTCTCTCCATGCCTCGCAAGGCCAACCTCGGGTCGGGTCTCACCTGGAAATGTGGTGGCAACCCTTCAATTGTGCACCCCCCTGCGCTTGCGGGACAAGACGGCCACTAGGTTACCCCACGGGGCACATCGCTGTGCAGATCGCGCTGTGCCTTATCGAGGCCAACTTTCCGAAGCGAACGCGAGCCTCCTCAAGCCTTGCCTCTCCGCCGGTGCAATCGCCCGGCACGGTCCAGTCCTCTGTCCATGTGAATCCCCGGCGAGGCACATGAGGGGCAGAGCTATCTATCCTGAAGATAAAAGTTCATGTTGGCAGCAGCAGCAGTCAGACGGACACGGTAACCTCCACTCGCTGCCTCCATCCTCACCATCCCTCCCACCACAACCAATAGTAAACATGGCGACACAAACAATGACGGTCACTGCGGCCCCCGCGGTCGCAACCTTGCAGGTCGTCGACGTGGACTCCACGGCCGCACTGACGCCCGCGGAGCAGCGCAAGATGCAAGAAGCATGGGTCCATCTCCTTCGACTTTGCGGCACGACCGTCTCTGACGACAAAGCGCCCGACCTCACTGCCCACTTGACCAACCACTTGACCAACAAGTCCCCCGAGGCCTTCCGCAACACGCTGTGGAACGCCGTCATGGTCGACCACCCGGACGCCGCGGTCCTCCGGTTCATGCGTGCCAGGAAATGGGACGTGCCGCAGGCCATGGACATGCTCGTGTCGGCGCTCAACTGGCGCAGCGAGCGCCGCATCGACCAGGACATTATCGCCAAGGGCGAGAGCGTCGGGCTGCTAGCGGACATGTCCGAGGACGACAAGGGGTTCATCAGCCAGTACCAGTCGGGCAAGTCGTACGTCCGCGGCGCGGACAAGGAGGGCAGGCCCATCTACGTGATCAAGGTGCGGCTGCACGACCCGCGCAAGCAGACGCCCGAGGCCATGGAGAACTATGTCCTCCACAACATTGAGAGCATCAAGACCATGCTCACGTTCCCCAACGACAAGGCGTGCCTCATCTTTGACCTGACGGGCTTCGGCCTGAAGAATATGGACTTTCACGTCGTCAAGTTCCTCGTCACCGTGTTTGAGGCGCGGTATCCCGAGACGCTGGGCGTCATTCTGATTCACAAGGCGCCATTTGTGTTCTGGGGTATGTGATTTGTGCAGATGAATGCTGGGAACTCGAAAAGGTTGGCTAACCTGTGCGCAGGCATCTGGAACATCATCAAGGGCTGGCTGGACCCGGTCATCGCCTCCAAGATCAACTTTACAAGCTCCACCAAGGACCTGCTCAAGTTCATCGACAAGGACCAACTCCACAAATCGTACGGTGGCGACGACAGCTGGGAGTACAAGTACACGGACCCGGTCCCCGGGGAGAACGAGCCCATGGAGCACCTCGACAAGCGCAACGAGGTGCTCGCCCAGCGCGACGAGCTGGCGTCGCAGTTTGAGCAGGCCACGCTCGAGTGGCTGGCCAAGGATCCCCAGAGCGACGAGTGGAAGCAGCTCCACGCCAGGCGGAGGGCCATTGCGAGTCAATTGCGGGGGAATTACTGGACGCTGGATCCGTACGTGAGGGCACGAAGCTACTACCACCGTGTGGGCGTGGTTGGGGCTGGCGGAGAGGTGGACTATATGGCAGCAAAGTAGCCATTGTAGACAGTCACAAAGAGAAGCAATTTACAGGCATGCCTAGATCAGAGGCTTGTCGTGTATCATGTGAGATGATGCATGATCCCAATAGCCCTCGTTTTCCTCGTTCGTTCAGCTCGTCTCTGTTGTCGTGTATTCCCACACGTATGCTGGCCGGTGAGTGATCCTCTTCATTTCCATACATTCAGTTGAGCTTCCGTGTCGTACTGACAGAGATGACCTTTGGGCCTTTGGCAATAGGAAGTCAGCAGGCCTAGAGTCCCAGTACGAGCTTGGCAGGTGCGTAGGCAGTGCAACCGTCAGCGGCAGGCGGGTCCCCCACGCCTGGGGGACAGCGAGGGCGAGGCCCCTGGTCGGCGAGGGCAGGGTGGAGCCCGTCAGCGCGAGGTCATCACCAACAAGCCGCCTCGCAAGCTCGCAAGGTGGGAATGAATTCCATGCGGCTTCCACTCGCTCGGGCGCGCAGCTCGCCACACGTCATGGCACAGATGGCGAGATGCGGGGAAATGGGCTTCACCAGCAACCAGCAGTCGCATCAGCAAGACCGGCACCGGCAAGATAGATCCCTGTTTAGCTCCCGTCTGCAGGCAGCCTGCAGCCTGCAATGCTGCGCGTGCCCCATGCAGCCCCCCCCCCCGCACGGGCAGGCACAGGAGGTACCTCGCAGGTACCTCGCGCTCCACACACACCTCGTCGCCCTCATTTGGACTATCCCTCGATGCCGATGCGAGGGCAGCGAGGCGACCTGGCCCTGGCCTCTGGAATGGGGGGGCAGTGCGCATGCCGTCTTTCCGGAACAAGCATCATTTGGACTGGACTATTGACCTGCAAAGTGCATCTCCTATGAGGGGGTGGCTTCCCAAGGCATCGCGACACCCAACAGCTTGCCTCGGTCGAGTCCTGGGATCGACGCTCCTCGCAAGCGATCCATGTGATGCGCATCGCGCCAAATCCTTGGTGAACCAGGCATCGCCATTCATTACGCGGGAGTGGCCATCTCCTCGACGCACCCGCGGACTGAGAGACACGCGGCTCGCTCGCTCGCTGACCGTCCGTCCTGCACCCGCACGAGCACCCAAGGCTTTCAGGATGGCCACGTCCAACACCAGAATCCACGAGGACATTGATCCTGTGCCGCAACCTCCTGCGCCAGCCCATACCGCCGCGCCAGGACGTGGTGGACAAGTCGAGGAGCCCACGGCCACCGGTGCTGCTGGGACTTCGGACGCTGTCGCCCAGGACGATGTCTCGTCCGCATCGGACCGTGTACAGGACAAGGACGCGACGCCAGCACTCACAAAATGGCAAAAGGCCAAGGCGCACTTTCGCAAGTTTTGGTGGGCATACCTCATCGGTCTCGTCATCCTGCTGGCAATCCTCCTTCCCATCTTGTAAGTCGAGCACATGGAGAGAGCTGAACAAGAAACATGACTGACCCGCCTCAGTTTCAAAGTGGTCATTCCCGCCATTGTGCAAAACATTGTCAAGGGCCAGAAGCTGCCCATCACCCAGGGCAATATCAGGCCCCTGAGCCCGACGCAGCTCAATGTCTCACTTGTCACGGAGATGGACACGCCTCTGCCGGCCACCATCAACGAGTTCACGCTCAGTCTGTACAACAAAGAATCGGGCCCGGACAAGTCCTTCCTGGCGCTAGACCTGCCCAAGCAGAGTGTCAACGGCAAGACGGAGCTGAACATCCAGGAGCAGACGCGGAACATTACAGACTACGCAGAGCTCGTCAAGTGGTTCAATGGTGTCTTTGACCTCAAGGAGGTGCCCGTCTCCGTCTACGGCAACCCCAAAGTCAGCCTGGGCGCCCTCGACTACAACCCCCAGCTCGACAAGGAGATCCAGGTCCCGGCTCTGAACTACCTCGGCGGCTTTGGCATCGACACCCTGCAGCTCCAGCTGCCCCCGGACGAGAATGGGTACAACCTCAAGGGCAAGCTGAACCTCCCCAACCAGGGCGTCCTCACACTCTTCCTCGGCAACCTGACCTTCAACCTCATGTCGGGCGACGTGACTCTTGGCTACATCAACATCTACGATGTGGAGATGAAGCCGGGCATGAACAATCCCGACTTCGACGGCGAGCTATACCTCAAAGAGCTCATCCCCAACCTAGGCACCATCCTCGAGGACCAGAGGTACGCCCTGGCCGATGGCGTGATTGAACTCAACGCCACGGGCAACGCCACGCGCGTGTACGGCCAGCGCATCCCCTACTTGGAGGAAGTACTCGGCGCCAAGAAGATTCGCGCCCGCATCCCCCTCCTCACCCTCGCCGCGGACGTCCTCAACGGATTCCTCAGCAGCGAGGGGTCCAGCCTGAATGAGCTGGCGGGCGACGTGTTTGGCAACAAGACGCTCTTTGACAATATCATGGAGCACTGGGAGGACGACAACCCCACGGGGAACGGCACGGCGTTGAGTGGCAGGACCGTGGCACTGGTCAAGGAGCAGCTGAGGAAGCGATCCGCCTTTGGATCCATGGCGCTCAATGTCATGCGGCTGGGGGCCCGGTCGAAGAAGCACCACAAGAAGTAGGCACGGGCCGCGGGAATGAGTCGTATGTAATGATGTCGATGATACCTGAATGCGAATTTGATTGTTCTGTATTTTGCCCACGCTATGGCAACGGCTGTAAGATAATTCAAGTTGTGACGCTGATAGCATGGAAAATGCATTGCCTACTTTACTAGATTCTTCAGGTTACGTTGGGACGTCCATGCAAACTCATTCGCATTAGGGGTATACGTATTAAATCAACTGCTTCATATATCGTGTCCTTTCATTGCAATCATAGTACCTAGCCCATGAGCTCCTTCAAAATCGCATGCACCAAATCGGCCACCGTGGCCACGAGCTGTGTCTGTTAGCTGCATGTCCATCATACATGGGAGGGAAATCTTACCGGTGTCGCGTCGCCAATGAGTTCCGAGGTCTGTGCAACAAACACATCCGACAACAACGTGCGGGCATTGTTCAAGAGGCCGAGGATGCCCTTGACACTCGTGGGTGTGATGAGAGGCGTGACCTCCTCCACGATGCCCTCAATGTCAATCTTCTTGACAGCGGCCAGGATGGGCTTGACCGCATCCACGAGACCACTGAGATCGATGCCGTCTAGCTCATTGAGCAGGGGCTCGACGACGGCGAACAGACCCTCGAGGTCAATTTTGTCCAGGGTCTTGATCAGCGGCACGGCACCCGCGATCAAGGTCTGTGTCTGGTTCACAAACTGGTCGGTCAAGAGATCTCCGGCGTTGTCCACCAGGCCAAAGATGCTCTTGATGTACTCGGGCGTGAGATAGGGCGCGACGGCATCAATGATACCCTTGAGATCAAGGCCCTCGAGGGCGTTGAGCAGTGGGGCAATCTTCTTGACAAGACCGGCCAGGTCGATGCTGCCGATGGCCTCGAGGAGAGGTCCGGCCTGGTCAAGAAGAGGCCCGGCCTTTGCGAGGAGACCCTTAATGTCCACCTCGCTGAGCACATCGAGAAGCGGCATGAGCTGCTTGATGAGCTTCTTGAGATCAATCTCACCCAGCGCAGCCAGCAGAGGACCGGCGTCGCCAATGAGGCCCTTGGTCTGGTCGACAAAGTCCTTGGTGAGAAGGGCTTCGGCATTCTTGACGAGGCCAATGATGCCCTCCACGCTCTCGGCGGTGAGGAGAGGCTTGATGGCGTCAAACAGGCTCTTGAGATCAAGCTCACCCACCTCGTCCAGGATCGGCGTGATCTGCCCAATGAGCTTCTTGAGATCAATGTCGGCGAGACCCGCGAGCAGAGGCGCAGCGCCCTTGACCAGGCCCTTGATCTCGGACACAAACTCCTTGCTGAGGAGGCTCTCGGCGTTGCCAAGGAGATTGACAATACCCTGGATGGACTCTTTGGTGAGGAGAGGCTTGAGAGCATCCAAAAGGCCCTTGATGTCCAGCTCGCCCAGGAGGTCAAGCAGCGGCCCGGCGCCCTGGATGAGGTTCTTGAGCTGCTGCGTGGTCTCCCTGTTGAGGAGAGACTTGGCGTTGTTCAGGAGACCGACGATGCCCTCGATGGACTCCTTGGTGAGCAGAGGCTTGACGGCATCTAGGAGGCCCTTGATATCCAACTCGCCAAGCAGGTCGAGCAAAGGTCCGGCGCCCTTAATCAAGTTCTTGAGCTGATCTGTGGTCTCCTTGTTCAGGAGCGACTCGGCGTTGTTCAAGAGACTGACAATGCCATCAATCGACTCCTCCGTGAGGAGAGGCTTGAGGGCATCCAAGAGACTGTTGAGGTCCAGCTCACCGAGCAGATCGAGCAGAGGGCCAGCTCCCTGGATAAGGTTCTTGAGCTGCTGCGTCGTCTCCCTATTCAGCAGAGACTTGGCATTGTTCAAGAGGCCGACGATGCCCTCGATGGACTCCTTAGTCAGAAGTGGCTTGAGGGCATCTAAGAGACCCTTGATATCCAGCTCGCCGAGCAGGTCAAGCAGAGGTCCAGCGCCCTTGATGAGGTTCTTGAGCTGATCCGTCGTTTCCTTGTTGAGGAGTGATCCAGCGTTGCGAACGAGGCCAACGATGCTCTCAATCGACTCCTTGGTAAGCAGGGGCTCCAGAGCCTGGAGGATGCCCTCCAGGTCAAGGTTGCCCAGACTATCGAGGAGGGGCTTGGCGCTCTTGAGGATGGTCTTGAGCTGATCGACTGTTTCCTTGCTAAGCAGCGACGAGGCGTTCTGCAAGAGGCTCACAATGCCCTCTATAGACTCCTTTGTGAGGATCGGCTCTAGGGCCTTGAGCAGGCCTTCAAGATCCAAATTGGCGAGACTGTCGAGAAGCGGCTTGGCGCTCTTGAGGATAGTCTTGAGCTGGTCGACTGTTTCCTTGCTGAGGAGCGACGAGGCGTTCTGGACGAGACTAACGATGCCTTCGATAGACTCCGTTGTGAGCAGTGGCTCCAGGGCCTTGAGCAGACCCTCCAAGTCAAGGTTAGCCAGGCTGTCGAGAAGTGGCTTGGCGCTCTTGAGGATGGTCTTGAGTTGGTCGACTGTCTCCTTGGTAAGTAGTGATGAGGCGTTCTGGACGAGACCCACGATCCCCTCGATGGACTCTTGTGTGAGGAGAGGCTCCAGTGCCTTGAGCAGACTCTCCAAGTCAAGGTTAGCCAGACTGTCCAGGAGTGGCTTGGCGCTCTTGAGGATGGTCTTGAGCTGGTCGACCGTCTCCTTACTGAGCAGCGACTCGGCGTTCTTGAGCAAGTTGACGATGCCGTCAATCGACTCCTTTGTGAGCAACGGCTCCAACGATGTGATGATGCCCTCCAAGTCGAGGTCCGTAATCTTCTCCAACAGAGGCTTGAGATCGCCCAGAATGGGAGAGACCTCGCCGATGAGAGCCTTGGTCTGGTTGACGAACTGCGGTGTGAGCAAGTCCCCTGCGTTTCCGACCAAGCCGACGATCCCCCTGATCGAACTTTCCGTAAGAAGTGGCTGCAAGGCGTCGATGATGCCCTCCAGGTCGAGGTCCGTAATCTTCTCCAGGAGAGGCTTGAGATCGCCCAAGATGGGGGAGACCTCGCCGATGAGAGACTTGGTCTGGTTGACGAACTGGGGTGTGAGCAAGTCCCCTGCGTTGCCAACCAAGCCCACGATGCCCCTAACAGACTCTTCAGTGAGAAGAGGCTCGAGAGCACCAATGATGCCCTCGAGGTCAAGGCCAGTGACCTTTTCCAGCAGAGGCTTAAGGTCGTTGAGAATGGGGGCCACTTCGCCGATGAGCGAGCGGGTCTGGTTGACAAATGGCTCGGCAAGGAGGTCACCGGCGTTGCCAACGAGGCCGACGATTGATCTGATCGAGCTTTCCGTGAGCAGTGGCTGCAATGCCTCGATGATCCCTTCGAGGTCCAGGTCGGTGACCTTTTCCAACAGAGGCTTAAGGTCATTGAGTAAGGGTGCCACCTCGCCAATGAGCGAGCGGGTCTGGTTAACAAATGGCTCAGCAAGGAGGTCACCAGCGTTGCCGACGAGTCCGACAATGCCCCCGACAGACTCCTCCGTGAGAAGAGGCTCGAGAGCACCAATAATGCCCTCCAAGTCGAGACCAGTGACCTTTTCCAGCAGAGGCTTAAGGTCATTGAGAATGGGGGCCACCTCGCCGATGAGCGAGCGAGTTTGGTTGACAAATGGCTCGGCAAGGAGGTCACCAGCATTGCCGACGAGGCCTACAATGTTTCTGACAGACTCCTCCGTGAGAAGAGGCTCGAGAGCACCAATGATGCCCTCCAGGTCCAGGCCAGTGATGGTCGTGAGGAGTGGTCGAAGGTCCTCGAGCAGGGGCGACACATCACCCACGAGACTCTGTGTCTGGTTGACAAAGGATGGCGTCAACAGGCTGTTGGCATTGTCGAGCAGGCCGCCAATCTTGTCGACATTGTCCTCCGTCAGTAGCGTGAGAGCCGCCTTGATCAGGCCACCCAGGTCAGCATCGCCAATCGAGTTGACCAGATCCTCGAGGTTGAGCTTCTCGAGAAGGTCGAGAAGAGGACCGACGCGACCGAGCAATGTGCGAATTTGGTTGGGTGTCGGGGGCCGGAGGGTCTCCGCCAGGTATACGATGGCGTCCCGCAGCGCGTCGAGGAACTCTTCCGTGAGGAGGCTGGTCAAGGCCTTGATGATGCCGCCAAAATTACCTAGCTCGCCGACCAAGTCTGGGACACCGCCAAGGAGATCGCCCAGGTCATCGAGCAGAGGTATTTCTAGCCGTTGCACAGTCGGTGCGTCGTTGACGTCTTCGGTGTCGTCGTTGCTCCCACCAGTGTCTTCCGTGAACACGGGCGCATCAGGAGAGGTGGACACGGGTTGGGCGCCAGCTTCTGAGGTCTGTCCGCCTTGTGTGGAAGGGGCAGCTTCGACGACGGTGGATGCTGCCAGTTCTGGATCCTCCACGACAGTCGAGTTGCCATCTTGCCGCGCAAACAGAGTCTTTTTGGATGCGTGGCGTTTGCCCTGCCTCTTGTTCTTGGTGGTCGTGAGCCGATAGGTGTTCCTCGGCGCCGCGCGTGTCTCCTTGATCAAGAGCTTGATCTCGGACAGAGTCTCAGCCAGCTCATCTCGAGGCACAATGGCAAGGTTGTTCTTGGCCAGATAGGCCTCGAGATTAAAGTTTGGCGGTAGCGCGACGTTGTCGGCATCGGCCACCACAAGGCTGCCAATGGGCGCCAGGGCTCCCCATAGGACTGTCGACAGACGCATGTTTGAATCAAGGTGGTGGTGCCCTTGCTCTGCCTGCCCCCGATCTGGCAGTTGGGGATTGCTGACGATGAAACAAGTCGGCGCGTGACGGGCCAGACGAGGACGCAGGAATGGGGATATCCAGGTCTATCAAATGGGCGAGGCAGATGGTGGATATCATGCAGTCAGTCGCGCTGCTGCTTCACGTGGACGTTTGCACCTCGGGGTAGCAACCTGTCGATCGACGCCAGAGCTCGCGCCGCTGGTGTTCCCCGCAACGAGTCGATGCCGGTTTCCGTACACCAGAATGACGGTGGAGGTGGAGGAGAGTGAAGTTGATCGCGGCCGGCGCCCCTTCTCTCACCAGACGCCTCCGCGCCATTGTCTTGGGCTTGCGAGCGACAGCCTGCTCAGCTAGCCTGGCCACTGGGTCCCAGGCCAGCTGGGTTTCTCTCCCTTCTTTGGCAAAGGACCTTTGCTCCTGCAGGCATTCTCCACATGGGGGCGGCCCCGGATGGGGAACATTGTGGACACGCTCGTCACCAATTCGCTCATTTCAGATCCCTGTCAGGAACATGATCGAGACATGTACCTCGCTGGTACCGTCCACGCCCCCTTTCCTGCTGTCTCTCGGCTTCGCCCGTCTCGGCTTGGTCCAATCAAGCGCCGTGCGCCTGACGCGCACCTCGCAAGCCATCGCTTGGCTTGGGCTAGCGATCAGTATTGCCAGGAATGGATAGGTGCGTTCTAGACAGGCGATCTGCATTCCCCCATGCCTTATCCCCGGACTCAGCACCCTCTGATATAATGATTTGTGAGGAGATTAAGGTTTCTCGTCTACCCATCGCGGGGAGAATCTGGGGTGGCAAGGGCTTGGAGCCGAGGAAAATAGACCAGATCAGCTGCTGGGGATCCTCGAGGCTTGGCTTCCCCAGGATCTTCGTCCAGTGACTCCAGTCTGCCGCTCCAGGCTAAGACTTGACGGTCACTAGTTTGCGAGTTGGTAATTACGACTCAAGCCAACTGCGTGCTGCCAGCTTGACATCGGCGGTCGAGCAGCTGAATGAACGTTGAGATGGCGACAGATGATGAAGAGGCGCAGACCTCGGGTTTCCAGGTAGAGAATCCACGAATCGGCCACGTTGGGTCGATGACCGCAACCTTCTTTCCTCTGCTAGCATGGCAACCACTCCGCAGGCAGGGAACGCTTGCCAGGACTTGGGTGCAGTCAAGCATCAAGTGATCAAATCTTGGACAAGCCGGCCAACGGAGATGGGCTGGCGATGGGCGAACGCTGCCACTTTAGTAGCAACTACGCACATGTCCACGGAAAGGACGAGAGGTATCCCAGCAGAGATGCCAAGGATGCATAAACGTTTGCTGTGTTAGAACGCATGTCCTAGTCCCATCACGCGATTTCCTCCACTTACACGAGAAGAGGACCATGATCTTCTGGATCATAACAAGCACCCGGGTCTCTGGTCGTTAACATGAACGTCTCTCCTCCCTGGCAACATGGCACGTCTGTCTCGTATCTTTCATGCACCATCTCCTGACTGTGGGTGATATCCGTGGGTGATATCCCACGCAGACATGATTGTCTTAGAGCAGCCTATGCGGATGGCAACAGCAACGTGACGCGCACTGAGAAGGGCTTTCTACAACGAGGGCAACGTTGAGGAGCAGTCGAGCTGCACTTCGACATCGTGCAACTTCATTTCCCTGCATGTTCGGTCAGTGATGTTGCTCCTGTCAAAGTCGCAGAATCGCCTCAAGAATCTTGTGACACAAAGTCAGAGACGAGATTCTGCCTTGCTTTGCACCATTCATGATGGCTGCAGTAAGAGAAAATCTTGGGACAATTTTCGTAAATAGATATCCTCATCAGGTGAAAGAACGGATGGCGAGGCAGGTCGCCGAGCGTCTGATTAGAGTATATATCAGGTATCAGAAACCTGAAATGGCAATAACCTACCGTGCGGAAGACTTGACAAGTTATCTCGGCCGTGACGAGGGCTGCCTTTGGATTAATCGACTGGAAATCTTCCTTCTGTGCCTAGAAACACTTAATTCTTGCGTGGCCCGGCCGCATTGATCAGGGCCATGTGGTCGTAAATTCCACGTTCGCTTCATGCGCATATAGCGGCTGCGCGTTCCGTCGGCAGCTCGGTAATCCCATTTTGAAATTGCCAATGGAAAATACTAGATTGACACCTCAGTATCTCTGAGGGTGATCAGAAAGCCCAGTATGATGCATGGAATAGGTTGGCCTTTCGGTTCTTGCCCTACGTCAAAGATGGGACCGGAGCCAGGGACTCCGGTCTGGTCGCGGCCATGACGCCGCAGCTAAAGCCTACCCTGGAGCCCGCGACAACCGTGAGCCAGGTCCCGTCGCCATTTACTTAACCCAGACCTATGCCAGAGTGAAGGATTTAGGACGCCGAACCTTGCTAGAATAGTCATCTTGTGCACGTGGGAATCTGTGAAAAGATCTAAGCTCAATAAACTTCAGGCTAGCGATGGTAATTCTTCTCAAGGGCGGTTGTGGCTGCTTGCAGCGCCGCTTCCGGTCGTCCCTTCAATCTTCAATTTCACACTTTGACCACCCTGCCAGTTGACAAAGTGGTACTCTTCGGCGCATTTTCAGCATAGAATTTGCCGATACCCCTGTACCCGCCCGTCTCTCAACACAAAAAGCTTCTCGTTTGTTGATTAGTATCATGAAGGCTTACTTTGGTCAATCAACCCCATGAATCATCATGGTGAGTGACCTTGAATTTTGTCTGCTGGCAGAAATTCTACGAATGACGTAATTTCGACCTCGCAGTGGGGTAGTCTCAGTCGGGCCGCTGCTGATACTGCTCGGATCGCATCATCCCAAGGGAGAAGACACGATGCCGTTTGATCAAATCAGTGCTGTCTGACATAGTAATTACCGTACAGTTACTGTTGGTGTTGCATTTGGCCTATATAGGGCGGCACATGTACTCCTCTAGTGGTTGGATTGAGGTGACTGTGTTTGCGCGGCTTTCCATCAGCATGCAGGAGCCCAATGCAAGTCGGGTGCGTGGCGCGTCCTTGCCCTGAACTCAATCCCGGCCACCCGGAGACTAGAAGATTCTCGATTTTCTTCAGAATTCAAGTGTGCTGTTCTTGACTGCGTTACCTTTCGCAACGACCCTGCGCTGAGTCACGACACCAACTGAATAACCTATTTTTGGGACACGATCCAAGGTGTTCGCGGGCTGGGTCTTTGCCCATTATGGAAGTGCTGCGGCAAGTCTTGCATTGGCGACCCACGGGCACCTGGAGTCATTTCAGACTGGAGACGTCGGCATCGGCCAAGAGCCCTGAGAATCGTCGGGGCGATGTCGGTTCGTGCAAAGCACAATCCCGGTCATTTACCTAACATATACTGTGCTCTGCTGCCTGCCCGCATAGTATAGGAACTGTGTGCTCGTGTTCAACTTGCCAAGTCACCCGCATTCCAAGTCGTACTGCTGCGGGCAAATCCTGTCTCAGGGGCCGGCACACAATTCCTCACGTCACTAACGCCGCTCGATGAGCTACCTGTGCATCAGATCGCCGGGCCAAGTCCATCGGTTCGCAGTTCATGTCGCAAGGCCACGCAATGGCGAGCACGGACCTGGATGACTAGGAGAAAACAAAAGAGCAAGACTAGCCAGGACCCTGACTTACGAGTCACGACGCACGCCAAGTGGAGACGCTAGCCTAGTGCCGAGCAGAAGAATCTGGAGAGCCTTGACAGGTTGAACGGTCACTCGTGAAACAATCACTGGGAAGGAGCCATGCGCCGGTTGAGCTCGGACCCGTGGTTGCGCATGGCAGCTGCCATTTGTCAAACGGGAGAGAGGGCCAGTGCATCCTGGAGAGCTTTCCCTCAAGGGCCTGGGTACGTAAGGAAGGTAGCCAAGGTAATTGGCTTGGTGCCTTGCGTACCCGACGGTTCGTGTGCGAGGGGGAATCCCGATTCGGTTCGCAGTCCCGGTCTCAAAGTTTTCGGCATTCATCGGTGCTAGCGGTTCCTGTCTGGCTTTATTAACAAACAAGCACCCGTTGACTCAAGACGTCTCACCCCATGCGACAACTCTTTCCCTCACTCTGCCTCGCTAACCAGGCATCCTGGCATCCATGAAGCTCGGACAGTGGCTCGTATAGGCATTGCTACGTTAGGATACCGATCAATCAATACCACTCATCGTTTTCACCTTCCAGAGATAGGCCTCCCTGTCACCACATCAAATGTCGAACCCTCAACAGCCTCCCCTCCTCGAAGCTGATCCGGACTACACCACCTCTTTTCGCCCAGATGGCAAAGGCAAAGAGCGTCAATACTCACCCCCGCTGGACTCCTCTCCAGAGGAGCAAGCCAACCCATTCGAACAGGCCGACTCGTCCACCTATGGGGAGTCGAGCACGGCCGCGGCAGCAGCAGCAGCGACTGCACTGAAGAAATACAGAGTGCGGTTCAACAGCAATGCGGACGCCAACCGACCACCAAGGATAGCCTCAGAGCCGGCCCAAGGCGAAAGCTACTCGACTGAGTGGGCAAAACCCATGTCACCCCGCGCTGCGCCGAGACCCTCAGTCCTACGGACGCCGTCCAGCGATGCTGTTCAAGTCGCAGACCCGAACATCGACCTGTACCCAGAGTCGGAAAAAAGCATATCCGCCACAGCAGCGCAGGAGCGTGCGAGACGAATTGAGCAGAAAGTGAAAGAAGACCGGGACGACCCGCATTCCGACGACGAGCGTGTGTCCTTGGAATCTGTGCGCACGGCGACGACGAGCGAGGCAGGAGGGTACCAGGCTGGTGACATCCCGTTAAAAGATCTAGGTGGCCACGGCTTCACGAGACTTGCTTCAAGCGAAGCGCCCCATGAGGGCGAAGGACACCGGTTTGGGCACCATGGCAGCCAGGCGGCCAGTCTGGTGCGATCATTCACCACGCGTCTGGGCTCGCGATCGACGGCGCCGAAACCTCCAGGAGCTGCCCAGAACACAGACAACGGAGAAGGAAGCAGCAGCCACAAGATCGATACCCGCGACGTGCACAGTGTGGGATTTGATGGAGTTTACGAAGTCCCGCCACCCGAACAGTATCGCGGTGGCGTGCTGAGCCAGCTCCTGAAGCTCCAGAAGCAGCCCCTGGACTATCTCCCGGGAGGTCACGGGCGAAATTGGAGTACTTCAACACTTAACATGACGGATGAGCCCGCGTCGCGTGGCAGAAGGCAAGGTCGCTCAGACGGCTCCCGCAAAAGTAGCCGCAGCCGAAGTGAGGGCGGATCAGGCGCGGCGACGCCCAACCAAAAGAAGGCCAAGTGGTACAACCACCAGAGCAAGTCCTCTGAGACCTTGGGAAACCTCATCTTGGCCTCCAACATCCTGGCCAACCCCAACACGCCACTCAAGGGAGACGAGATGGGCTCCCCCAAGCACAAGAAGGGGAAGCGGAAAGGCAGCGGGAGTGCCAATCGCCTGTCGGCCTTTATGCAAAAGGAGGAAGCTCGCATCACCGTCCACATTGCGGAGACGCTGTTTCGCCAGGACTACATTGTCAAGCTGTGTCGTGCCCTCATGCTGTACGGTGCGCCCACGCATCGTCTCGAGGAAATGCTGTCCATGACAGCGCGGGCCCTGGAGATCGACAGCCAGTTTCTCTACTTGCCAGGGTGCATGATCATCTCGTTTGACGATCGATCCACCCACACGACCGAAGTGCGCATTGTACGGAGCAACCAGGGTATCGACCTGGGGAAGCTCAAGGACATTCACCTCGTCTACAAGGAAGTCATGCACGACGTGATTGGCGTGGAGGAGGGAGCCGAGCGCCTGGATGATATTATCAAACAGCCCGACAAGTTCAACGTGTGGTTGCGCGTCCTCGTGCACGGCCTGACTTCGGTGTCAGCAGCCCCTTTCTCATTCAAGGCACGTCTCATTGACCTGCCTCTCATCTTTTGCTTTGGATGTCTCGTTGGCTTTCTGCAGCTCATCGTGTCTGCCAAGAACAGCCTGTATAGCAACGTCTTCGAAGTCAGCGCCGTCGTCGCCGTGAGCTTCATGGCTCGGGCGTTCGGGTCGATCCGTGGCGGCAATCTGTTCTGTTTCTCCGCCCTGGCGCAGGCGGGCATTGTCATGCTGCTGCCCGGCTTCATGGTCCTCTGCTCGTCTCTCGAGATTCAGTCGCGTGCCATAGTTCCTGGATCCATCCGGATCGTCTACGCCATCATTTACTCGTTGCTCCTGGGCTTCGGTATCACGGTGGGAGCATCCATCTGGGGCCTTTTTGACCCCAACGCTACGTCGGACACGGTGTGCCACGATCCCATGGATCCTTACCTGGCTTTTGCCTTTGTGCCGCCATTTGTCCTCTGCATCAGCATCCTCTATCAGGCGAAGTGGAAGCAGATGCCGGTCATGTTGGTCGTTGCTTTTGCCGGGTACATTGTCAACTTCTTCAGCAGTCGCAAGTTTGCCGCGTCGCCCGCCATTGCCAACACCCTCGGAGCCTTGGCCGTCGGTCTGCTTGCCAACCTCTGGTCACGCCTTAGACATGGCGTAGCCGCCGCCACGCTCATTCCCGCCATATTCACCCAGGTTCCCGGTGGCCTGGCCTCCTCGGGGGGCCTGGTGAGCGGCATCAGCACGGCCAACATGTTGACGGGCAGCAACAGCACGAGCGCGCAAGCCAGCCAGGACTACAACAACACGGCCGTCTTCAACGTGGCGGCATCAATGATTCAAATCGCAATTGGCATAGCAGTCGGTCTTTTCTTGAGCGCATTGATTGTTTATCCATTTGGGAAAAGGCGCAGTGGGCTGTTTAGTTTTTGATTGCATTGCATGGGCGGAAAAGTCACACTTTAGAGTATGGGAGCATGGTAGCATTCAGCATGGTTTGAAAGGAGGAAAAAGAGAGCCACGCGCTCCGGCATAATACAGAGAATCATTGCAGACCGGTGTAAAGTGTCGTCTCTGTTCTCCCCACGATATAGCCGTGATGACTTGACGGGGCCCATGACTGGATCTTTTCACTGCAGACCTGAGCGAAGATGTACAGCATCCGGTCCATCCCGTCAAAGGCGCAACCGCGCAGGTTCACACTGACCACCTCATCCCTTGTGCATGTCAGCTTGAATTACCCTCAGTGTGAAACAAAGGAAGCTCACACACTATAGCCCAGTGCCGTGTACGGGCTCGCTCCACCACCAAGCACACCACAGCAAGATGGAAGGCGTATGAGTAGGAACTCATAGATGCCTCTCTCAATGTATCTGCATAGGCACCAAGAGTGCCTGTGGTGCTCTGACCTTGATCTGATTGGCGACCCAGGCCTGCATCCGTTCCACCTGTGTCGTCGAGTACTGCACGGCGTCGTGGAACTCGGCGTCCCAGATCGCTTGGCTGACGGGGTTCAAGGCTATCAGACCAGTTTCCATGTGGGACAGGTAATTCTGAAACGCGCGCAGTGCACCAAGGACAGCAATGGGCCCGCGTTCGCTGCTGGTGCTGGTGCTGTTATTGGGCGGAAACAGCGTGTCGCGTAGGACATGCGCAGAGTGCCGGGCGTGCGTCTTGTCCTCGCCAAACTTCTGGACATGCGGCTGCAGGCGCTCGCGGATGCGGGTCGCAATACGGCGGAGAACGCGTGTGCCCGAGTGTGTCTCTGGATCGTCTACGAAATGCGGCAAGGCGTTGTCGCAGACATCGCGCAGGAGTACGATGGCTTCATAGGTCTCGCCGAGCCACTGGTCCAGCTGGCGCTCGCGATGGGCGAGAGGGCTCCTGGTCGTGCTGAACACGACGGCATCGTTCTTCTGGATTTTGGCTACGGCTTTGGAGTGCTGCTCCTTGATAAAGGGCTCAATCGTGCCGCTTGTCGACGAGCGAGAAGCTGGGAGCGTGGCGATGCTCACTGCACCAGCCTTGAAAGTCGGCTGCTTCGAGACGGGATCCCACTCGGCTTTTATGAGTCTTGCGTTAGTCTTGGGTTGCGGGAAGATGGCCAGGGATCCATACCGATGGTTAACTCGTTGGCCGCGCGGGCTCTTCCGTCCGCCGAATCCCAGTATCCAAAGTGGAAGGGGATGAATGTCTGGCCCTGTGCGATTCTTCCCACCTTGGCTTTGATCTCGATGGCCCCCCTGCGTGATTTCACAACAATCATCTCTCCATCTTGGATATGGTACTTGTTGGCATCCTTTTCGGAAATTCTGATTTCTGGCTCAGGACATGCCTCTTGCAGTGCCGTCCTCCCCGTCTTCGTCCGCGTGTGGAAGTGGTGGACGTTTCGGCCCGTGGAGAGCCGCAGTGGAAATTCTTCATCGGGGCTCTCGTAGGAGGGCACGTAGTGGCAGCACTTGAGAATGGCCCGTCCAGCTGGGTTCAGCTTCTTGTAGTACTCCTTTGAGTATGGGACCCCTGTCTCCAGGTCATGCCCAAAGCTTTCGCAAGCGTCAATGTCGGTGAAGAAGACGGCATCGTGGAATAAGCGCTCCGCGCCAGTGGGATGGGCAGAATTGCACGGCCACTGGATCCCCGACCCCCCGGTCAGCTTCTCGTACGATAGACCCGTGTAGTCGCAGGGTCTGCCTGCTGAGAGGCGCTTCCAGGCCTCGAACACCTCCTCAGGTGTACTCCACGGCATAAGGTCACCACCGTCCTTGTTTCGGAACCCCATTCTTCGACTGTAGTCTAGGAAGATGTCGAGATCAGATCGCGCCTCCCCAGGAGGCTCGACTGCTTTATGCGAGAGATGCACCGTCCGATCAACGTTGGTGAAGCATCCGGTCTTCTCGCCCCATTGCGCGGCTGGCAGGACAACATCCGCCACGGCAGCCGTCTCAGTCATGTAAATGTCCTGGCAGACAACGAAAAGATCGGGCTTGGTGAAAATGTCTCTCACCTTGGGCAGATCCGGCAGGCTGACAAGAGGATTGGTGCCGGAGACCCAGACCATCTGGATGGACCCTGTCTCCATGTACTTCAGCATGTTCTCGATGTGCGTTGGCTCGTTCCAATGCGGCACGCGATTCAGGTCAATGTTCCACAGCTCTGCCAGTTCTGCCATGTGCACAGGATTCTGGTGATTCCTGAATCCAGGGTACTCTCCATCGCAGCCAGCTTCTCGGTTATTCTGGGCCGTTGGCTGGCCGTTCATTTGCAAGACGCCGCTCCCAGGCTTACCCAACAGGCCGCGCAACAGGTTGATGTTGTTGATCTGGCACGCGCTGGCGGTAGCTTGGTTGGACTGGTAGACTCCTTGCAGCGCTGTGGAAAGCAGGCTTTCTGTGGTCCCGAGAACATGCGCCGCGGCTTCTAGCTGCTCTGCTGGCACGCCCGTGATGTCCTCGACTCTTGCCGGGGTATAAGCCGACACAACGTCGCGGAGATCATCGAGCCCAATCACATGCTTGGATACATAGTCGTCGTTGATCCAACCATGCTTGAACATCAGATGCTGGATTCCATTGAGCAACGCGAGGTTTGTGCCGATTTTTGGGGCGAGGTGAATGGTGGCCTTGGACGCAGTCTCGGAGAGACGTGGATCTATGACAATAATCTTGGGAGGATTGGGTCCGTGCAGCCGGTCGAGTGACCTCGACCACAAGACTGTCTGGGTAGAAGCCATGTTATGGCCAACTAAGAGGATACAGTCTGTGGAGTCGATATCGGTATATGAACCTGGCTGACCATCGGAGCCAAACGACTCTCGCATAGATGCAGCCGCGGTAGCGGTGCACAACCGCGTGTTGCCGTCCCTTGAGCCTTGATGTCAGTACTTGCAGGCTGTTGATCGGGAATAGCTCACATGTGAAGCGTGTTGAGGCCAGCTTTGCCAACGAGAGCGAGAGCATAGTACTCCTCGAGGAACAACTGTCCGCTCGTGTAAAATGCAATACTGTGAGCCGTCAAGCTTCTTATGAGTTCTTTTGAGTTGTCGACAATGAGCTGCATTGCTTCTTCCCACGATGCTCTCTCCAGCGTCCCATTTCTGCGGATCATGGGGTGCGTGAGCCTGTCCCTGTTATGGATCGCCTTCCAACTGTTACAAGACAGTGTCAAATGTCAGCATGTATCATTAGGAAAGCGAGATCACAGTACAGGCCATCTTACCCGTTCAGCCCCTTGGGACCCAATCTCCCTTTGTTGACGCGATCGGTGGCGCGGCCACGCACGCCCACGACCTTGCCATCCTTGACGCCAATGTCTAGACCACAGCCGTTGCTGATTTGTATTAGTGCTGAGTTTTTCACAAAGGCAGATGCCAATGTGCGGCGATGTGGCTGACGTACCTGCACAAGACACAGGCGCTCTGGACCCATTTCTCTGGCTCCTCGTCGCAAGCACTGTCCACCCGCGTAGGCCATTCGTGCTTGTATGGCGTTCTCGGACCCCAAATGTCTTCGATGGAGTTTCTGGAGCGCAATGCTGGCGTAGAATACGAAGAGTCCATTGCGCGATGACCTCAACGGTGCCTGTTGGCTGAACCTTGAACAGATCAGGTGCCTGTGATGAGCGTGAGTTTGTGAGACGAGTAGAATATTCCCATTCCCGCCATCCAAATACTTCACGGCACCAGGTACGATGGAAGGCAGCTAACGTATTCTTACGTGGAGATGCATTTCATTCTGTCATGCGCAGCTACGTCTCCGGTACGCCAGAGTGACGTCGCTGTAGCATTGTTCCGCGGAGACGTGATTTCAAGTCGACCGTGTACGCGCTTTACCAGTACCTTGGTCTTGTTAAGAGCTGTGAAAGTTTGTAGCTTCATCAAAAAAAAGTCGCGATTATTGCTCATTCGCAGGCGCATCGTGACTTTGCGGCTGCGTCGCCCCCAACCCCAGCTCACCTCCAACATGGCCCGATCATACACGTCTGCCCTTACAGAGATTTACGCAGCAGCCAAAGCCGTGAAAGATAGTCGAGATCCATCCCAGATCCATGAACAAGTGGCCCTGGAGGATGCAGTGGGCCGCGTCGTGGTAGGGAACCACGGGAGCCCCATCACCACTCCCGAGTTCGACACATCTGCCATGGACGGGTATGCGCTCAGGTCAGAAGCGACTAATCACGCCTCGACCGAATCACCTGTTCGGTTTCGCGTCGTCGGGACAATCGCAGCCGGAGATGACCCTTCCTTTGCTTCAGCTGAGCAGAGCATGTGGGTCGTAAGGGATGGGGTTGAACCCTGCGTGGAGATCATGACGGGTGCTAGATTTCCATGCACAGGAGCTGGCGCGGCATTGGATGCATGTGTCAAGGCGGAAGATGCCACTGTAATGACCACAGCGAGCCCCAAGGATCCCGGGATATGGAAATCTTCGCCACACTCTGAGACCTGCATTACTATTGCCAAGCCAGTGCGTGCGCACGCCCATCGCCGCTTCTCCGGAGAAGACATCCAGAAGGGCCAGATGATACTACAAGATGGCCAGCTCATTGGTGCCTCTCATCTCATGCCTCTCTCGTCAGTAGGTATCAACCACGTACGGGTGCGCAAGAAGCCGAGGATCTGCATTTGGTCCACGGGGAATGAATTGTCGTCTGGCTCATCGCGCATTCGCGACGTGAATGGAGCGTTTCTTGCTGCCGCAAGCCGACAACTGGGCGCGAGTGCCGCTGTCCTACCGACACTCGAAGACAATGTGGAAGTCATGGCCGACGAGATCAAGAGCCAGCTCATAAATCAACCGGCAGATATCTTTCTCACTAGCGGCGGGGTCTCTGTGGGCAAATTCGACTGTATACGGAAGGCTCTTGAACTTCTGGGCGCCACCATTGTATTTCATGGCCTGCACATCCGTCCTGGGCATCCCGTTCTGTTTGCGTTGCTGCCATCGTCTCAAGGCAAAGTGGCCTTTTTCGGACTGCCAGGAAACCCTGGGGCGGCTGCCGCTTGTTTTCGCTTCTTGGTGACTCCGTACGTGCGACGCCTTCTGGGCCGGGACGTGGAGCAGCCGCTGTTTGCTAAGCTTTCGAGCTCCGGATCAACAACTGCCGGGCACCTCGGGAGTGTCCGTGACTGTGCGCGTGTTGCGCCAGGCCGAGATTGTTTTCGCCCCGGACTCTTGCAAATGAGTGAGAGTGGCGAGAACGTGGTTGTAGAACTGGGCAAGCAGCAGGGTTCAGCCCAGCTGGCGCCATTCATCACGGCCAATTGCTGGATACACTTTAAAGCGGGAGAGGGAAAGTCAACAAGACGGGTTGTGGATTGTTATCCGATGCTGGCTGGCGATGTACATGAAGCTAGCGACACCAGGGCCGCGTGTTAGGAGGCCTCGTGTGGCTTTTCGCCGCCGCAAAGGACATGCAACTCTGCAAGTGCAGCCTTCCATTCCGACTCTGTGTTGACATTCGACAACAGCATTGGGGAATCATGTTGGGGCACCACGCACAGTCCCCCCAAGTCCCGCACCGCTTTGCTTGGTCCCAATATTCCCTTCTTGCAATTCTCTTCGAGATGGCTTAGTGCCTCTGGGCTCCAGATCCCCAGAATAGGCTCGCAGAATCCATCGGGATTGCGGAAACAAGTGATGGGCGGAGTATACATAGATCGCAGCTGCATCAAGGCCTCGGCTGTGACAAATGGATAGTCGCAAGCGACGACAAGCCATGTGCGATCTGGGTGGGTGTGAAATGCAGCCAAAAGCCCTGTAGCTGGTCCTGACGACTCTTTCATATCGTTTACCGTTGGATCGAATATGACCTTGATGCCGTCACAGGAGTCGTCAAGCCCCTTTGCGGTAGCCTTGCGCAAGCATTCGTCCATCTTGGAGTCACTTGCCAGTGAAATGTAAACCTCGGACGACTCTGGGCAAACCTGCCGTAGTATCTCAACCTGTTTTTGATACAAAGGTCGCCCGTCTGGCATCTCCAAGAGGTGTTTCGGAGACCCCATTCTGGTCGATTTGCCACCGGCGAGCAGTAACGGCGTGAGTTTCTGGCGTCGTGGATACGCCATTCTCGAAGGAAACGCGGGAGCTGCCTGGAACAATCGACTGACTCCGCTGGTGTATGAGATGTCAGGAGTGATCAGAAGCTCTTATGCAGGCGATGTGGCAGTGAGGGGAACGTGGATGCGTTAACGACGTCTCTTGACGTCACAGCCACATCGTACTAAGAGCAAGGCCATGAAAGATGCCCGGGTACCTTGTCCAACAGTGTCGCGGCCTTCCGGACTAGCCCGTGTGACGGTTTGTGTAAGCGAGTTGGTCCTGCATACGCCTCGAGCACTTGACCACAAACTTTCAACATTCTTTTTCATAGAAACCAAAACTTAGAACGCTATATCACATATGAAATCTTCATTCAAATATTCCGCTGTGCGGCGAATGTCTTTGTGCCCCGTTTGTAGTACTTGACCCGTCAATACAAAATCTCATCACAACGACAGCTGGTCTCATATTAAAGCCTCGACAAGACCTAATGCCTGGTTAACAGCAGCTGCAGCCTAGAATCGTTTTTATAGCGTTGCAATGCAGCCAACTTCCACTCATTCCATTCCAAGCCCTCGTCCACCCCCACAGCGTCCCGAAGCCCTCGAAAGGGGCCTAGGAATCCGTCCCAGTCCGCAAGATCATATCCGCAGCAGAAAGCGAACCTATGCTGTAACCGACCGTTCCAAACAAAACGGGCCAGATCTGGGCGACCCTTTTCTTCAAGAAGGCGTGCCAAAACAGCCTCGTCGTCACCCAGGCTGTTCTTACCGCGGTAGAAGTCTGCAACGGGTAAAAAGCCAATGGGAGAGTTAAAGGCATGCGCGGGCGAAGCAGTGTGAGCCCACTCCCAATCGATAATGCCAGTGATGTTGAAATGCTCATCCACCAGAATATGGTCTCCCTTGTCGTCTGCGTGCTTCAGATAGAACTTGTCGTCATCATGGCCCCAAGGCAACACGCGCGGCACCAAGTCAAGGAGATATCGATGGGTCAAGTAGGCATCCACTGCTTGCTGCGAGTACATCTCCTCTCGAACAATTAAATCCAAGATGAGTCGGATTGAGGACATGTGGTATTCTTCCAAAGAGGTCAATGGCCCAATGGTCTGCATTTCGGATTGCACAAAGTCGGTGAGTGATTCTTGAGCAAATGCGCCAACCTGAGACCTGCCAGGGATATCAAGAGACCCGAGAAGGTCAAAAGGGTATTTGTGGAGCTCAACAAATGTATCCGCAAGTTGGTCCATAACCTTCTTCCTTTGTTCTGGAGCTGCAATGGACCATCGTAAAGATTTGCCGGGTAACTTCTCCATCAGAATGAAACCGACTCCCACAGGGTCGCCAGAATGCTCAAGCGCAAAATCGTTAACCTTTGGAGCGGGAACTCCAGTCTGCTCCAAAAACATCAGAGTTGCCACCTCACTCTGGACGATATAATCTCGCAATGCTTTCGGAGGGGACGTGGCATTGAACCTGCGGATGCGGGCGATCCATATGATTCCATCATCGAAACGAACTTCGATATGATAGTTCATACCGCCCATCACAGAAATTCGTGTCGCTCTGTCATACTTGAGTGGAGGGATAGAGCAAGGTATGCCTTGGCGTAGATGACTAGCTCGCGCCTCAAGGGCGTGGGTATTGATCTCCTCGATCAGCCTTGAGATCTCACGCCTTTCGGCATCCCGGGCTGCAGGTTCGTAAGCGTCCGCTTCCTGACAGTGGACGGGTTAGCGGAAGGTGCGCTGATCGAGGAAATGAACTAACCTCCCACCGGGGACAGGTGTGAAACTCAGGTTTAAGATGGTTGGAGCATAAATGACGGTTGCAGAGCACGCAATCGCCCAGAGTGCGGACAGCTGGTCTGTGGCAGCTCTCGAAATCACAAGCCCACAAAGGCATTGTCGAGAAGTGCTCAGAGTGCCAAAAATGAGAGGAGGAGCTCTGCCGCAGGAAGATAGATTACCTGGACGCGGGACCGTGAGGCAGACTCGTCGGCGCAACAGGAGGCGCAACTGTGGGGCTCAGTCTTGACCAGTGACATGACGCCGTGAATTGGGGGTCACGGTGAGGAAATGATGGAGATGAGAGAGAGGAATTCATGCGAGGTCAGCATGAGTGCTACCTGCAAGACTCAGTACAAGGGATAACACGAAAGGATTAATGATCGGAGAGGCGAGAACGACACGTGTGGAACATGGTGTATGAGAGGATGATAGGGGATTACATGTCTCTTTTTCGTCGACGCTCATTAATGATAAGTTACTTATGATATGATGTTGGTGATAATGATAGAGCAGCGTCAATATGGCGGTCCTACCAGTCAACCAAGACCAGACACTGCGCCTGCCGGAGACAAGTGACCTCTGAGAACGTACCTTTCCAGCAGCGATCCTTGTGCACAGACGTCGTCCGATGCCATTTCCTTTATTGATTTAGCAACTGCTGGAGAAAAATATTTAGGCTTCTAAGTTCATCTGATAAAGGTTCTACCTGCAACGTCTTGGGACACAACTAGCATGACTGAGGAACTAGCACGAGTGCCGCCGTGTGAATTCGGCAGTAAATGCTCAAGACAGAGTTGTCCACGCCAACACGAGTACTCTAGATGTCTGGCAACAATTTTTAATGGAAAATACCGCACAAGTGCCGCGTGAACAAAGCACGCGGATCCCAAGGTGAAGATGCACGCGACGAAACAATCAGCACAAAACGTCTTGTGGTCAAGCCGTGTGATGAAACACTGAATTACCAACCGATTGAACAGAAATAAAGGAGCCATGGATCTAAGTCAAGCTGCATAAAAATTCTGTCGTTTCGTCCAAAGTTGATGTGGAGTTCGAGATACCTGGCCAAGAACCAGCTGCGCATACATGAGCACCAAGGGTACATGGTACACCAGCTTCAAGCGCACTTTATGCCTGAATGTGGCTTGCAAGCTTGCTCCAGGCCGTTTGATGGAGGCGAGGCAGACAAGAGTACGGCAAGGAGATTTTCGGCCTAATTGAGCATCTGCAGCTAGCCATGATCCCATATCTCGTCGCAATGGGGTGGTGAATATCCGTCCTTCCGCAATACTCCCCAAACGATGACAAATTGAAAGTCACCAAAAATACCTTTTGGGTACGGACAACTTCTTGCGCTCCTGAAACGGCAAAAGAACAGGCGAGAACGGCCGGATAGGCTAATGCGTGCCTGTCTAAAGTCGGGCACCTTGAGATGTCGTCGACATTTCTGGGTATCTTCTTGCATGACATCTCGTCCACGAGCCGCCTCCACATGCCTCCCCCGTATTTAACTCGAAAATGCAAGGGCAGGGCTTCTCTGAGGTTGACCTATCCGCTCCCTGACTCAGCACCGCACCGGTCACTCTGGAGCGCGTTGCCACATCCATCAACGGACCGTCGGTATTCTGTTGCAGGCGAGGTTGCTGCATCTAGATGATTGGAGAAGCTGAGTTGGAATGGTAGCGCACACACGGCCCAATCCAAATCCTCCCCTAGAGCTGACAAAGAGTGAATCGGCGAGTACAAAGACCTGGCCCATGGTGGTCTGGGAAGATCGTGAGCCAGTGCCGCAAGGGGTCGCCATACACACCGCGCATAGAAGCGCACAGAGACTTCTCTTTATAGAACTGCTTTCTCAGCTAGGATTTCGAAGCAGAGTCCGTCAGGTGGCATGTGTGTGCTGCGCGAAGACCCAGTTCCCCTGTGCGGGCCAGACGAACCTGCCCTATTTTGAAGCACAGATACTCCTTGGCGAGACAGACTGCATTAAAAACGCATACAGAGCACGTATTCCCATTGGTGCTGTGCAAATAGCCCGGCCGTGTCCCCTGTGTGTGTGTCCCATTTCGTAATCTCCGAAGGAGAATGGAACCAATGCCTCAAGGGGCAGATCCGAGAGTCCCCATCGGTGTATCGGATCAGGCAACCCCTGATCAAACCAAACTTCAGGTACGAGGCACAGGGGGTCTGCCGCTGCGGTTCTCTGGGTCATGGGTGCGTACTGCGTACTTGAGGCCCGCACAACGAACAGGAGCCCCGTCTGCTCGCCACCACGAGCTGTTCACGCTTTCCCTCGCGTCATCGGGTCATATCAGAGAACTGGTCCGTTATTCGTTATTTTACATTTATCATGAAAAGAGACGGCCGCCTTGGAGGAACCGCCCCTTTCTGGCTTCCCCATGACCCTCCTCCTTTGTCGCATCATCTAGGAGCAGACATTGCGACCCAGCACATCACAGCAGACGCCCAGTGCGCGCTCGGCCGCGCGGTCAACACACGCGTCCATCTCCCTCGACGGAGCGCCCCGGAGGAGGCTAGCAATGTTGGCCTCAGCGCAGGCCAAGAAGAGCAGCTCGCGCTTGCTGTGCATGCCCCTCGACACGTGAACGCGCCGCTCAAAGACCGAGACGGTGTCGCGCACAATGTGATGGCGGTGCTGCCAGCCGGCGCCGTCCGTGGCGGGGAAGCTGTAGTCCTCCAGCTCAGCGAGGAGGTCGAGACACATGCTGACGGCCGAGTCGCGCTGGACGCGGCCGAGGTAGCCCTCACCAAAGACGCGAAGCGCGACGCAGGCATCGGCCTTTCCCTCAGTGAGCGTGGACAGCGGGCGGTGCGCCGCGGCCGTCGTCCCCAAGGCGAATAGGGGAGGATAGCCCAGCATGCGCGCGGCCACCTCGGTGCGCATCTTGCGGCGATATTGCGCGGTGGCATGGTCCACGTCTGCGTGGACCCCTTCGACGAGGGCCTGGACAAATGGACGTGTGTAGGTCTGCAGCAGCTGGATCTGGAAGTCGCTCGGCCTGGTGGGCAGGGCACGCAGGACGTCAAGGTTGGAGCCGCATGCTGAGCCGAGGCGCTTGGCGAGCTCGTGGATCTCCCCGTCCGATTTGGACGCACCTGGGGAATGGACGAGGCGGAGGCAGTGCAGACGCAGCCGCTGGGTCTGGCAGAGGAGGACCAAGATCGTCGAGGGTGTCAGATCGCTGCTGCCCGGCGGGATGCCGGCCGCCGGCGCATCCTCGAGGCCCTCTTCGGATATGTCGGAGGGTGGAAGACAGTCGTAGCTCTCTGGCGCCAGGGGCGCGGGCAGACCCTCGTCCAGACTCGTCTGCAGAGACAGCTCGACCATGGTGGCCCACAGGCGTCGGCGGATTTCCACCTCGTGCCTCGACATGTTGGGGTTTCGGATGAGGGGGTCGCGATGCAGGCCCATCTGCGTGCCGATGCGTGCGAGGCAGTAGTCGCCAGGCGGCACGAGGATGCCCGCCAACGCCGCGTCTTGCGAGTGAACGTGGCGCACTAGGCCAAGGAGGCTCAGGATTTGGGCTATGTGTAAGTCTGTCGTACGCTGAGTGGCTAGCGTACGACGCGTGAGCCACTGCTTGCTGTAGGAGATCCAGGCGCCCGCCTGCGTCTCCAGGTACGCGCGCTCCTCGGCTGGCCCGAACACGGACGGGCCCAGGGCACCGTCGAGAGTGAGGACGGCCACGGAGCCGAGGGCTAGCACGACAGCAAGCTGGCACGCCAGCGGCTCGTCCGTTTCGATGGACCGCGAGGGCGAGGGCTGGCGCCAGAACTGGTCGTACTCGGCCTGGAAGGTCGGGAGATGGAGGATGCGGAGGACCCGCTCGAAATTCTGAAAGTAGGCCTTGACGAGCACGTCACAGGCGGCGCGAGGCGGCAGGATGTCCCTTGCGCAGCCGACGGCACGGTAGCTGCTGAAGCACGGGCGCCTCCTGTGCTGGCTCCTCTCGAGCATGGTGAACTGATTCATTAGGGGCCGCAGACGCTCCTGATCGGGCCCAAGGACGTTTGCGTGGCCGCCAAACGCGACCGAGAGGAGCTTGAGTCGCGGGACTCGCTCGAGGATCTCCTCCCAGTCACTTTGGTCGTCGACGGAGTCGTGGTCGAGCTGGTGGTCGAGCTCGGGCGTCTCGAGGCCGCAGCCCAGCGGAGAGCAGGCGGAGACAGACGACGAGCCAAGGGAAGACGACAAGTACGACGGGCTGGGGCTAGACGACGTGTTTGACACGCTGTCGGCAAAGGAGGACAAGCTAGTTGCGTGAGTGAGTGCGGGCGACGGCATGCGCAGGTTGACCGGGCTCAAGGGACCGTCCGCGACCAGGCCACGGTCTGCCGCGAGGGGAAAAAAGTTTGTCATGCCGGTATCGAGCAGGCACGCGACGCTGGGACTGACGTCGCCAACGCGAAAGGCGCCCACGCCCGGCATCATGGGCGTGGAGAAGGGCGGAGGGACGCCGTCGCTGGGCGTCTGGGCCCCGGAGAGGCGGCTCTCGAAAAAAGGGCTCGCGACATACTCGCACGCGCGCTTGGTGGTCTTCCACAGGGGCCACAGGGCGCGTGGCCGTCGCAGCGAATCTTGCGGCGACGACACTCGCCACACGCGGTGGCGGGACGACGACGCTTCCACGCAGGGCCAAGGGCGGCGCTGCTACTCGTCGACATGGTAGTCTCGGGGGCTCGGGTGTCAGGGCGTCCTGTGGTGTGGTGTCAAAGGGGCAGTGGGAACGAAGCTGAAGGAGATACTGCCTCTTGCTGTCGTGCCAGGCCGGGCGGGATGATACGTCTGTCGTCTCGTCTGTGCCGTCCGCCAGATGGTCGACGGCGGGGAACTCGCCGAAACGCGGCAGCCCGCGAGGCAGGAAACTCTCTGTATATCTGCCTCTCTGGCTTTCTTTCTGGCTATCTGTCAGAATTGGTGGCTGGCTGCGTGGCTTTGTGCCCTGGACAGCCGGACGTGAGCACTGCGCCGCGTGGATACTGGGGGCGAGATGCACTATGCACACAAGCAACACGTTTCCACGGACAGTTTCCAGAACAGGTTGCCGTGTGCAGGGCAGCAGGGCAGCAGGGCTGGGGACAGAAGACAAGACCCCGTCAGTGGGCTGGCTAGGGTGATCTGGTGGGCCGTTTATCTGCCGTGCCGCCTTGGTCGTGGACGCGATTGTGGTCGTGCTTGGTTGCTTGAGATCTGTAAAGGCTAATTGATCATCCAGACGGTGCGACGGCCGTCCCCACCCCCCCTGGCTCAGTACCCTGTGCTTGTCCGTCTTTATCCGTCCAGAAGGGACGCCTCAACTGCCGTCGCGCATGTGTGCAGTGCGTGGGTGCGCGCAGGCAGTGGTACCGCTGAAACGTACGCCAGGCGCCGGCTAGGAGCCCTCGTGCGAGGCTTGGCCAGATCCTGCGCTGGATTCATTATCCTGGTCAGCAGGAGACTCGAACTGGGGGACGTGCTATAGTATGCGCACATATATGGCCACGCGCCGTCGCGTGGCTATCGCATGCGACCGCTGGCGTTTGTGGGACACGGAAGACGTGGTGCACATGGGGCCGCCTATTCGAGTCGAGTCGAGTCGAGTCGAGTCGAGCCGAGCCGAGTCTCCCTCAAGCCCCTCTCCCAAGGCCTCATGGCAGCGACACGTACTTTCGACGGGCGGCCGTATGATGATCATGGATGGTGGATGGATGGGTATGGGGCGAACGCGCCGTCGTCAAGATTGACACTGCACTTTTGCGGTGCTTCGGTGAGCCATCAATGGGGCCAAGAGGGGAGCGGAGACATGGATGTCATGCTGGCGCTAGCGTGGCTCCACTGTCGCTGCTACGTACCACCGCTTGCAGCTTGAGGTGGCCTTGCAAGCGCCCCGACTGAGGGCTGCAGGAGCCCTCAGTCCTGGGATTCAGGGTCTCGACACCCCAGTCCAGAAGCCGCGCGCTAGGCTGGCACTGCCGTGGGGTGGGAGGCGCGCTCCCTGGCCGCCCGCACAGAATGCAGCCTGGGACACCGACCCCTGGCGCCCACTCCTCCATCAGCGTCCACGACACACATGGGCGGCATGGCTGGCCCCCGCCTGAAACGAGCGCAATCGCCCCCGTCCGGCTTTCGCCATGGAATGGACTCGTCGCTGGCTATCGCTACGTAGTTGAGCCTGCAAGGAACAGAGATACATCACGCTCGGCACACGGATCACCCAATGAGGCCTCCTCGCCATCTCCAAAGCTGGCCTGCTGCTGACGGGCAGAGGGTGCGTCATGCCGCCACTCCTCAGCGACGGCAGGTGCGCGCCCAATTCCTCTTGGCTCGAGGTGCGGAGGCTCTGACCGCGATACACCTACCAGATAAGGACCAGCAGCTTGTGTGCAAGCAATAAGTACTTACTGACCAATGTGGGCCGGACGGTGCCCACTTCACCTCCCTCCGCAAGAACCCAGTGCCGCACGTCCCATGCAAGTCTTGCCCAAGCTGCGTCAATCCCATGATTCGTCCCTCTGCCCCCATGACTGCGCACAAGCTTGCGTGCGCAGTGACACCACCGCCGACGCAGAATCACCACGTTTCGACTGCACACCGTCGCAGACTCGCCGCTCCAAGCCCGCTAGGCCCGAAGAGTGCCGAACACCCACTTCGGTTCCTTCCGGCCCCGATGCCAGATGGTGGGCTCGTTCGGGAAGAAAAGGGGGGGAAGGGGGCAGGAGGAAGGGGCCGCCTTGGTTCTTGGGGTCCAGATCTCCCATCTACGTAGCACCACCCACCATCACCATCTGCTGGCGACGGCCAAGCGCCCTGTTCGTCATAGGTCGACTCTGATATACGTCTCGTTTTGTACGCCGAAAGCCCGCCGTCACATTGCACTCTTCAGTGTCCTGCTGCGTGCTGGACGAGTGCTTGCTCGCTGGGATGGGATGGCGGGCTCAGCTATTCCCGACCAAGCCCGCCTTGGCTGGTCTTCCAACACATTTTGCTCACGCAAAGAGCCCCAGTTCCCCCGCCGGCGTCGTGTTCGTGTTCGCTCACAAGTCGCACGTATGATACGTGCAGTAAATGGCCTTTTTGTGGTGGATACGGTACTCCCGGCATCCGCCAGCGTGCGCACTGTGCGCCCTGCGCTTTCCTGCTGGGCACCTGGCAGTTTGAACTGGGAGTCTGGGAGTTCGGGTTCACTTCCGATCCCTGGCCAGGCCGATCCCTGCCTGCCAGTGGGTGCCGCTTCCACTCGAAATCCTGCCAGGGCCCGCGGCTGCACACCACACCGGCGGTGTTGCCGCCACCACGCCACAAGCGGCCCAGCGCTCAGCGCGTCAAGAGGACGGAGAATCCTTCTGCAGGTCATACACCGCTATGTTGCGCAAAGCCGCTTTATCAGACATGCAATTTCGCGGAAAATCCATTCTGCTGATCGGACCTGCAGGGTCTCCAGCATCTCATGTCATGACTCTCGACGAGTCGACCGTGAGATGCGCGCCAACAAGCTGGAGTGCAGGCGCGCCAGATACAACCCAGCACGATGGACGACCCGATCCTACCACGTGCGTCAAGGACTTGGAGCACGCTTCATCATGGTCAATGACTCGTGTGACGAGAACTCCAGGAGCACCGTCGACTCCTGCTTCGACTGGTTTGCCCTGCTGCCTCCCAGAAGGACGACCGGACCCTTTACGGTGCGTTCGTCTTTCGGCTCCCCTTTACCCTGCCCCTGGAGACCTGATATGAGCCCCGCGAGACCATGCTGAGATTATCGGCAGCGACCTCCCGCGGGTCTAATTCTATGGCCTCTTGTGGGTTGATCATCAAGGAAATAGGGTAGGTCGCTGGAAGCGTACGTGCTCATGTTGCGTACAATGAATGGGGCAATGCCGAGATCCAAAAGAGCGGGTCCGTTTTCAAGACACTTTATTTGGGTGGGACCCGACTCGCGCGCCCCTGCCCAAGGCCACCTGCAGGGCTTCGGACTCGTTCATTACAGTCCCCATCAGCTTTTCCTTTTCCCGAGAAACAGGACACTTGAGAACGCAAACGTACGGTAAGCAGCTCGTCGTCTCGCAGCAACGCCACCGAATAGGGTGACCCGGGGCAGACCCCGCCAGATTCCGGTCCACTGCCGCACTGGACACTGCTTTGGACGATGACTTGCACAACACCCCGGAATCCTACTTTTGGAAAAGTACTTGCTCGCCTTCAATAGGCTCGGATGTTATTTATGAAAAACAATATCATAAAAGAATGACCGCGTAGGTGTATGGCATAGCCAAAACCGGGCCAGGGGTGGCATGTCGAAAAGGCACCCTGCTGCACGTCAGCCACATGCTCGGTGAGCTGGACAGAGACCCTGCATACGAAAGACCTTGGGATTAACTGCCAACCAGCCTGCAGTAATACTGTAGAGTCGCACCGCAAGCCTTATGTGGCAGCATGTTTCGCAGCGCTTCATCGGCCATGCCCTCCAAGGTAGGGTCCAGGCCCACTTGGCCCAGGGGTTGCATGCATTGGACATGGAAAATAAATGACCAGGCAGCAGTCGAGTTCGGCCTCGGTCAGCTTCGTCACGGCGTTCCCGAGCTTCCAGAAATCTTGCCAAAGTACTTTGGGGGAAAGACATTCGGGGCGTGGCTTGTGCGTTGATACAGCATCACGCCAATCGACCTTTCGGGGACTGGACATAGCCTCGCCCTCATGTTCAACGTGCCTGATCCAAAAGTCCCCTGAGCTGCGCGAGGCACCACGCCTACTCTGTCAGCATGCCATCACGAAGGCATGTTTGATTTCGCACTCACGCTCACCGCGCGTGCATGCACGCTGAACGCTGTGACGCCCACCTGATGGATGATCCACGACAGGCGGACTCTTTTCGACTACAACGCGGCTCCTTTGCCATCCAGGTGTGTACTGCGGCGTCCTCGACCTCATGACGCCTTCTGAAGCCGCCCGTGACAAAGACAGGGACGTCTCTGAGCCACTGCCTCTTAGAGTGGGGTTTCACCGTCTCGCACGCTGCAGCCTTGTAAGCCTGGCGTACGAAAGAGCCGAGAGACGTGCAGGGTGTCTCCAGGATGCCCCCACTTACATGCAAATGACCCTCTCCTTCTTCTCTCATCCATGGCTTCAAGCTGTTCGAAGCGTGTGCGGTACTACTCATACCGCGACGTGTGGCATCGCTGGACTGACCAGAATACCAGCACCACCACAGAAGGACGGACAGACGGCGGCCCGAACGGCACGAATGACAGCGGCAGAGGGCCCCAAGTCGAGTCATGTATGTAAGCACTAGGAGCGAGAGTTTTTTTCTTCTGGACCAATTGTTGCTTGCCTGGCTGCGTGCATCAGGTACGGCCACCCTGCATGGTTCCACTGCATGGCGGGGTGGTATGCCGTGGCCGACTGCTCATCAGGGAGTGTTGAGTCGACTGTCAAGCACCCAGAGGCGTCCAAGAAACGATCAATCACTTGAACGTCTCTCGTGACCATCATGCCCCAGAGCTCTTGCGCCCAGTGTTTGATGTATATGGATGAGACGCGCTTCTGGCCGTTGTTGGATGATTGGGATGGCACGACCGCATTGGACTGGACGTTTGAAATGGTGATCATCCGGCGTAACTAAATGTGGATGGTCTAGGGATCTGCGGCTATCAAGATGCTGACGGCTGAATCTTTTCGATCTCCAGGACCGACTTTTCTGATGCTGACACGGGAAATTCGATAATGGGCAGCAGATTTCGGCAAACGCGAGGGACAAGATTCCCAGGGGAGAGACTCTGCAGTCTGGACCCAGCGTCGGGTGAACCCCCCCCGCGAGATTCCCGAGGCGTCGATCATTCTCCGTGGATACGTGTGGGTGCTATATGTACGTTTATCGAAAATAGGTTCGAATTCTCCGCGAGAAGGGATCATTGCCGCCAGTGATCTGTGCCCATGGGCATCTGCCCCTTGTGACAGCGACATGCAGTATACCCTCAGCTCTCCAACGCATGGTGCACAGACTCAAGGTGCGTGGTAGGGCTAGGCGAATGCGAAGAAGCATTCGCATCAGGCCGCCTGGTCCTCAATATGCACTCCTCTGCAGTGCCCGTAGTCGCGTCCACTGGGGCCTTTGGCAACTCCAGCATGGGGACGAGATGACCATCTTCGTCTCAAAAGCTAAGCCTGCATGAACAAACGAGTGACGAGCGGCAGAGCCACATACGGAACCATTGCACACATCGTGCAAGCCACATGGAGGCATATATCAGGCAAGTAAATTCCAGCGCTATCTGGGATATTGTGCCCGGCAGAACGTTCCATGTGCTGGCACGAGAATCTTTCAGACTGTTCCTCGCAGCTCAAGTAGACGCACGCAGGTGGAGTGACACGTCTTGCTTGCAGTCGGCATGGCCCATGAGACACAAGGGTGCCGTCCAAGGCCACGAAACGCAAGCATCAGGCCCAGTCAGCAAGAGAAACTCCAGAGCGTGAAGCTACACCCTTGATCGCCACGACGGACCAAGATGTCATGGATAATACCACAGAGCGCGCCTCCAGCGGAGCGGAAGCCTTTCCAGATACCATAGACCCTTCCTTGGCTAACGTACGTCCCCACGCACCTGCTCCCCGATACTGGATCCTGTTGCTAACATAGATAGATGCATTACGAGCCTTTCATCATGGACTTTGAAACACAAATGGGTCTATCGCCCTTTCCGACATCGTTCTCGGGACACAAGGTTGTTGGTAGTTTTGAGCCTGACGTCAAGGCAATGGACCCAGCGATATTCCAAGACGTTATGGACGGCCACTCACCGCTTGACATGCACACACCGTCTGGGATAGTTTCCCACAGCGACCTTGGCTCTTTGCAGACGCCGTCTTTGGCACCAGGGAGCCTCTTGTCGTCTAAAATACCGACGGCGGGCAGGAATACACCGGCAGATGAGCTGCCGCCGCCGGACTTTTCCAGCACAGCTTGTTATCAAACCCTGTCCAACCTCAACCTCCGCATCCTCGCCTCCACTGCCAAAACGGGACCCGCTTCCAACAACAGCGCGGTGATACTCAAAGACGTTGTCGGCTTCTCAGGCGAGCTCATTGATGCGGCGCGCCAAAGCATGCCGTATTTCACGGCGCCCACGGATGCATCCCGTGGGTTCATCGGCTCCAGAGCAGGCGCGATCAGTGCGCTCAGCGACGAGGGGGGTTTCCCTGCCGATTCCGGGGTCAGTTGCGCGCAGGCTGGATTCGTGCCCGACTCCGCCGTTATCTACCTCCTGCTAGGATGCTACACGCAGATCCTCCACCTCTTCGAGGTGACCACCGACTATCTGTGGCAGCAGCACGGCGACATAATGCAGCCCGAGAACCTGGTCGAGGACAGCTCCGGTACCGTGGGGTCTCTTCTGGAAGCGTCCTTGGCTATCCACACCGTCACCTACCTCCTGAGCCGCCTGCATCGGGCGTTCGCTGTCGGGTAGGGCCAGGCAGAGGAGGAATCTGCAACTTCCGATCCCCATTCTTGGAAGAAATCATTCACCGGGGGGCGAGAGATGGAAGACGGCCTGCTGGGGCGGCCTTTTGGAGAGATCAGGCAGAGGGAGTCCTGGCTGATGCAGAGAACCAGATATCTGCAGAGGCGTATCAATATGTGATGTTATTTAGAGATAGATAGATAATCTTTTCCAATTTCAGCAATCTGCTGCCTTTTCTGATGAGGGCAGCTGTCATGTGAACACGCTGCTTTTCACGCCAATCCCGTCCTGACAGATTGCTTCAAGGTCTCCATCAACATCACATTGAAACATGTACAATCAATCTGAATACTCTCACGTTGAGGAGCTACTTTGCAAGCTCTCTCTATCACACTCTGGACGAGTTTTCACCATGGAACTGTTGTCCTCCCACTACTGTGCAACAGCACACTCCTTCAGGTTCCTCAACGACAATTGTCACCCAGGACCTTGGTTCACTGAGCATGCTCCTTGACAGAATACTCCACCATGAACCCGGAAAGTAGACTCACAATGGCAAAAGCATACGCATAGCCAGATTTCCCCGCCCAGCTCGGCAGCAGCTGCCAGTGCGTGAGGCCAATCATGCTCACCAAGCCGAGCGTCAATCCCCCGACAGAGAAGAGATAGTACCACCGGCCCATACCCACGAGGCCACCCAGCGTGGTCAGCAGGGCAGCAATGGAGATGGTAATGACGGCAAACAGGCCCTCGAGCTGGTTTCTGAAGCGGACCGCCATGCCCTTGACGCCAGACTTGAGGTCATCGGCGGTGTCCTGGCGGGCATACATCGCGTCATAAAAGACGACGAGGAGCATGATGGTGGCGGAGAGGCACAGGGTAGGGACGAGGTACTGCCTGTCGAGGGCTGGCAGCCCAACAGAGTAGGCGGAAAGGGCAATGGTGGAGGCCAAAGTCGATCCCAAGATGACCTGGGCAAAGTTGGTGAAGCGCTTGCCAAAGGGGTACAGGGTGGCCAAGAGTGTCGTGCCGATGGCCACGTACATGCACTCCACGGGCAGAGAGGCAATGGAGGCGAAGCCGGCCAGGACAAGGGCGAAAGAAAAGATGTGGCCCTGGGCCGTGGACACAGCGCCACGCGCAATAGGGCGGACGCGGCAGCGCGCCGTCTTGCGGTTAAACTCTTGGTCGACGTTGTCGTTCCATGCGCACCCTGCGTCACGCAGAAAGAATGTCCACTTGGCGAAGACGCCGGCCCGGTGCGCGAGAACCGACAGAGGCGTCGGCCTGACGGCGCTCGCATACATGAGCCCGAAAATGTGCGGGAAGTAGATCATGTAGTTGCCATGCGGCTGCTCCAGACGCATCAGCTCAGCGTATGGGACCCATGACGCGGGAAGCTTGGATAAAATGCCCTTGGTAGGCACCTGGTACCCAGAGGCATCCTTGGCGCTGCTGTTGATGAGAACAGTCTTCTCTAAGGCGGTCTTCTTGTTGGTTTTGGATTTCGGAGACATCCTGAGGGTAGGCTCTTCTGTCTGAAAGAGAAGATGTGTGTTTGACATTGGGACTGGCTGAGTGTAATTGTGCACGAGTATGAGACTGGAATGTTTTCAAGGCTCATATGGAACTCGATCGAATTGGACAACCATGTATTGACAAGGATAATTTGGTGGCTTTTTACGTTCGACGTGGACTGGCAAAACACACCGAGGGGCGGACCCAATCCGCCGATGGCAAGACAATGGCATCGACAATTCTGCAAGTCGTATCGACACAAGTGCCTCTCTGGAAACATAATTCTTATTTGAATCAGAAAGGCTGCATTTCCCCCGCAAGTCGCGAGCCAGCGTGCTGATGTCCCGACGCACGTTGAAATTCGCTGATGGGTTTAGTGATCACAAGCTATATACAGCATGAGATTACCAACTTTTCACTTATAGCGACCTCTACATGTGAGCTAATTCTTATCTATCGTTGAATCTGCGCAAAAATGGTCATCAATTCGCATGGCCTGGAAGGCCCTCGCGTGGCGACCACCAACGGCGCGAGCGAGGCCTACAAGCCCCCCTCTTCGTCCACGCTGAAGCCATTCATCAAGCCTGCCGTCAACTTTGTGTCGGCAGAGAGAGTTCAAGGCAGCATCCACTCAATTTCTGAGCTGGTCGACTTCAATGCTATCCACAACACCACCCACACGTTCTGCGTTCAGGCCAAGACAGAGGAGCCCTTTGACGCCATCACGCATGGCGAGTTCAAAGTGGCCGTGGGCAGGTGCGCAGCCTGGTTGCAGGAGAATCTGCCGATCAAGAACAACGAGGACAGCGGAGCTTTGACGGACGTGGCTTCCGTTGCGCTCTTTATGGAGAGCGACATTGGCCTGGTGATCCACGAGTTTGCCCTCATGAGCATTGGCGTGCCTCCTCTGGTCCTATCTCCACGCTTGCCACCCGTTTCCATCAACGCACTCATTGAAGGAACGGGGGCTTCCTCTTTCATCGTTTCGCTGCGATTCAGTGAGGTCGCCAAGCCGGCACTGGCAGCTCTGGCTGCCAGGGGCGTCTCGACGAACACCGGCAAGCCGTACAAGGCCTACTACGAGCAGGGCGCAGATCCAAGCACCACTGCCCTCTTCGATCTCCCCGAGAGCCCTGACAGCGTCATTTTGCTATTGCACTCCTCTGGCACCACGGGTCTCCCCAAGCCTATCCCCATTACACATTGTCAGCTGCTGTTCGCCGTCAACTGCCACAAGTTTGACACCGAGGAGGAGGCGCAGAGCCTCAACCTATCGACTCTGCCTCTTTTCCATGGGTTCGGACTGGTGGCACCTGGACTGTCCATGTCCGCTGGCAAGCCTACGCTGTACCCGCCAGCGACGGTATTCCCAACGCCCGCTCCATCGTGGACCTCATCAACAAGAGCAACGCCAAGTCGATGATGACGGTACCGTTCCTCCTTGATGACATTGCCAATCTCCCCGATGATGAGGGTATCAAGGCTCTTCGACACATGGACTTTGTCGGCACGGGCGGCGCCGCACTCGGCGCGGGCGTGGGTGATCGTCTCGCCGCAGGGGGTGTCAAGCTTCTCAACTTTTACGGCACCACAGAGACGGGTCCCCTCTCCTTGACTTTTGCGCCAAAAGACGGCTACGACTGGAAGTACTTCCGTCTCCGCACAGATTGCGAGTACAAGGTGGATGAGCTCGAGCCGAAGGATGGCGAACGCCGCTTCCGCTTGACCGTCTATCCCTACGGTGACACCGATGGTTTTGAGATCTCTGATCAGTTGATCCGCAATGAGAAATACCCCGAGACGGACTTTGCTGCTGTAGGCCGGGATGATGATGTCATTGTCCTGGCCACTGGCGAGAAGGCGAACCCCCTGATCCTGGAGACCACGCTTACCGAGACACCGTGCATCAAGGCCGCTGTTGTGTTCGGAGAGAATCAGTTCAACTTCGGTGTCATTGTTGATCCCGTCGAGCCCGTCACTCCTGAGACGGAGGCTGCGTTCAGGGAAAAGATCTGGCCCATCATCACGGCAGCCGGCGAGAAGATGGATGCGTACGGCCGGATTCCTTCGCCCGAGGCCATTATTTTCGTCCCAGCTGGCGTTGTTGTGCCTAGTACCGACAAGGGTTCCATTGCCCGCAAGGAAACACATGCCTTGTTTGATCGCGAGATCAAGGCTGTGTACGAGAGGCTTCTTCAGGCTGCGTCGGAAGCCACACAGCCTCTGAACCTGGACAATCTCGAGGCCCACTTGAAGGATCTCGTGCACAACCACTTGCGTCTGCAGGTTCCTCCTTTGGAATGGACTGTGGAAGATAGCGTCTTTGACTTGGGCGCAGACTCGTTGCAGGCACTGCAACTCAGGCGCATCGTGGTGGCCGCCGCCTCCAAGACCGAGGCTTTCCAGGACGTCGATGTCACCAAGCTCATTCCTGCCGAGTTCATCTATCTCAACCCTTCTGTGCGCGAGATGGTGGCAGCGCTCACCAAGGGTTCTTCATCGGGCGCGTCTTCTCTTGAACAGGCGGCCAGGGAGATTCAGGAGTTTACCGACAAGTACACGCTCACTGAGCCTGCATCATCGGAGGCCAAGAGGCCCAGCTCATCGGAGAATGCGTTTGTTCTGATCAGTGGCAGCACGGGCAGTCTGGGCTCCCACATTGTCGCGGACCTCGCCCGCCGCCCCAACGTACAGAAGATTGTCTGCCTCATCCGCAAGGACAAGGGGACTAACGCTCCTCCCATGCCTGGAGGCAACCCCATTGACAAAAAGGTCTTAAAGTCTCGCCACATTACGCTCAGCGACGCGGAATGGGCCAAGATTGCCACGCTCGAGGTGGACCCTACGGCAGAGAAACTGGGCCTGATCCCCATGGCCTACGGTATGATGCAGAGCAAGGTCACCCACGTGATTCACGCCGCCTGGCCCATGAACTATCTTCTCAAAACCAGGTCGTTCGAGTACCAGTTCAAGTTCTTGAAGAACTTCCTCGAGTTCGCTGCTCATGGAACAGGACCTACCAAGAAACGCTTCACATTCGTCTCTTCCATCGCGGCTGTGGCGCGTATTGGGCTTGAGAAGCCGGGCAGTCCGATCCCTGAGGAGCCTGTTGTACCAGAAGACGGCGCGTGCGGGATCGGATACGCCGACGGCAAGTTAGTCTGCGAGAAGATCCTGGAGCGTGCCGCGAAGACATATGATGGGCAGCTGGACATCACTTCTGTGCGCTGTGGCCAGATGACCGGCGCCAAGAACACAGGAGTGTAGAATGTTCACGAGCAAATCCCCATGCTGCTCCGCTCGGCACAGACATTGGGATCCATGCCCCTGCTTCAAGGTGTAAGTTTACATGTGGCCAAGCTGGATTTCACATGCTAATCGTGCAAACCCTCTCGTGGCTTCCTGTCGACGACGCCGCCGCCTCCGTCAGCGAGATGACCTTTGCGCAAGGCGACCTGCCCATTTTACAACATTTAGAAAACCCTGTCCGCCAGTCATGGGAGGACATGGTGCAGGTTTTTGCAAGGGAGCTGAACTTGCCCGTCCCTGAGACTCCATTTGATGACTGGCTGCGGCAGGCAGCAGCTTCCGAGCACAGCGATGGAGATCTTCCCGTGAAGAAGCTCGGGGATTTCTTTGGACACTTTTTCCAAAGTGTGGCTTGCGGAAACGTGGTTCTGGGCACAGAAATGGCCCAGACGCAGTCGACCACCCTCCGAAACCTGGAGGCTGTGAATGAGTGGTGGTCAAGGCGTATGTGGACTACTGGAAAAGCGCAGGTTATCTGAGGAAGTGAGTTCTTGATAGGCCGAATGCAGTACTGATCAGCATCTCTCTTGTATCAAGGCCGCATCCGGTCATATTATAGCCTCGATAGGTGGCGGGATATCTGTCCTGTCAGGACGCAGGATTCACAGGGGCGTCTGGGCAGGCCATGAAATCCCCAATGATTAGAGCAATCATACACTTGAAAGCCAGCAGTGTGTTTGATTTCAACTACTACCAGGAATCAGATACTCTATCTTTTGAGTGGGCGTGGCAGAGATCATCTTAAAGTCTGGATGCCTAACTGGGCTGTACAGTCGTCCATAAGACGGGCCAGTCCATGAGGCTCACTCAGCGAATCATGCAGCTCTTCTCTATTTAAAGGAATTATCCATTCATAGCTCCAAAAATCACTGAAATCGGACAATTCTTGTCGCTGAGGCGTCAGGCTTTGAGTACTGGCCCTGGCGCCTCAAACGTCCCCATGATGAAGCAGCCGACGGAGCGGAGGCCAATGTCTGTATGGGATAAACATTGTGGAAAAGAAATTTCCACACTTATTCGACCAGAAGAGACAGCCACAGAGACTCGTCACATCCTCGTGCATCGCATAAGGACCGACCCCTGTCCGTTGGGTGGTCAAATCCTCCGACACGACGCCCTTCGGTGCAACACCAAGAGCTCCTCCCACCAACACCAGGTCGCTTCAAACACTGGCTCCCTGAATTCAAACTTTCAGAAGACATTTAGCCTACCTTTCTCACCTTCTCAAACTGCCCTTTGCTTCTCTCTCCCTCTCATGCCCTACTCCCTGGGCGACATCATTGCCCTGGACTGTCCCTCTCATCATGCGGCGGGAAAACACAGAGGCAAAGGCCTCCGCAGTTGTTTCTCTCCACAGAGCAGTCCAGCAAAGGCCGTTCTTCTTTCACACGTGCGAAGCAGACTACACAATGACCCTCTCCTGGCCCCTCTCCGAGACGCGTCAAGCACCTTCCGCAAACGCTGCATTTGTTCACAGAAAGTCACGCCGATCTCTCATCACTAAATAATGTAAGCACCGCTGTCCGCTGCTTCTCAGAATGGATCACCAGAGGCGATTCCTCGATGCTGGAGGAGAACATGTCCGGCGTCGCCACGCTCCCGCTCCTCGTCACCATTCAGATTGTTCAATACCTAGACTATCTGCAAAAGATGAACGTCCGTCATGAGGCGTTCTTGTCCGACATGGAAGACGGCGGAATTCAAGGGTACTGTATCGGCCTGCTGTCGGCCATTGTGGTGGCATGTTCAGCAGATGAGGAGGAGCTGGTGCAACACGCCGCCAGTGCTGTCCAGCTGGCCTTGGGAATCGGCGCGTTTGGAGACCTCGAGGCACCAAAAGAGGGCGAGTCGAATACCATACAGATTCGAACGAAGAATCGGGGCGACGTTGACGCGATCTTGAAGGAGTTCCCTGGTGTAAGTACCCGAATTTTACCCCATGGCGTCCGTCAGTCACTGACAGCGCAGGCCTACGTCTCTACCATTACAGATGCCAAGACGCTCAGTCTAGTCGTTCCTCCTGCCGAAATTGCTCGGTTCAAGGCATACGCCGCTTCTGAAAGTCTTCGAGCTCGACAAATGCACATCCGGTCCAACTTGCACAACAAGGACAACCGTGACCTGGCCACAATCTGCACAGAGGTCCTGAGCAGTGTTCCATTCCCGACATCAGAGCGCCTTCAGGTCCCTGTTCGCTCGAACCAAACGGGAGAGGTGCTCTCGGATGACGCTGATTCGATGACGGAGGAGGCCGTGGCCACCATTCTCGCCTCTCCATGCAACTGGTCCCTCGTCATCGATAACTTGGCCGATGACCTCAAGGAGACCGGCAGCAAGACGCACAACGTCGTCCTCTTTGGCATAGGCGACTCAGTACCCATCTCCCCCTTCACCAAGCGTGGACTAGAGCTGCACAAGACGGACATGCTTGCTTGCACAGGCATCACACCCTCGCCTTCTGTGCCGCCTAGCTCGGCGGACGCTTTCCCACCAGATGCCATTGCCATTGTCGGTGCAGCCTGCCGCCTGCCTGGTGCCATCTCGCTCGATGAGCTGTGGGATATCCTCTCCCAGGGACAGTCGCGGCTGGAGAAGCTTCGCACCGACCCGGTGAATCTCCAAGAATCCTACCGCGCGTCCCAGGACAAGGAGTGGGTGAGCAAGAGAGACTTCTTTGGCAACTTTATCGACGATATTGACGCGTTTGATCACGCCTTCTTCGGCATCAGCCCTCGCGAGGCCAAGTCCATGGACTTGCAGCAGATACTGCTTCTCGAGACGGCCTTTGAGGCCATGGACTCAAGTGGCTACCTGCGGCACCACAGCCGCGAGCGCGGTGATGCCGTAGGCTGCTTCATTGGAGCCAGCTACACAGAGTACCTCGAGAACACGAGCGCGTACTCGCCGTCAGCGTTCACGGCCACCAGCACGATTCGAGCCTTTCTTTCCGGCAAGATCAGCTACCACTTTGGCTGGACGGGTCCCTCGGAAGTCATGGACACCGCTTGTTCGGCGTCCATTGTCGCTGTCCACCGCGCGGTGCGCACCATCCACGCTGGTGAGTGTCCCGTCGCACTCGCTGGCGGCGTCAACATCATGACTGGTGTCAACAACTACTTTGACCTGGGCAAGGCCAGTTTCCTGAGCCAGACCGGGCAGTGCAAGCCCTTTGACGACTCGGCTGATGGATACTGTCGTGCCAACGGTGTCGGGCTCGTCGTCCTCAAGCCCCTGAGAAAGGCCATCGCAGACAACGACCATATCATGGGTGTCATCCCTGCTGTGGCCACCAACCAGGGCGGCATTGGCGCGCCAGGGATCACCGTCCCAGATGGTATCTTGCAAAAGTCCCTGTATTGTGGGATCCTGGAGCGTTCTGGCATCTCTCCAGATCAGGTAACCTATGTCGAGGCCCATGGCACTGGCACGCAGGTTGGCGACCCCATCGAGATTGGTAGTATCCGCGCGGCCTATGGTGGCCCTCATCGTGCGGCGCCCCTGTACTTGGGCTCGCTCAAGTCCAATATTGGGCACAGTGAGACGGCTGTGGGCGTTGCCTCGCTCATCAAGGTACTTTCGATGATGCGGCATCGTGGCATTCCACCGCTCGAAGGCTTCCAGCACCTCAACCACAAGATCGCCCCCCTGGAGGCAGACAAGATGCACATTCCCACCAAGCTGCTGTCGTGGGATGCGGAGACACGCATTGCCTGCATCAACAGCTATGGCGCATCGGGCAGTAACTCTGCCCTGTTATGCTCAGAATGGCATGATGAGGCTCCTCAGGTCCTATCTGACCCCTTGACTGCGCCATTGCAGGAGTATCCTATCCTCCTCAGTGCTGCGTCCACGTCCAGCCTGCATCGCTTTGCCAACGATCTTGCTGCGCACATTGCAAAGGAAAATGCGGAAGTGACGCTGGGCCACCTATCATACACCCTCAGCCAACGTCGCAAGCATCATCGCATCCGCTGGTCTGCCACTGTCGCGGATCTGAGTACTTCGGTGGAGAAGCTCCAGTCCTGTGCCCCTGAAGATTTCAGCACCGCGCCCCAGACGCTCAAGAGCATTGTTCTCACTTTTTCGGGACAGAGCAGGACCACCGTTGGCGTCAGCCCTTCAGCCAGGCGAATCAATCCTCGTTTCGACCACTACATCCAGAAATGCAACACCATCCTTCAAAGCCATGGGTGTCCGGAAATTTTGCCCTACCTGAGCCAGACAGAGGCCATTGAAGACGCCACCATCCCACAATGTGGTACTGTAGCAGTCCAGTATGCTTGTGCGCAGTGCTGGATCGACGGCGGGCTCCAGGTGGCCAGCATCGTCGGGCACAGTCTCGGCGAGCTGACTGCCTTGGCTGTTTCTGGCGCCCTCACACTCGACGACATGCTCAAAGCCGTGTACGCGCGCGCTGAACTGCTCAAGGCGCGATGGGGCCCAAAGCGCGGCACGATGCTGGCCATCCACGCCAACGAGGACACTGTCCGCGCCATCATGGACGTGGTGGAGTCCACTATCGACCACCAGGATGAGGTCTTGGAGACAGCCTGCTTCAACAGTGTGACAAGCCATGTTGTCGTTGGCAAGGAAAAGTCTGTCGCCATGGCGGAGCGTATTATTCAGGAGGACGCCCGTTTTCATGGCCTACGTTCCCAGCGTCTGCAGACAAGCCACGGCTTCCATTCACAGTTCACCGAGCCTCTCTTGTCGGGATTGATGGCCGTGGAGCGCACGATTGAGTTCCAGAAGCCGTCCATTCCTTTGGAGACCAGCACGCAGCAACAGGTCTCCTTCGCCAACAAGTCCAACCACCGCTACCTGGCCAACCACGCGCGCGATCCCGTGTACTTTGTGGATGCGGTGCGTCGCCTCGAGTCCCGGCTCGGCCCCTGCGTCTGGCTCGAGGCGGGTTGGGGCACTCCCATCATCGCCATGGTCAAGCGCGCCGTCGCCAACCCAGCTGCGCACGGTTCCAGCCGGTCACGTCGCCAGCCGCAGTGGCCACTGAACTCTGGCGCGAGGGGATCGCGACTACGTACTGGAGCTTCTTCACGCCCAAGGAGAGTGGGTTGAAGCACATCTACCTCCCACCTTATAGCTTTGATCGCCCTAAATACTGGCTCGATCACGTCGACAGGGCTATGGAGGAACGTCGTGCGGCTGAAGCTGCCAGGGACGAGATTGTCCAGGCACCCATCAAGGTGCAGCCCATGGTTGTCTTCAAGCGCAACGAGGGTACGGGACACCAGTTCAAGTTGCATACAACTACGGAGCGGTACACAAGAATTGTTCAGGGCCACGCAGTCAGAGGCAAGCCTCTCTGCCCTGCGTCCGTGTACATGGAGTCCGCCATCATGGGCATCCATATCCTTGGCGTTTCTCCCGTCGGCAAGACAATCACCTTTGAGAATGTCGCATTCCACCGTCCACTTGGTTGTGATGGCAGTCTCGACGTCGAGCTCGTTCTAGAAAAGGGGACGGAAGATGACTGGCACTATGCCATCTCCTCTGGCCCGAGGGCGTTGCACTCGGACGGAGACTTCCGTGCCACCACGTCCGCGGTGTCTGATCTGCAGCTCTACGAGATGCTCCTCACTGACAAGATGGAGGCTCTCCGCCACGATCCTGACGCCGAGAAGCTTCGTACCAGCACGGCCTACAACCTTTTCTCGAGGGTCGTCGAGTACTCTGACTTGCTGAGGGGCATCTCCAGCATCACTCTTGGCTTCCGTCAGGCGATTGCCCAGGTCAAGGTGCCCACGTCAACGTGGGACGCCCAGGGCGAGTCCACCGTCACAGCTTTCTATGATGCAGTCGCTCTGGACACATTCATCCAGGTTCTGGGGCTTCTCATCAACTCGGACGCCGGCTCGTCGGCTGAGGATGAAATCTATGTCGCCAGCAGCATCGGAAAGATGGTGGTTTCCCCTACTGACTTCAACAAGTCACAGACTTGGACAGTCTATGCCACATACTCGTCGACGGATAGCAAGACGTCCAGCGGCGCCGTCTTTGTCTTTGATGAGGCGGGCAAGCTGTCCAGCTTCGCGACCAGGATGCAATTCATGCGCATCCAGGCTGCCAAGCTGGAAAAGGTACTTGAGAGTGCCAATCCCGGCATGGCTTCGAACATCTCTGCCCCCGACACCACGATTCTTCCTGCCGTTTCTCTAGCTACGGCCGCAGTTCTCAAGCCTACCTCTGCGCCCAGGCCAGTCTCTGTGGCTGTGCCGGCATTCGACGTGGTCAAGGTCAAGGCAAGGATCGCTGATCTCCGCGCTCTCATCTCCGTCTATACTGGTGTGCCAGTGGAGGAGATGCGTGATGACCAGAGTTTCGCTGCCATGGGCCTCGACTCCTTGGCGTCTATGGAGTTGGCTGATGAAATGGAGTCGAATCTGGATCTCAAAGTGCAGGCGGAAGATCTGCTGCTCGGGACTGTAGGGAGCCTTGTGAATCTTCTGCCTGGGGCATCGGTGGATCTGCCTGGCGGCGTCACCTCGAGCACGATCCTGGATGATAGCTGCTCGGAGTCGTCAGGATCGTCCCCAGACACAACCGGCCTACCCACCAGTGTGCCAGCGACGCCCAGAGGCTCCTCTGAGTGTGAGGATGAGGGTCTGGGCATGCCATGGAAGCGCCCCGAGGCTCCCTTGAACAGCAGGTTCAAGATGGAGTCTGCGGTCTTCAAGGACGAGGATGGCGTGCAAGTTGCTGCTGACATTTACGTGCCGGCTGAAGCGCCACCCAACCCTATGCCTGTAGGTCTGTCTGCCTTTGGTGGTTCTCAAATCGGTTTCTGACGCGTGGTAGCTCTCATGATTCACGGCGGCGGCCATCTCACGCTCTCCCGCCGCGCTGTGCGGCCGTTGCAGACCAAATTCCTCTTGTTGCAAGGCATCCTCCCTGTCAGCATCGACTACCGTCTGTGCCCTCAGCTCAACGTCATCGACGGGTCCATGGCGGACACTCGCGACGCTTGCGCTTGGGTCCAGCGTGACTTGCCTGCCATCATGACGCAGAAGGGCATCCAAGTCGATCCAAAGAAGCTCATCGTCATAGGGTGGTCGACGGGCGGCACGTTGGCGATGACCACGTCATGGACGCTCAAGAATGCTGGTCTCACTCCGCCCCGTGCCATCCTGAGTTTCTACTGCCCTGTCAATTACGATCCTCAAATCCCCATCATCATGGGTCACGAGCACGGCCCTCGCGCCATGTCGCTATCGGAGATTCGTGCGTGTCTCCCCGCCAGGCCCGTCACTTCGCACGCCTTCCACAGCACGGACAGCAGCAAGCTCGGCTGGGTCCACGAGGGCGAACCGAGGTCTGAGCTCACACTGGCACTCGTCAAGGAGCATCGCGGCATGTCCCTGCTGTTCAATGGCCTGCCGTCGAAAGGAGAAGAACTCCTCGAGCCGGACGCGCGGCGCGCCTGAGAATTCAGCCCTCTACAACACGTACTGGATGGTGACTATGGCGTGCCCACATTTCTCATCTTTGGGGACCAGGACGAGATCGCGCCGTTCCCCAAGGCGGTTGAGTTTGCCAAGGCTCTGGCCGACACGCACGTCAGGTGTGGATTCTTACCGGTGCCAGGGGCCAAGCATATTTTTGACTTGGGGCTGGGACCTGGAATCAAGGGCTGGGACGAAACTATTCTTCCCGGGTATGAGTTTTTGTTGCAAGAGTTGGAGAGGTGACTGCACCATGAGGTGGATATTTCTCGAGTCTGTCAGCGCGTCGGCCTTTTTTCCCATGATCATTTTCCTACGTCACATGTTTGTAGCATATACATGTTAGCATTAGAAACGAATCTCAACCAATTTGAAGAATCATCGCGGCTGATGAGCGTCAGTGTCCTCTCAACGTCGCTCACGTGAAGCCGCATCAGAAGGCCAATTTGACCATGACCAATTGTCTCCTTTTCCAATTTTCGCTGTAATTACTTCGAAAAAAAAAATGAGGTGGTTTCTGTTGAGAATGTCAGCCCTGCATCCAGCTTACTGGCTTGCGTCCACACAAGGTTTATGTGCACGGTATGTTGACCATCAGTAAATCTGTTATCGACTTGACCCACCACTGCTAGCGCGGTCGATTTGAACAGAAGCAAGAAACGATAATTTCCGACGTTTCAACGAATCAATCGAGCAAGTGAGTCCCGAAAAGTACTTTGCTCGAGTGCTGCTTCCTTGTATCGACGTTCGCTGAGCAATGGTATAGGGTAGGCTTTGACTGATGGTCAAGCCGAGAGTGTGGATCAACTTGCGATGCGAGGCACCTAACATTTGATCGGAAACTATTGAGTCATGTTTCAATTAAAGACGAGCTAACAAAGAAAATCTATGTACACGTCACTCATAAGCCCTAATGAACCATCGTCCACCACTGGAATGTCGATAACTGCTCCTTTGAAACATGACCAATCTAGGCCATGACAGGCACAGGCTCCACGGCGCCCTCGATGCCCTCCAGCTTCTCGACCAGACCGGTGCCACTGGATAGAGTGCCCTCGGCAGCCTTGGTTTCTTGCTTTCTGAGGCCAAGCTGGCCCTTGACAAGGTGGGGGACGAACCCATTGATCGAGTCCGTGCCAAAGCTGTCCAGGTTGATGGTATCCTCAGTGCGCATCATGCGCCTGGCGCGAATGTGCTTGACAGCCTTGAGCTGCTCGGGCGAGAGATCAGGATGGTACCCGGTGCCATTCTCCACGGCGTCCCTGACAGCATCCATGGCCTTTTCGCGGTCAGCGTCGCCCTCGGTGGCGACGGGCTCAAAGGCATAGGCGCAAAAGTCGAGCGTCTTGTTCAGCTCCGCCTGAGACAGCTTGTTGTTGGCGGCATCCGCCGTGCCCTGGATGATGGGGCGGAAGAAGGAGAAGGCGCGGTCAAAGTTGTCCTCGTCAAAGTCGGACAGGACAGGCTCGTTCTGGTGGCGAATCTGCTTGTACGCAGACAGCACGACCAGGAGGAAGCGCGTGTAGGCGTCCGAGAACTTCTTGGAGTGCCACTCGGCGGCGGCGGGCTCGTCGAGCTGACCGCGGATGGAGGCGCAGATGGTGGTGGCGGCCGCGAGACCCGAGGTCAGGGCCAGGTGGACAACCGAGGAGAAGTAAGGGTCGATGAAGCAGCCCGCGTCGCCGACGATGCGGGCGTGGGGGAACGCGTAGGACGACGCCGAGTACGAGTAGTCGGACGCGGTCTTGACATTGGATGTGAATTTGGCGTCGGCGACAATGAGCTCCATAAGGTTGGGCGCGAGCTTGAGCGACGCGTGGTAGAACTGGGTCGAGTCTATACCGGCCGCCGTCTTCTTCTCCGTCGCGAGCTTCTGGTTCATGACGACGCCGACAGAGACGGTGCCGTTGTGCAGAGGGATGAACCAAGCCCAGCCCGACTCGTCCTGGAGGGCCTCGAAAAAGGGCGAGTTGGCACGGGGCGTGCCGGGCATGTACTGGTTGCAGCCCTCCCAGTAGCCCCAGTTGGCCACGTTCTTTAGGCCCGGCTGTAGCGACGGTTTTTCATGTACTTGGTGCTCAGAATGCCGATACGGCCCGAGGCGTCGACGACGTAGTCGAACCGGATGGTGCCCTCCTCCTTGGTCGCCTTGACCTGGTAGGTGGCCGAGACAGGCCTGCCCGGGTTCAGATTGGGCTCGCCCCCGGCCACAGTCGTCGCATTCTCAAACTGAATGCTCTTGACCTGGACGCCGTCAAAGATTTTGGCGCCACTCTCGCCGGCGTGCTGGAACATGAGGTTGTCGGCCTCGGAGCGGACGACGTTCCAGGCGTAGTTGTTGGGGCCGCCCGCCGCCAGGAAGTCAGTGTAGCCCTCGCGCTTGTTCTTGTTGAGCTTGAAGGCCGCGCCGGGCTTCTTGACGAAGCCGTACTGGTCAAACTTGGCGTCTAGCTCGACAAACTTGAGCAGGTGTCGCATCGAGGCGAGCATGGACTCGCCAATGTGGTAGCGAGGGAACTTGTCGTCCTCGAGGACGACGACATCAATGCCTTCGCGCGCCAAGCAAGACGCGGCGTACGAGCCGCCAGGGCCGCCGCCGATGACGAGGACTGTGGTCTTTTCCGGGATAGACATTTTGTGATGGCGATGCTGTGACGTGCTGATGGTGAGGAACTGAATGATGAGCCTTACTGACCCTTTCCATATTTATGATTCTATCCCCAGCTGAATCTCCGTTGCCTTTCCTCTCGTCCTCGGTGCTTTTGCGCGGCGTGTTTCGAGTTCTGTCGTTGGCCACGAAATTCACCGACAGCCCCCTTTCCACCGCACATGCTGACAGCATGTAGTCAGAATGGCCAGATTGTGAAGCAAATTCGGCACAATGCGATCGTCTCAAAATATTTGGTGACTTTGGCTTGTGTAGTCGCCATCAAGGCCAGCGAGAGCAGCCTCATCCTCGCCAACTCAAGTCACCATGTCCGAAACGATCCCCGGCCCAAAGGGCTTGCCAATCATCGGCAACATCTTGGGCATTGATCCTATGGACGCGGTACAATGTTTGGGGCGCATCGCTCAAGAGTACGGTGAGATTTACAAGCTCAGCGTTGGTGGTTCTGTTAAGCTTTTCGTCTCCAGCCGTCGGCTCGTGGACGAGCTGTCGGACGAGACGCGCTTCACCAAGCAAGTCTCGGGACCGCTGGCACAGCTGCGCAACGTCTGTGCCGACTCACTCTTCACTGCACATTCGGACGAGCACAACTGGCATGTCGCCCACAAGATCCTCATGCCTGGTACGTGGAGTTTCACAGTCGAACCAGGAGAACCATGCTGACTCGACTTGGCAGCCTTTGGGCCCTTGTCCATCCGGGCCATGTTTGACGAGATGCACGACATTGCGTCGCAGCAGGTCATCAAGTGGGCGCGTTTCGGCCCCAAGGAAGCCATCGACGTGTCGGCAGACTTTACACGGCTCACCCTAGACGCGATTGCGCTCTGCAGCATGAGCACGCGCTTCAACAGCTTCTACCGCGACGAGATGAATCCCTTTGTTGGATCCATGCTCGAAGTCTTGGCAGAATCGGGCAAGAGAGCCGTGAGGCCTCCTTTTGTCAACGACTACATTATGCGCGGCTCCTTGAAGAACTACACCCATCAAATCGCTGTCATGAAACAGATTGCCAGTGATATTCTCCAGGAGCGTCGAGCCAGCCCTGAATCGCAAAAGAAGGATCTTCTCACGGCCATGATCAATGGTCGTGATCCCAAGACGGGCGAGGGACTTTCGGACGAGAGTATCCTGAACAATATGATTGTCTTTCTCATCGCCGGTCACGAGACGACATCTGCCTTGTTGTCGTTCTACTTCTACTACCTCCTCACGCGCCCAGATGTTTTCCAAAAGGCACAGGCTGAGGTGGACGAGGTCATCGGTCGTGGTCCCGTCATGCTCGAGCACATGTCCAAGCTCCCCTACCTTGAGGCCGGCCTGCGCGAGACGCTGCGCCTGCATCCCACGGCGCCAGTCATCACCTTTCAAGCGCGTCCCGACCTCGACATTGACAAGACCACCATCGGAGACGGTCGATTCGAGATTTCTCGTGGTCAGGGCATTGTCGCCTTGCTCGTCGAGATGCAGCGTGACCCTTCTGTGTGGGGGGATGATGCCGACGAGTTCAAGCCAGAGAGGATGACGGACGAAAAGTTCAACGCCTTGCCTGCCAATTCCTGGAAACCGTTTGGCAACGGTATCCGTGGCTGCATCGGTCGCTCGTTTGCCTGGCAAGAAAGCCTGCTCATCCTGGCCATGCTGCTCCAGAAGTTTACCTTTACACTGTGCGATCCGGGGTACAAGCTGGTGATCAAGCAAACCCTGACCATCAAACCGGGGAATCTGTTCATGTACGCTTCTCTGCGGGAACATGTGACCGCCCTGCAGCTGGAGAAGACTCTTCTTGGAAGCATCTACGGCAGCGGTCTCCATGAGAAGACTCGATCATCCTCGCTAGCGACAACGCATCGGGAGCGTCAACCCCTTAGTATTTTGTACGGCTCGGATTCTGGTACCTGCGAGGCCATGGCTCACTCTATCGCCCGGGAGGCCAGTACACAAGGGTAAGAAGCCTCTGTTCAGACAATGGACGCTGCTGTCGAGAAGGTGCCGACAGATCAGCCCATTGTCATCATTTCACCAAGTTACAATGGGCAACCTCCAAACAATGCCGCCGAGTTCTTCCAATGGATCCAGAGCACGCAAAAAGGCTCCCTTCGTGGCGTCAAGTATGCGGTGTATGGCTGCGGCAACAAAGACTACGTCTCCACATTCCACAGAGTACCCAAACTCATCGACGCTGAACTCGCCAGAGCGGGTGCAGAGAGGATCGCTGAAACCGGCCTTGGCGATGTGACTGTGGGTGACATCTTCCGCGACCTTGAGCGTTGGCAGGATGAAGCACTATGGCCGGCTCTGAGTGCAGAACAGCCAAACGTGGCGCTGGACTCTGGGTTTAATATCCATGTCGATCGCTCGAGTCGCACAGCAGACTTGCAGCTGAAAGCAGACGAGGCGACAGTCCTCAAAAATCAGCTCTTGACGGCGGAAGGCGAGCCGCAGAAGAGAATGCTCACACTCCAGCTACCACCCGGGATCACGTACAAGGCTGGCGACCACTTGGCCGTGGTACCCCTGAACGACTGGAGCGTTGTGCGACGTGCTCTCGCCTGGGCACAGTTGCCCTGGGATGCACTCCTCACGATCCCATCAAGGTCTCGGACCTCCCTTCCTCAGGCAGGCAGATATCCGCCAAAGATCTGTTAGGGGGCTATGTCGAACTAAGCCAGCCGGCAACCCGAAAGGTGCGTACCTTTGCTCTATTCGAAGCGAACTCCAGCGCTGACGATGGGAGAACATTGAAAAGATTGCAGCGGCCATATCGTGCCCTCCCGCAAAACAAAGATTACTGGAGCTCGAGGCCGATTTCGATACTGGCATTGCTTCAAAACGCCTCTCGGTCTTGGATATTCTCGAGCAATTTCCAGAAGCCGACGTGTCCCTGGCCATGTTCATCAGCATGCTACCTCCCATGCGACAACGCCAGTATTCCATCGCATCGTCTCCTCACGCAGACCCGTCCAGGGCTCTGTTAATATGGAATGTCCTCGAGGCTGAGGCGTACTCTGGCTCGGGAAGGCGATTCATAGGCGTAGCCTCGACGTATCTCGCGAGTTTGGGCAAGGGAGACCGGGTGCATGTCACCGTCAAACCGGCGCTTCGGCTTTTCCACCCTCCCTCAGACCCAGAAAGTATGCCTCTTATCATGGTGTCTGCTGGGACTGGTCTCGCGCCTTTCCGGGGATTTGTCGAGGAACGTGCCTTTGAAGCCAAGCAGGGCAAGAAGCTCGCCCCAGCGCATCTTTTCATTGGGTGTCGGCACCCTGAGCGCGACGCTCTTGCACATGAAGAGCTGGAGCATTGGGAGCAGCAGGGCATCATCAAGTTGTTGTATGCCTTCTCCCGCGATCCCAACTCGAGCGATGGCTGTCGACATGTCCAGGATCGTATCTGGAACGAGCGTGCTCTGATCAAGAAGGGCATGTTGGAGAGCAACGCGAGGATGTACGTTTGTGGCGGCGTAGGACTGGGCCGGAGTGTCGAGGAGGTTATGAAGAAGATCTATGCGGAGGTCAATGGGCCCGACAGCGCACGCGCGAGCCAAGACTGGTTCCAAGGGCTGAAGGTGGATCGTTATGTGACGGAGATATTCTCCTAGAGAGCACTATTACACTAGATACTGTAATCTACTTGATAACGATCAATGATTAACAGGGGATGGAGTCATTCTTCACACAAGGGCGCCCATTTCACTTCGGATATCACGACAAGGCCATTGAGGCATTGGTATCTCTAGCTGCCCACAGTCAACGGACATTATCTGAAGCTTGTCTTGTTCTGACTTGCTTGATTGATCTATCCCGCACCTTACCCCTTCCATTTCATCGCTTTTGAACACGCACAAACAGTACATGACAGCAGCGCTTGGAATGCCCATCGGAATGATCCTGGATCCGCCTACGCGCTCACCCCAGGTTCTTGGGCTTGACGATCTGATGGTGGAACCCGGCGACTTTGCGCCCATCTGGAAGATCGCGCTCGGTAGACCTGACCTTCCAAAACACCAGTGCGTACACAATGTCACAGACGGTGGTGACACCCCAGATGAAGATGGCGGGAGGGCTTATAAAGTAGCCGTGAGCCTCGGGCCATGTGTACCAAGCCCACCAGTAGTTGAAGTTGAGGCCAATTCCGGTGCCGAGGAAGCGAAGAAGCCTTTGGATGGTTAGCCTGCTCCCTGCTCTCTGCTGAGCTGCAACCTACCAGACAGCCCACGATACACCGCCAGTGTGCTGCCTCACCAGCAACATGGCCAGCGACATGGTGGACACGAGAAACTGGCACATGCTGACGGCCCAGTATGCCATCTGCGTGAGATCGGGCTTCTGGCCTGCGGCGACGGCGGTGCTGATCCACCAGTCCTGCCACGCCCAGTGGGCCGCTGCACACGTAGCCAGCAGCGCGACGAAGATGTGCTTTAGTCCGCTTCGTACGGCCGGAGCGCGGCTCCATTCAAAGGCACCGTGCAGGAGCGTGGAGTAGATGATGGGCGTGTCGATGATCATCCAGATGAGCATGGCCGTCTTCTCAAAGGGCGTCTCGACCACGTAGAGCGCGTAGACCATCTCCCAGGCAAAGTTGTTAGCGAGGGCGAGCAGGGGCATGCCGTACGACTTGGTTCGGAGACCCTCCCTGGCAATGAGGATGTAGCAGAGCGTCCAGCAGACGCCGCCAAACTGAAATGTGGCATCGTACACGGGCTGAAACCAGTCAGTCACATGCGGAGGTGGAACAGCGCCGAAAGCCATGGTGGGCAGGAATGAATTGAGCTGGCGTGACAAAAGAATCAGGGGAAAAAGATGTTCGGACTGTGTGGAAGGGATCGGGGGCGAGGATGGGCCTCTTCTACCAGAATTGCAGGAACCCTTCACACTATACGACAAATCAGTAATCTGGTGAATTCTGTTCCATCAACGTACCTAGATTGGTCGATTGCGTCTTCGTGCTTGTCTCTTGGCAGGATTCGTGTGATTCCCAGCGAGTCGGTGCATTTGCTTCGGTGCATTTTCACGTCGGTGCGTGTCGGACTTTTCATGACCACAAACAAAGGCGCACGATTCAATTACACATTTTCCGAATGTGATCACTTCTAAGTATTTCATTCATGGATGGAGCCGTCGATACGTTCACACAGACTTCTCTCCGCATCGCAAACGCACACCAGAGACCATGGCCAACACCACGTTTGACACCGTCGCCAGCGACGCCACACTGCGCGATGCTCTCTTTTCCATTCCTGCACTGTCAAGCGCGGTCGCGATTCTGTTCGTGGCTTTCATCGTCCACTATTCATGGAACAAGTCCGCCAAGCTCGACCTGCCCGTCTGCGGCACGCCTGGGGCCAAGATCACCAAGGAAGACATTGTCGGCGGCGCCCGCAAGTACCCTGATCAGCCCTTCATTCTCCCCATGGAACCTCCCATCGTTGTCCTCCCCATCAAGATCCAAGACGAGGTCCGCAACCTGCCGGAGAGCGTCGTGTCCTTCACCAAGGAGCACCAGCGCAACTTCTTTGCGCACTACACTGGCATTGGCGACCACCGTCCCGAGATGATTCAGGCTGTCCGCGTGGACCTGACCCGTCACATTGTCAGCACTCTGCCCGATCTGCAGGACGAGGTCCGCTACGCCTTTGACACCGAGCACGGCCCGTGCAAGGAGTGGACCGCGTTTCCTCTTTACATGAAGGTGCTCCGCGTCGTTGCCCTCTTGAGCGGTCGTGTCTTTGTCGGTCGTCCTCTGAGCCGCGACGAAGAGTGGATGCAGTCGACCATCAATTACACAATCGACTGCGTCAAGGCCCGCAACGCCTTGCGAGACTACCCGGAGTGGAAGCGTCCCTGTGTGACTTCTTCGTTGCCCGAGATCAAGAAGCTGACCCATCATCGCACGCGTGGCGGCGAGATGCTCGCGCCCATTATGCAGGCGCAACTGGCCAAGGAGTCTGTCAAGGAGAAGCTTCGCAACGAGGAGACGGGAGACGAGGAGGGCAAATTTATTGAGTGGCTCCTCAAGTACACGCCCGAGCATCTCCGCAATGACCCCGAGAATTTGGCTCTCAACCAAATGGTCCTGTCCTTCGCCGCCGTGCACACTTCCTCCAGGGCCACGACCCACGCCATCCTTGACCTCATCACCAAGCCCGAGTACTTTGTGCCCCTTCGCGAGGAAATTGAGGAGATCCGCAAGACAGATGGTGAAATCATCGATGAAGATGACTACATCCGCCTCAAGAAGGACAGCATCAACAAGCTGCGCAAGCTCGACAGCTTCATGAAGGAGTCCCAGCGTTTCAATCCGCCCATCTATAGTACGTCCCCTGCAAGTCGTTGATGTAAACTACTAATCGCAACAATAGCATCGGGCACACGCATCCTCACTGCGGACCTACAGCTCTCCACAGGCCACAAGCTGCCCAAGGGCACCCGCATCTGCTTCCCTTCCTACGACGTCCACACCAACCCCAAGACCACGACGTACTCGCCTGAGTACAACCCACCCGACTATGTGCAACCCGAGGAGTTTGAAGGCATGCGCTTCTACAAGCTGTGCAACATGGCCGGCAAGGAGTCGCGCCATCAGTTTTCCACCGCGGGGCCCGAGTCGCTCGTTTTCGGCTACGGAAATCACACCTGCCCTGGACGCTTCTTTGCGGCCAACGAAATAAAGATGATTTTGATTGAGCTGCTCATGAACTGGGACATTCGGCTGAAGGGAGATGTCGCGCAGAAGGGTGGACCTAGGCCTCCCAACATGGAGGTCGACCTTGTCATTACCCCGAACCCCATGGCCATGGTGGAGTTGAAGAGGAAACGAGCCATCTGATTGAGTCACATAAAAAGGGATAGATCATTGAATTTTACGCAATGTTCATGTATGCGCTTCCAGCAGTGAGTGAGGCAGCATGGCCGAATGGATCACCACAATTCCGCCACATGTTACACCCAGGAGTAGTTTAACTTTAGCTTTCCGTTTGATAATTGGAACACATACGGAAACTAGAACGATTCTTACTGAGTTCCAAGCCCTGCAGTCTTCTATAATTGAAAATTTCAGGCAGGGAGTGACCCGACTGTCTATACAATGCGTCGTGGCCCCTGGGGGACGAGCAAAGCCTTTAAAGAAGCCATTGTCATAAAGGGACCCCATTTTCCATTCCATCATTTTTGGGAACGTTTCTTTCACTCCTGGAAACGTCCTGCCTGTGCAGGGGCATCATTGGTGCCAGTCTTCTTTGTCTGTTGGCACGGTCCACCACCCTGACCAGCCAACCACTTCCCACATGACGAACAAAGATGAATGGGTAATAAGAATAGCCGTCACAAGTTATTGCTAAAAACTGCGCGAGAGAAAGAGGCGCCAGCTGACAGAATCCGGCCGTCTCTGCTTTATTAGGCAAGGCTGCTATCCGCAACGTTCGTCTTCGTTCTCTCACTTCCTTCTTGTCCACGCATTCGGTACTGGTGTTCGTGGCTTTTCATTGCACTACCAGAATCCCCACCATGTCTCCCTCCCAAAGTGACATGCTTGTAGACTCTACCATGGATGACTGCGCCAGGAGTCCACCCTTGGACTTTCTGGCCGACTACTCAGACACCGCTTCCTCACCAGATGGACAGGTGAATTTCAGCCATCATGACCGCAATGTCTACTGGCTCTACGGTTTCCAGGGGAAAATCAAGTTCAACATCAAGAAAGAGCACGAGTTCAACAACGCTGTTCGCCGCCTTCTCTCCGTGGGCCCCAAAGAGAGCGAGCCAGAGTACTTTCTCATGCGCATAGACCGGCGCTTTGGCCAGGGCGACGCCGCCAAGGGAATCGTCAAGCGCCAACTGCCACCGCAAGACTGGCCCGGAAATCCCTTTGCTGGCTTCCACGAGGAAGACTTTCGTACCTTTCTGGAGGGCGCCGACCTGCCACGCCAGTATGCCGGGAGAAACAACGTTTGGGTCTTTGTCTGCCGCCGCCAGAGTGAGCAGTACACGGGGTTTACAGCCGACGCAGCATGGCCCAGTGGCAAGGATGTCTGGGACTTTCTCAACAGTCGTCGACAAGCACCCGAACCATCCCCGAATGAGCTGCTGCAGGACATCACCTGTCTGCACAGCAGCAAAGGCGTTGCGTACGTTGCAGCTCCCAAGGCACGGTTGGCGCCTCTGTGCGACATTGATATGAATCTCTATCAGTCATATTGGCACAGAGCCCTCGAGGTCATACAAGACTTGGAAGCCGGTGTATCCACCATCAACCTCAAGAATCTTCGCATATCGCTTCGCATGGCGGGACATGCAGACACGGGCAGCTTGCGTCGGAGTCGCTCGTCCGGCGCCCTCAACTTCCCTGGGCCGCTGGATCTCTGCACTCTCCGTGGCGACCTTGGCGGCCCAATGCAATCCGGACACGCAAGCAAACCTGAGTTGCATTACGTCTGCAAAGATGGCAGAGGCATGATTGTCGTACCAGGTTTCTGTCCGTCAGATCCTGAACAAGCCAAGAAGTTGCAACTCGACCTGTCCGCTGACATCCGAACGCAAGCGCAACAACTTGTACGTGCCGCCCAGGACCTGGTCAGATGTTGGGACAGCTTTGTCCTACCGGTCGACTGCGTGCAAAAAAGGCTTCTTCAGGACACGGGGACTCCTCAATTTGTACTTTTGCCTCCCCAAGCATATACCGACCCAACGAGGCTGAAAACGCAAAATCGAGAGTCGTCTGGGCATGTTCTCACTAAGCAAGTCTTTATTCCTGCAAGCGGCGTCCCCTGGAACTCTTTGGCCTGGTGGCCCCGTGTGGAACAGATCATCAAGGAAGCGCACCATGTTCGAGGTCCCGTCATTTTGCATCCTGTGTGGCAGACGAACCAACACGGTCGCGTCCTTGGGCGTCAGAATGTCCGTCCAGCAGCGGGCCCTGCTTTGACAGCAGGCCGCCTCTTGGGAGAATGCTACCAGGTCGAATTGCCCTGGCTAGGATCTCCTATCGGCGATCTTTGGAAGTTGGCGCGCAAGGTATACAGTGACGTCGAAGGGTACAGTCTGAAGATCAGTTGCCGTAAAGCTAGCTCAAAAGGTGAAGACGACCTCGAGACAGCGATGCCCCCTGTGTCGTTTTATGTCCATCCCGCAACAACAGACGAGGAGTGGTTCAGCATCCGCCTGAGGCTTCCAGCGCGCGCTGCCATCATGACGCGGCTGCCCACTGATCAGGCCATGAGCTTCTCTCTACCAAAGAAGAAGACGATATGGGGCCCGCGTTACGGTAAGGACATGGCTCGTCTTGTGCACACCAGGCACACCGCCACTTCGACGGATGACGCTTCTTGGCGGAACAAGGCGTTCAGCACGCTGAAGTCGGCAAGCGAAGTCGAGTATGTCAGCCAAGCTCTAGAAGTGCTTTGGTCCTTGCCGGACATGGTTGCGAGCGCCAAAGCCCGCGAAGCCGGCATGCCGCGTCGACCGCATCGGCCGCTCTACACGTTCAGGATCGTCAAGCCTGACGAGGCCCGCGTGGTTCCAAGGAAATGCGAACGGATCCCTGGATCGAAGGACGCATGGCTGTACCTCGCCGACATTGGCAACGGCCGCACCGAGTACATCGGGCGTGGATACTGGTGCGTCTTAGACGATGCCAAAGAGGAGTGGCTCTTTCTTCCTTGGGAGCATTTCCCCAAGGAGACCCCTAACCGCTTCAACTTGAGTCTGCACGAATGCTTGTCTCAAGGCTCCAGAACTGAGGGAGCGCCAGTATCTGCGTTTACTCCCGCTTGGCCTCCACAGACAAATTCTCGTCATGGCAAAGGGGAATCGTCCACGACGTCGCTGTCTCACCATTCTACCCCCTCACCCGACAAACCTGCCCCCAGACAGCGAAGAAGATCTTCTCGAACAGCTAAAAGAGTGCCCGGGAAGAGAGGATCGGCAGTTGATACGGACTACAACCCCTCGACATCAGAGAGCTCTTCCGAAGAGGACGCATCCGAAGAAGATGAAGTGACAAATGCAGTCTCAGAAAGCGCCTCGGCGTCCCAAAGAAAACGGAAGCGGAGAATGGACGATCCCAACTACCGGCCCAGCCATGCTGAAGACGACGAAGAGGTTGCCCCAGTAGGAGAGCCAACGGCCGCTGTTCTTGAAAGTCACACTGCTGCAGCTGCAAATGGCGAAAGAAAGACGAGAAGTCAAATCACCGAACTGTCTCCCCTGCCTGATTACGAGTCAGACTCGGAGCAAGATGCACCATCAGCGAAGAGATCCCGATCCGGCTCCACGCGGAGGACGAGTAGGGCCGTTGATTTCCAGTGCAAAGTCGAGCCAACTGAAGACGTACCCAAGCCAAAGCCCGCTATCAAGGCCAAGCCTACGCCCAAAAGACGCACAACCAGAGCCACATCTACTCCCAATGACGACTCTGCCGACGAGTCTATCCAAGTGGCAGACGAAACACCAGTTCCAGAAAAGCCGGCGAGGCGTGGTGCAAAGGCCACTCCAAAGAAGCCTGCGGCCGTAAGGGCGGCCGCGAAGAAGACGTCAAAATAGACGACGCCCGTAAACCCCCACTGAGTGATGAGTGACACTTGTCTGCCTGTCGACTTGCTGGGAGTCTACGGCGACGATACTTGGAATGGGTCTGTTTGGGTTGCTAGTTTCCTGTCATTTTGTTTGAGCGGAATGCGTCGGCGCACTGTTTCTTTTGTGTTTTGCTTGGGAATCAAACTTCAATCACCACAGCGGTCCTTGTGATGTCCATAGCGTGATCTCGAATTTCCCGTGATGCCATGACTTCGTCCTGACATCGATTACTCTTGCGCTCCAGTATCAAGACACGGGCGACCAAGCTGGCCGCCGGATCGCTTTGCATAGCTTAGATTCCCAGGGAAGAGCCCCATTATGTTTGTACGTTCATCGAAGAAGTGCCCCTATCTCTTCTCGTGCCCAGCCTGAGCCTATTATATAAGGTAGCAAACGCCGTTCCCGCGAAACCTGTACAAGTCCCAGTACAATCCCAATGCTCACCTAGTTGCCTACAATGCATCAATGGCTTTCAGCAATACATCCATACCTCCTGCGCCAAAATCCCCTTTGCCACCAAGCAAAGTGCCAACGTCGCTCAGCACGCCGAGAGGTATGTAGCAGCCCGTCTTGGCTTTCTCCAGGCTGTCCTTCAAACGACTCGTGTGCTCCCACTCGCGAGCAGCGACCTCTGCCCGCTCGATCACCTTGGAGGAGATGCCACACATGGCTGCGCAGTGCATACCAAAGGAACCCTCTGCAACGCCGTCCTCGAGCTTGTACAGGAATGTCACCCGGCGGTTTTCATCATCGACGTGGATCTGCATACGACGCGCGCGGATTTCAGGATGATGCTCAAATTCCGTCGCAAGTGAGTGATAGTGAGTGGCGAAGAATCCAATGCAGCCGATGTGAGATGCCACGTGATGTAGAACAGCTTGCGCAACAGCGACACCATCGTAGGAGCTGGTACCCCGGCCTAGCTCGTCGAGGATGACGAGTGAACGAGGCGTGGCCTCGGCCAAGATCTTCTTGGTCTCGGAAAGCTCCACGAAAAAGGTGGACTGCGCCGCGAAGATGTTATCGTTGGCCCCGAGGCGCGACATGATGCGGTCGACGGGCGTCAAGCGGGCGGATACCGCTGGGACAAAGCAACCGACCTGCGCCATGATGACGGCAACGCAAGACATGCGGAGCACTGTCGATTTGCCTGCTGCGTTGGCGCCTGTGAGGAGGTTGATCTTGGCCTGGTCGCCCCCAAGCTTGATGTCGTTGGGGATGAAATCATCCACGTTGTTGATCATGCAAGGATGTCGGAGCTCGACAAACTCGACCAAGCTGCGTTCGTCATCTACAAATTCTGGTCGACAGCACGGTTGGCCAAGTGAGGCGGAAGCCTTGGCCAGGCTGACGAGGCAATCGAGCTGCGCGACGATGCGAATCGCCTTGAGCCACGTCTCGTAGTCGACATCGAATTTCTGGAAGAAGCGTGTGGCGACATCCCTGACCAGTTGGGAATGTGTCTCTTCTGCTTCCTGGAGATCCCGAACCAACGCAGTGAGCTCAGGAAAGTACCAGCGCTTGACGTCTTTGGTGGCCGACATTTGACGCCAGTCGGATGGCACTTTGGTGGCTTTGGGGGTCTCCATCTGGTAGATCTCCTTACCCACGTCCGCGAACTTCATCGTCTTGCACTTCAAAGCAGTCCGCTGCTCTGCCAGGAGTTTGTGGAGCTCAGCCTTGATGTCGTCCATGCGGTCCAGGCTGGCATCAAAGTCCTCATCAATGCCACGCTCCGGAATCAACAACTTGTCTTTGCATGCGCGCGCTCGATCGAATGCTGACTTCCAGTAGTTGAGTGGCTCCTCGAGGCTGGGCATGGAGGATATCAACTGGTCCACAATCCCACGGCCACCCTTCAAATCGCCCAATAGACCCATTGTGTACTCGATTTGCTCGAAGCCTTCCAGAACGCGCACGAATTCTTCGGCTTTGCAGGCGCCGGCGTGGATTCGGGAAATGAGTCGCTCCAAGTCGGGCATCTTGGTCAGTTGAGACGCGAACTGCTCTCGCAAAGAAGAATCCTTGTTGAGCATTTCCACGGCATCCAGCCGCTCATTGATTTTGCGAATGTCGCACAGGGGGTGCGCCACCCACTGCCGGAACGTGCGCTTGCCAAACGGTGTAACGCACTTGTTAAGCAGGTTGAACAACGTTCCTTCGGCGCCGCCATTGACAGTGTTGGAAAATAGCTCGAGGTTGACGAGTGTCTGCCCGTCAAGGACGAGCGTGCCGTTCTTTTGTATGGGGCTGTACCGCTCAAAACTGCCCTGCGTGAGAAGTGGTCGTTCCAATTTGAGGAATGTGAGATAGGAAACGAGAGCCCCAACGGCAGACATCACCAACTCGTCGTCCTTGTGTTCTTGGAGTGCCTCGGGCCAGACGTCAAAGTAGTCGCCTGCAGCAAGTTCACGACGAGCTCGTTCGGCGTCCCAGAACTCTGCGCCTGGCATCAGGTGTGTCCAGATGGTCGTTGGACTGACATTATTCTTCAAGATTCGCATAGTCTTGGTAGAGACTTTGGACTTTTCAAGCAGCAGCTCCTTGGGGCCGGTCTGTGCAATCAGCGTCTCGAATTTGGTTCGGTCCACGTCGTCCACGAATCCAGAAAGGTGGAATCGACCCGTCGCAGTGTCGGTGAAAGCAATGCCAAAGGCAGGCAAGTCATCCACCACGGATTCCTTGATGGCCACGCAGTACGCTGCCATGTCATCTTGGAGCATGCCGCCGTCGACCAGCGTGCCTCCAGTCAAGACGCAGGCCAGTTCGCGCGTGATGACCTTGTCTGCCTTCTTGCCGCTCTTGTCTTGACGCTCGCGCATCTCCTTGCCCAAGTTGGTTTCCATTTGGTCAACCCGCGCAACCTTGTACTGCTTGGCGATGAATTGGTTGACCCAGTGGTCCAGCGAGCTCTCGGGCACACCTGCCATGCGCATGTTGACTCGGTCGGTCATCTTGAAATCAAATTCCTGGTGACCGATAGTGGCGTCGTTCTCGTACAGCTCGTAGAATTTTCCCTTTTTGAAGAAGACAATCGTGTCCCAGAGGTTCTGCTTGATTTCCCAGTACTGCTTCTCAAAGGGCGAGAATTTGTTCCAGGCCATGGGGGGGATGTAGACAGTTCTTGGATCGTACTCGGGGTCGCCAGGCGATCTCCGCTCCTTGTCCTGGATCTTAGCCAGCCAAGGGTAGCGCTCCGATGGCTCGCTCGTATGGGCCTTCTGCTTCGTACCAGGCGCTTTCGTCCTGGACGCTGGTACCTTGACCGGCTGTTCGGCGCCTTCTGGATCGTAATGCCACTGTGAAGCTGTCGAGGCTTGTAGATTCTCGAGCGAGTCGTCAATCTCAATGTCTTCGGGGAGTATGGCCGGCTCCTCGTCGTCCTGTTGTGGAGGTGTCGCCCGCTTCTTTCGTGACGAGGCAGCCTTGGCCGGCCGCTTGCGCTTCTTCGTTTCGGGTTCCGAGTCCTCGGATGCAATGAAGTCGTCCAGGTCATCTGGAGGGTGAGCGTGAGCCTACAAGCAGAGAGGAATCGGAACATACCATCATCTTCTTCGGCGTCATCTTCTTCTGCCTCAAAATCGTCTTCATCTTTCACGACAGCCATGGACCTAGCACGTCTGCGTTGCGAGTTTGAAGCGCCATACGCGAAAGGCTCCTCATCATCGGACGACTCGGCGTACGTAACGACCTTCCTCGCCTTTCGCGAGGGGCTGCTTCCTGCCACTTCAAGCTTGGCAGCACTCGGCTTGGGTCGACTGTGCGCGACAGTCGGGGACGGTAAATCGCTGGGGATATCATTCTCCTGCGAACTTGGTGCTTGTAAGGCGTCGCTGTTGACTGTGGTCTCGAGTTTCGTTTTCTTCATCTTGGGGAGAGCGTTGGCTTTGGTGGACTCTTGAAGGCAGGGATCGGGGTTGTTGACCTTTCCTGACAGTGGCGACGACGCAGGCGCTGCGGCAGGGGAGGATCTTTGAAAGAAGGACGCAATTGTGCTCTGCTTCTTGTTTGTGGAAGGCTTGCCCATGGCGGAGGCGGACGATTTCGCCGGAGTACGGCTTGCTTTGGGCGTTGGCCCAGCCATGATTGGGGGGAACTAGAAGTCGAAAAAATGAGCAATTGAAGGCGTCGATGTAGCCCAGCAAACAGGACGAAATACGGATTAGCTGCTCTGAAATCAGAAAGATTGTGGGAAATGAATGTGGTGGTGGCAGTCGCGCTGGATTGGGATGATCAGGCGCGTCATGCGCGTACCGCGTCGTCTCTGTCGCGTAAAGTGGCGGCGCACAGTGAGAGTCCCTCGGCAATGTGTGAAAAAGTACTTACGCACTGTACGTTCACACTATCCATGCCACAGATTCATCAGATGCCGCATTTCATGACTTTGTTCACACAATCTGTGCAAAAAAAGTGTCTCGATTTATCTGCCCCTAGCGCATCCCACCTGGTGACCCAGCTTCATCTGCCTTCTCGACCTAAGCAAAACCTCTGATGCTCTGGGAAACGCGCGCCTGTCGTATTCTTGCACCGCGTTTCCGAGCACCTCATGGCCAACCAAGAGCTCACCGAGGTCCCATCCATCGTTCAGAGCAAGATTCGCGCCGAACCCTGCAAACGGGCTTAGAGCGTGGTTTGCGTCGCCGATGAAGATGACGGGGATCTCGTTGACCTGCTCATTCTGGAAGGGCTGTTTGTCCTTGGCGTTGATGCACATGGTTGCCGAACCATCTGTGCGCTCCACGACCGTCTTGAATGGCTCTTGAAAAGCGTGTCCCAGCTTCTTGGCCCTCTCCACGACATTTCCGTTGGCTTTCTCGCCCAGGGCGTCGATTTCATCCTCGAAGTGGCCCACGGCCCAGAAGACAGCATGGGGATCTATAGCTGAATAAAAGCAGGAAGCTCCATCGCCCGACACCTGAAAACCCCAGTCGCGCCCCAGAGGTGCAGGGAGAGCACCCTCGAATCGAGCGATGCCGCCCCGCAACACAGCGCCCGTGTATTCCAAGCCGTCGCTGGATCGGAGATGTTGACGTATCTTGCTGCTCGCTCCATCCGCGGCGATCACCAGGCTGCAGTCGACCTGGTCCTGTACTCCGGAGCGATCAAAAAGCACCCGAACAGTGCCATTTGGCAGCTCCGACACACTTCGACACGTCACTTCCCATTGCACGCATACATTGGGCGCGTGCTCGATGGCATCAAGAAGGACACGCCGAAGGATTTTCCTCGAAATTCTCAGGCTGCCCACGGGGATGCCCTTCATTGGCACACGATTGAACGATTGCTTGACCTGCCAATCCTTGTCCCAGAGCTGGAAACTCCCGTGATGCACTCCTGTGACCGCCTTGCTGACGACTGTCTCCAGAAGTTGCATCTTTTTCAACGCTGACAGACCGCCACACTCGTCAAAGCCAGTCAGTGAGAGGCTGTAGTCTTCTCTCTGCACAGCCACATCGTGCGAGTCCCGTTCGAGAATCGTGATCATGGGAGGTCTGAGGTGCGAAGGCCAATTTTGGGTCAAAGACACGGCGCAGGCCAAGCCAGCTATGCCACCTCCAGCAATAACGACTTGCTGGCCTTCCAGGTAGTGCTCCATGGCCAGGGCAATCATTGTTTGGAGAGGGTAAAGTGTTGAGTAGTGGTGATTGGATTTGAGGCGGTCTGGAAGAAGGAGATTTTTGCTAACGAGTCACAAAGGCGCTCTCGATAGTATATAAATTGTAGCTTCAATACGTGAACACAGCTCGCCAAGACTGGTTTTTGGTGGCTTGTGGTCGCTTACACCGGCGCAGTGTTTACTAGACCAAGAGGGGTGAATCTGGGATGCGCCTTGCATACACTGACTTCCGATTTGGGACAAGCATACACGAATGTCCCGTCCCACAGCGCAGCACAGGGTGCCAAGCATTCTGTGATATCTAATTACAGGATTTGCATCTTGAATTCAGCATCCGCGTCGAATGGACCCTGCGATGCTGCAGCCAATCTGGGTCGGGTCTGTTCCTTGGGTACACTTCCGAGCTCCATTGAAGGAAGCCCAGGTCGGTGTGCCTGATGCTGGCGCGCATGCCGCGAATCGGCTTCCCACCCGTCTTCCTCCTGACCCAGGTTGGCGTCCTCGTTCGTGGCCATCGCTCTCCAGAGTTGACTGCATATTTCGGCCATCAAGTTCACATGGACAAGAGATCGGCAATGTTGGTGGGCTGAGTCTGTCTCAAATCGCTGCGCGATCTGGCTTAGGATATCATGCAAGGCCCAACGCAACGGTCAGCCACTTACACGCCGCACTTGGAATCCGCATCCAAAACGTTCAGGCTCCGTGATGATCCCATCCCTCGTTTCATCACAGGCACCAATTTGGCAGCAAATCCTTGTCATTGTTGAGAATGGTGGAGGCGCATTGGTTCGTCCATGCTACCGAGTGGGAAACCTGGCATCAGATCCATGTCAGGTGGTGGGTTCGATGGAAGGGTGTTATTGTGTGGGCGGCCATTCACCATCCATCTAAACTCGCGTAGCAGACACAGGCTCTTGTGTGTGAGGGTCACAAGTCGATGGGCCAGGAGCCACGCCAAATGATGGCCTTGGTTGGTTGGTAGTATTTAACGTCGGTAATTCCTTGAAAAGCCACAAGACGGACTAACTAGGCTATCGCAGGTCTGAAGACATAGGAAGACATGACATTAGATGAAGAATAAAGAAGCAGAAGACTTGCAATTCCCAGGTCATCGGATTAGCTTGCCTCTATGGCCTTGTGCGGTTCCCATCCTGTGAGGGATGGATCTGGTCGCGTGCTGCGGCTCTCCTTCTGCTCAACGCTTGCAAACGGAATGTGCGGACGTAGGCTGTCGGGTGGTTGACTTGCCAGATGATGGCACTCCGCTAGCTCGACGCATTTGATGTCCGATACGTCATGCTGGATCAGAAAGAGAATGTCGTGTAGACTGGACTGAGCTCGCCTCTGTTAAGATTCCGAGGACCAAAAGCGATCCCAAACTCGTCTCCCTTGAGCATGAAATATCTCATGGCTTGCGTAATGTGGCAATGGACATGTTTATGTGGCGCCGGATCTGGAAGACGTCCATGGTACTTTCATGTTCGGTCCACCCAGAACAGCAGATGCCTGCGATAGGCAACAAGGCATCGATATCTAACAAACGTTTTCGTCCACGACTGAGCGCAGCTTCAGCTCTTTGGCGATTGCGAGTATGAACTGGCGTAAATATTGGAAGAGCTTGTCGTAGCACTGCCGTCCAGGACAATGTAGCAATCACAGGTCAAGCCCCTGACGACCGGCAAATCGGTCCTGACTGGGACCTTTCTACCGATGACGAGGCAGGCGACATGAACGAAATCAAGCAGGCCGGCATGGAAACAAACAGGCCATGGCCACTAGCAATCAGACAACAGTGAATGATTCACACGACACATTCCAAGGCTCGTGGAAAGACTACCTCGCTGGTTCTCGTAATGATGACCTGTTTGTCAACAAGAGAGCTCGCGGAGTCTGGAAGCTCGTCAGTTGTATCAAAGGCACATATGCGGGGCAGAATATTGTCGTCGTCTCCAGATGCCTAATGTTTCTCGACATCTTGGCAGAAGCGCTTTCCAGAAAGAAGTGTAAGGATAACGAGGACGATTTCAAGGTGCTGCGCTACGACGGCACCCAGCTAAAGATCAATCGAGCTGCGACTTTTGAGCTGCTCAACTTTGGCAACCATCCGGGAACCATAGCCCCGTTGATGTCGGCTGGATCTGGAGGAACAGGGCTCACCACGCGGGGGATTTGCCACATGATCAACTGCGAGAGGTTCTGGTGTCCCAGTCTCCGAGAGCAAGTCCTCGGTCGATGCTACTGGCTCCGTCAAACAAAGACCATCCATATATTTGGGACATTGTCGCTCAAGAATCTAACGTTGACAAATTACTCGACGACAGCATGCTCTCTAAGGAGGCTTTCCTGCAAATCCGTTCCTGCCAACGCGATTTGGATCACTATGGCAACATGAAGGCTGCCAGGGACTTGGATGGCCTTGTAGTGCACCCAATGCCAGAGCGGCGCAACTGATTCCTTGTCCAATGCTGCTTCCTAGCTCATGTGAATGGAACATGTGGATGACTGCGCTCGTGCTGTTCATCTGGTGTAGATTGATGGTGGAGCCGGTTCTGGCAGCCGGGGAGCCGAGAATATGCTTGAAGCAAGGGAGAAAGCCGGTTAGCCGGCCGGCTGCATTGTGCTTGGTTGTTTGCTCATGAGGCTCGCTTACTGAAACCGCCTAGCCTGCCCGCGGAAGTGAATCGAGAAGCCGTAGGAGAGATGTTTGTTACTCATTCCCCACTTGATGATCATCTGCCATGACATATGACGTGTCACGGTGCCCAAGAACAGTAGGCAAGGTTTCAGCTGAGACTTCCTCAAACCTTGTTGGGCCACAGACGCGACGAATTTCATGCTAACACAGGTGAACTCTTGGGCCTGAGTGCTGACCGCATCGTTAACTATGGCGCTGACACCCGTTCCAATGCAACAGATGCACCGCAAACAGAGATTAAAGGAGGTCCTTGCAACAAGCATACATCTCGTCTCGTTTCCCCTGCTCTGGCAATTCCCTCGTCTATGACGAACAGCGTGACGCTTTGCACACGTCACGCAACGTCTGCGTCGTCTATAAATATGTGCCTCCTTCGCCCTCGTCGCAGAACCTTCTTCTCTTCATCCATCATTACCTGGGTGCTTCAACTTCTTCCAAGTGTTGGGACTCTAAATCCTTTTGCGTACATCTTTCTGGGCTTCTCAACCACCAGCCATCTTGCTCAAACTTCCTCTCTTCATCCATCATCACCTGGGTGCTTCAACTTCTTCCAAGACATGGGACTCTACATCATTTGGCGCATTTCTTTTTGTGCTTCTCAACAACCAGTCACCTCACTCAAACTTCTTTCGACAACTTCTCTGGGGCCAACCTGGTCCGCCATGTAAGTGCACACCGGCCCTTCTCGACTTGGATATGTCTGACCATGGTAACAGAGCAATCTGTATCACAGATTGGTGTCAGACCGCCAGGCTGCTTCGCAACGTTGTTCATGCAATGCGTTTGGATGCAGTAAGTTCTCGCAGCCTTGCCGCTTGCACATCACTGACTTGTCTTCAGAGCTGGAATGAAGGGGCGAGTTGACGCAGTCAAGAAGAACATTCTATAAAAGACGAAGGAGATTGCGTCCAGGATGGGACTTGTTCGTGGCGGCCGCAATGTCATTTATGCGACAGCAGAAACGCGCTATTCCGCCGCGCAGTTTACAAAAGGGGCGCAAGACACAGTGGCAACTGCAATTTTGCTGGCGATTCACACATCGACTGCAACAGACAGCGCGCAGTTCGAGATCACCATGGCGGAGGCCCTGCGAGGATTGCATGAGAGGAAGACCAATCTTCCGGGCGGCTTAGTCGACACCAACACCGGCAACATGGCCTTGAACGGGCTGTACTTGTTCCTCAATCTCCGAGATGCCATGCCTGTCAACGACCACACCGTCGAGGCGGCCATCGAAAATTGGCATCAGATTGTCCGCCGGCAAATCTTCACGAGGACGCAAATTCTCGTAGGCGTGACCACAAAGTCTCTCAAGGCATTCGGTCGTGGCACGGACCTCCATCATGTGGCCCTTAGCTGAAGACATACCTTCTGTTTGAGGCCAAACTTCCGCTACTTACGACCGTCGAATGATGCCACTGCGAGGTTCGAGGCAATCTTTCGCGACCCAACACATCCACAACATGCTGAAGCAAAGGCGGCGAAGGATCGGTTCCGGAAGGAAATCAAGATCCTCGCCGATGAAAGCATGAACATGAGGACAAATGCTCCGAGCACCCAGTCGGCGCAAGATCGGGTCTTGAAGCTGTACCATTCGCACGTGTATAGTTTTCTCCCTGATGGTCGCCTAGCAATGTGTCTTCGCAGCGCAGCCTCCAGTTCCTGACATGGCGAGACATTGAGACTGTGAGAAAGGACGCTGAGGGTCACTTCCGGATGCATCTCGAAATCCGGAATCTCAAAACCAACTCCAACCTGCCCCGCACAGCTGCCGGAAGGAAGACGCTCCCCCTGACTCTGGATAGACCGGAGAATGCCTCGAGTATGGAAGTATCGGTACCGCATCGTGTCCTGGTGATTGCTCTGCGACGACAGGTTATCGCCGGTGGCCTGAATACAGTTGAGGAGCTTATGGCGAACGACAACCGCTACATCGGGTGGAAACCTGACTTGACAAGCCAGTTCTTCTTGCGGGCCAAAGCCGTGGTCTCGGCATCCCTGATGCTACTCCTATGAAGTCTCGAGCATTGACAGATTATCTTCGACTTCGATGTCAAAAGGCCGGATTCACCAAGAGCATCTCATTCTATAGCTTGCGACATGCAACTGCCAAAGACTGGGTTGATCGCCTCGGCACGGAGCAAGCTCGCTTGCTAATGGCGCATGCCCCTGGTTCAAGAAGTTTGGAGCAGTACTACGACACAACACGCTCGGCGAGGTACGATTTGACCGCCGTCGGCACTGGTTCCTCGGCATTGCATGTCACCGAGCGTCGTGACGTGGATCTCATGACGACGAGACTGAGCAGAGAGCAGATTGAGAAAAATGGTCATCTGCTTAACATCCTCGTCAATCGTCAACGGGATGCGCACATTGGACACCACGACCTCACTGTCTCTGAGAGGCTGCGTATCGACCGCCATTCGGCGCCACGCCATTCGGTCCCTTGCGGAAGTGGCACACGACCGCACAATACTACAAGATATGCGGGTGGCAGGTAAAGATATCGATCTGGAACGTGTCAAGTCTGGTCAAACTCGTTTCATGAATCGAGTAATGAACCGCATTTCTCATTACCGTCAAAGCCACCGAGATTCCGAAGAACAACAATACCAAGAAGACGGCATTGACCTAGAGCATGACTTCCCAGAGTCGGAACTAGAGCTAAAGGAGGATGCGGAAGATCAGTTTGCAGAAGCTTTTCGAACCGGGCGCGATGTTCATGTTCGTGTAGACGAGGTTGACGAAGAAGATGGCGCTGAAACAGACAGGCCATCGTACAAGACGGTGGCCACTGCCTTTATGGAAGAACTCCTGGCGCATGGCAAAGATGGCCCTGTCACAGGAGATGCACAAGTTGCAACTGGCCAGGCAGGCTCGCATAAACGCACGAAACATAGCTCGCAGGTAACTCAACGCTGCCAGGCCTGCATCGAAGATGATACTATCCGTGATCAAGAAGTTAGCCGCCGACAACGAGTACTCCTGACCTGCTTTGCTCTTTCTTGTAAGGTGGCATGGGCCTTGCTTTCCTTGAAACGCTGTGTGACAAAGCTTGAACTGATGATTATGATGTCGTAGTCTATCATCATCCGCCGCGTCGAAATTTTCTTGTCTGTTTGTTCTATGAGACGCCCAACCTTGAGTTAGTCGAACTGCTTTTCAGCACACTTAAGAGTCATTCGCTGGCAGCGGCTTTGTTCTTTCTTTGGCGTTCTCAGCCTCTTCCCAGTCTTCTACCTTACCTTAGTCAGTCACATTGGTCAGATCCATTGATCTTTCTGCTGTTCTTTCCTCAAACTCTTAAGATCTTTGACACCAGACCCCAACTGAGAACACAAATCAACCTCCTGCATCTGGCAGTTCTCCTGCACGGTCCTCTAATTCGAGGAAGCACTTTTGGAGCCAAACTTGAGCACCTAGTAGCGCCACGCAACAGTACAACGTCCTTCGCAGCCCTGGAGCGAGCGTCCCCATCCCGAAGGCGAACCTGCCACGACATCTCCGCCGCAAGATCCCGTGCTTCCCGTCGAGCCTACAACTGTTGGTGCACCGCCAGTCACACCCGCTTCCTTCCTGGCTTCGGAAACAATTCTGTCCAGTCAACCGCCCGGCCACTCCCCCCGAGGTCTTTCGCAACTTTCCAAGGAGGTGACTACTGGGATCGAAGGAACTCGCCATGACCCAAGCTATTCAGACCATACAGACCAAGAGGCAGCTACAGATTTTTTTCGGGAGGAAATGGGGATCGCCGTGAAATACATATTAGGAAAGGTTCTACTACCGCTTGGCAGCGCAAGATCGCGTACTGAGGATATCTCATTCGCAAGTGTGCAATTTGTTCCAAGACGGCGAGAGACTCCAATACAACAACCACGACCCTGACATTTGTTCCTCATCCGTTGACCATCCAAGGACTTGCAGTTGCCGAGAACTACGACAAGCTATTTCTCTACATACGCCACCCCGCTTGCAATCGACAAAGCATTGAAGCGATGTTTAGTAATGGACGTCATCATGGGGCACCAGCGCCCCATTCATCACAGCCACATGCTACCCTGGGCCATTGGAAGGTACCGGGAACTTCGTTTAGATTCTGGGCCATATCAAGACGCCTATCGGAACACAGCGCAATCAACCAGCTATCGCTCTCGCCATGAGGACTTCAAAACGGCGAACAAAAAGAAGAAAAGGCAAAAAGTATAGGAACAGCCCGACGTGGGGGTCGAACCCACAACCTTGAGATTTTCGGAAACCCAGCCACAAAGGGACTTAAGAGTCTCACGCTCTACCGATTGAGCTAGCCGGGCAGGCTAGTCGAATTGTTGGAGGCAATTCTCCAAAACAGTGTTACAAACCTATCGCTAATGCCGCTTGCGTGACGTGCAGCTTGAGCGATGAGAGAACAACTCCGGATTGGGGCTTTCGTGTTGATGATTTGTGGAAGAGAGTTGAGTGTTTCACCCGGTCGTGAAATGCAACAACAAACCCTTCTGCCACGTTCCTTTCCCCTCGACCATCGATTGGGTCAATCAGGCCACTTGTCTCCTTCCCCAGCCACTCCCGTCTCGCCACACTTCTGCACCACGCCACGGTGTCCGGGATCCCTGAGATTGCTGCAATCGTGCCGTGATGAGATACCAGAACCTCAAAGCCTCGTGCTCGCGCTGAGATTTTGATTGCAACATTTTCTAAGGAAGGCAAATTCGATCGGATCTTCTCCACGTGGAGTGTCGGCGCGTTCCCCAGACGAAGGTCTTAAGGGACAAAGGCGGGCGTCAGGAGTACGCGGACGAACGATGATGCTGGATGACTGATGACTGACGTCAGACGTGCAAGCTGCGCAATGTAACGTTAGCAGGCGCGTGCGTGAGTGCTCAGGAGCTAGGGGCCCCGACTACCCTGAACAGGGGGAGTGTCACGAGACAGCCATGGGCGCTCTCTTGGCTGGGCCTCTGCATCCAGAGGGACATGATGGTGGTCTTCTCCAAAGGCAGCTCATGTTGATGTGGAAAATAGGACTGGCAGGGCAGGTGCTGGACACGCGCGTAGGTTACTGTTGCGTGTGGCGAGTGCTTGTTAGGATCCACTGCGTGACCACAGCCGCATATCGACACCCAAGCAAGCATTTTTCACGCTACTTTTAAATAACATCTTCATTTTTGTTTGCGAACTCACGACGAGTATCATCATCACATATTCAGGCAGCCTGTGATCATTACACGAGCCTTTGGCCGGACACACGAGCAGAGCTCCCAGGGGAGGTGCTGCATTGCGAGCCGTTACATCACATTTCATGCTCACGACAATGCCACATAATGACAACATTTCTTCCTATGAGGAATAAACTAATAACAATCGAAAACTCTCTGAAAGATGATCTTCCAGCCGCGGGGGCCGCAGCGACGTTGCCTGCCGTTGTATAATAGTTGACACATGGATGCAAGGTAGTAAGCAAGGATTCTTTGTATGTGAAGGGGCGCAAGGCCACCTTACAAGAAAGAGAAAAGCAGGTCAAGAGGACTCCTTGTCGGCGGCCAACTTCTTGATCGCGTCGATTGCTTTTTCACGGTCCTCCAGAGTCTCGGACTTCGAATTCGGATGCATCACCTTCAACCTCCCTGCTGCCAACTCTCGTTCTACCAAGGGCTCTAGAAAGGCATCGAATTCTTCTCCCGTCATTGTCTTTACGAAAGGCGGAAGGGGGGGCAATGGATCATCGATGCTACCGTATCGCCAACCGGGCATCAAGCTCATGTCAGGCGGAGGAGGTGGTGGTCCTCCCAGTCGAACGCCAGGCGCGATTCGGATTCCTTCAGTAAGCTCGCGTTCACTGCTCCATTTCGGCTCCTGTGCCGACGAGTCCAGCTGGGGCTGCCTTTGTTTTCGCTTCTGAAGCTTGGTGCTCAAGTCGTCTTTGTGGCCCTGATCACCCTTGAAACCAGGCTCGTACCATCCGAGTTCTCTTTTGAGGCGCTCGTGTTCTTGAGCCAAAGCCGCGATGGCCTCCTTGGGCAGATCCTTTGTCCACTTCTGCACCAAGGTTTCAAACCAGATCTGGCGTTCGTCGGACCGCTCCAAGTGGTGTGTCATATTGCCGATGCTGGCAATCGGCGGGGGTGTGACGTCCGAGGGCGCAATGGCCAGACAAATCTCACATAATAGGCCGTTGAAGCCTTCATCTTGTGCAGTATTCTGTCCCCGGCGGATGAACTGTTGATAGGGGCTATGTGTTTGTCCACTGAGGTGACGCTTCAGGGCATAAGGCTCCCATAGCTTCTCCTTTGTCTCCGGATCACGGATGGTGTCATCGTTGATGCAGGCCTGGCAGCGTCGAGTTGCCTGCAAATTGTGTTTTGTACGCTTATGCGAGCCTACCTCGTCAGTTGCAACTTGGGCATCTCCTATGGCAGAACCATCTTTGCACCGATCCTTCTCCGCCTTGACTTCCGCATGTTGTGGGTGGTTTGGGTCGCGAGAAATTGCCTCGACCCTGGCAGCGGCATCGTTGGACGGTCGTAGGTAGCGGAAGTTTGGCGCCAAAGGTGTCTCATTGGCTGAGAGATCCATGCTGGAGGTTGAAGCGTGAGGTCGGTTATACTCTCGGTTTCGGCTTCTAATATCAGAGATCAGTTGACTGATGATGTAGCTGCCTCTTTTGTGCCTTGATTTGAGCAGAATAGTAGGTAAGGCAAGGCGGTGTAGTCGCCTGCCTCTGAGCCCTAGGGCAGGTCCAGATTACAACGCAGCCCGAGTTGAGATGAAGACTTCTCAGCTCTCTCTCTCTGTTCTTTTACGCAAGAGAGTACGACACACTCGACGCAACGAATCAATAATAGCCGTACGATTTCCTTTGCAATCAAGTATTATTCTCCTAGTTCCCCTATTTCGCATTCGAAAACGCCTATGCACAATGCCACGACAAAGAGCCACGCGTGGATCAGACAAGATTCAGCCCCTGGATCCTGGTGTCCAGTCATCGGACACAGCACGATGGATGACCATTGATTCATACCAAGATCTATCGAACTCTGAGATTGCCATGTACAATAACCTTTGCGCAATGGCCCAGGAGATAGCAGATCTCAAGTCTATGGTGAATCAGCTAGCGCGCGAGCCGAGCGCGAGAGGTAGCTCGACCAAGTAAGTGCTCTCTGACGAATGGTGTACTGGGTCATTTTAACATATTTATAATCAGGGACAATCCGACACCCAAGGCTTCCAATCGGGGGCCTGTTGATACGAGGTCCTGTATCGAAGGAACAGTCGTCGACTCTGAGGCGGAGGACTCGGCCCTTGAACACTCCCCATTGCACAGATCTCGGCACTCACGACATATCCTGGACATTCAAGACAGCGAAGAAGACGAGGAGACTGAGGAGCCCGAAGAAGTTCAAGGCCAGAGTATCGAGGCTCTCGATGCATTGGAGAAGTAGGAGCTGCTAGCTCTTTCACCACTGTTTTCTCGCTGGGCCTCCGCCGATTCCCGCAACGCGCCCATTACCCACACAAGCAAAAACCTGGGCAAGTCGGCGATTGAATTCGCGGAATTTGTTCTAGAAAACATTGAAAATCATGTCGACAATGTTGAGCAAGAAGATATCGACGAGATGAAGCTCCAGATTGGTCAGCACCTCCTGCAGCCGGAGAAAGAGGCTCTCTTCAAGAGGTTGAGCAAGACGCATAACTTACGGAATGCGTAGTCGAGGAAGCCGATGGACGACGTGGTGAGCTCCAACGCGCAAATCTCTCACCAGTATCATGACTTCCGTAGTTTGACTTGTTCGGAGTGTGCAGTCTTCAATATGAGTACAGTTCATTGCGATAGAGTCCTGCTTGCGAAGATATTCGTCAGGTCATTTGGTGTCGCGACGGTCACAGCCATTGAATCCCAAGTACGCTATTCCGATGCGCGTTTGATAGAAAACCAGGCTTGTCTTATATATCAGTCCGGCAACCCGACGCCTCGCCCCAGCCGGCTATGGTAGTTCTGCTGCTGTGTGGTGCCAATGTGGTGGTGACCAAAGTGGTTGTGTGCTGGCCCCCAAGAAAATACATGTAATAAAACTCAAGTACGACAACAAATGCTCGTTGTCTATATGCCCACCAATAGATAATAGAGTGGTCCATTACTCATATGCTTCATATTGTATATTTGTAATTACTAAAAGGGCCATGGGCTAGATACTACGTGTCCAGGTGTCTGGTATGTCCACAAGGCACCCCACGGACAATTTCAACTGATATGCTGGTCGCTTATCAGGCCTGCCTTCAATTTTCATCGCTCAGAAAATTCTACCACTAAGCTCTTCAAGATTCCATTGCCTCATCAAAGCCCTTTTTTCTTTTATGAAACTTTAGTTTTTGGGTCCAAAAGAGAGAGCGATAAGCAGAAAACGATTCATCGCTATTCTACATCATGTCTCAAGAACCTCCAGCAAGCAATGAGGCAGAAGAAGGTAAGAAGCTCAAGTTCCAAGATACTCCAATCGTCTTCGATCGCTTTCTCGTTAAAACAGGTCGATACCAACCCAATCTAGAGCCTTTTATGATCCCAAGGCACCACCAGGCTATCATTGACGCCATCGAAAGCATTGCACAGCAGAAAGAGTCAGCCTAAAAATCTGGTTCCGAACATCAGAAGCTTGATTCCGAATTGGCAAAGCAGTTAGAGAACCTCGTCGAGGACATGCAGTATCGAGACACTATCACCGAGGATACTGTTCGTATCCATGGCGAGACCACACAGGAAGATCGCTGGATTCAAGAGCAGATTGAATACTTTGAGAGTTACGTCAAAATGCCTCGACAGGATAAGCCAAGTCTGTTCCAGGTTCTGCAAGACTTCCGAGCAATCGAACGCTTCTACGACGTGACTTCGAAGGCATCTCCGAAATTTCTATGGCACTGGCACTGGAAGTCGGGCGTTTACCCTGGTTACCACAGAACTCCGGAAGTCGATTGGCCGGAACACCTGAGAAAGGTGCAAAAGGATGCACAAGAGAACGAGGGTGAACAGGATGAGGGTGGAAAGGACAAGGATAAAGAGGAAGAAGATGGTGACGAACAGGAAGACGCAGTTGAATACATGTCCCAGTCGGAATGAAGTCATGAAGACCGACACAAGACGTGGCCAGGCACTGTAGCTTCAGTGGCACTGCGTCGAGTAGCCTGTTAGACGATGAGTTTTGAGAAAAAAGGTCCAGGTAAATTAAGGAGTAAAAAGTTTGGAAAATGGTGCCCTCTCTATCTCGGATCATGGCCGAGTTGTCGGTTCCCCAAAGTCATGCAGACAATCATCCACCAGATTCTAGAAAGACTCCTCGTCGTTTCAAAACCTCTTCATGTTTTCCTGTGGCAAAGAGGCAGCTGGGTGCGTCTGCCGCTCTGTTCCAAGGATCGTGTGACGCGATTGAGAAAGGCTGCCCTGCTTCGATGACGGCTTGGCAATGATCCTGTGGCTCTTTCCCCCATCTGAGTACGTCCTGAATACCCATGACATAACTTTAGACGATTCAAGTCCTCTTAGCTGTAAAGAATTCCCTCTGTCGCCGTATGTAGAGTTGGTGCATGTCTTGCTCGAGTTGGCGAGTTGCCGCCTCACGTTCGCTGTCCAAAGAATCGGGTTGGGGAGGGTCCTCCTCACTCTCTTGGGCTTTTTCTTCTTCTTGGAGATAAATGAGTTCTCTCCAAATAGTGGGGGAGGTTCCGTTAGAATCGAGCGATCTAGAAGCTCGCGTTCTCTCTCGATGCTTTTGAGTCGATCCATGGAAGACTTGACTTGTGCATGATTTGCGCGCCGGTCCTTGATTTTGATCAAAGAGAGAGTGATTTGTTCTTCTTCGTCGTCGAGCAGAATGGCCTTGCTGAGCGCTTCGTTTCCTTTCTAGAATAATATCCATTAGTCCCGGTGTAGCAGAGCAGTGTGACCATGTCTCACCTCGAGTAGAGCATTTTCCTCTGCTTCTTCTTCCTGAGCTCTGATTCTGCGTGAATTCTGTTCTTGGGACTGAGCCTGAAGCTCTGTGCAACGTGCCTGGGCTAGCCTGTGCATTTGCTCGCTCCAGTCGTCTTCACGCCGGCGAGCGCCAGCTCTTTCTGTGTCCAGGGGTGCGTCATGGTACACCAGAGCCAGCTCAAAGAAAGAGAGGTATGAGTGAATGCACAGGATTTGCTGGTCGGTCGCGTGGTATCTGATGGGCTGTGCAGGAGGCTCGTTTGCTCACACGGCTTAGCCTGCCTGTAGTGAGTTGTGGATCCGCAGGAGAAACGTTTGTTCGGTTTTCTCATCACTTGATTGTTAAGATATGATTCCTCACGCCTCACTCTACCTTCAGACTTCCAAGTCTACTTTCTCCACGCTTCGACATAGCCGCATTCACCTACACATGTCGCACGGGCTGTTTGACAGGTTTGCCGACGCGATTACGAGTGCGAGCACGGGCAGCCGACACATCGAGCAGTCGCTACACTACTTAGCCCTGCCTCAAGTCCGACAGCCCGCCGGCCGGGTCCATCATCGAGGAGAGCTGGTGCTACTACCTCACCGAGATTGCGCTGCAGCGCGTCGGCAACCGCAGGAGCAACGCCTTTTTGATACCCGGCTCGTGCTGGGTATCGCGCGTGAGTTCATAATAAAGGTCAGCTTTTGGGAGATCAGCCTGCCGCCATCAATGCAACAGAACGGGACCAAGAGCCTGGTCCACACGCCCTGTGGGGTCGGAGGGCAACGTCTCGCGCAAGCCCAGGTGGGCCATTGACAACCGCCTGCTCGAGATACAGACCTGGCTGTACCAGGACTTCCTGTCGTATCTCCTCCACGTGGGCGTCGAGCCGCGCGTGGACAAGGACCCAGGCTCGCTGTTCTAAACTGGCATCGACTCCTCCCTCGAGACCATTGACGTCCGCGCCCGCGGCCAGCGCCATCACGGGCCGTGGTAGGGTCTGCGCTGTATCATGTCGGCCGCTCCCACACTCACAGCCATTCTCAAGGCGGGCAGCATGCAGCAATTCAGATTCTGGCAAGCCGAGGCGCTGGATCTGTACAGGTATATTACTACGCTCGAGGAAAGCTCCCACAATATCTACGCCCCTGGGATTACTTCATCTGCCTACAGTAGCTGAATCTTCATGCAGTTGGCGTAAAAGGTGGTCGTGGCCGTCCAGTCGGAGAAAATACCCTCGACGCCAATCTCCTTGTGTAGCAGATCCAGGAGAGTGAACATGTCGCCGTCATTGTCCACGGCGTCGTTGAAGTACATGTAGTAGTACTCCATGTTCTCCTTGACGTCGTACAGAGGGCCGCTGCGCTCCAGCGTCCAGGGCATGATGTGGAAACCGAGCTCCATGGCCTTCTTAGCGTACTCGGAGGGCACCATCTTGCCGTCCTCGGCGGCGACGAGGTAGGGGATGGGGGGCGCGATCCACTGGACGCCGTCGGCCTTGTAGGTGGTGAGGTTGGCGACGGCGTTGGGGAATGTCTCGGGCGTCTCGCCGTACGAGTCAAGGAAGAGGGCGTTCTGGGCGTACTCGGGTTCGTTCTTGAGCCAGTATAGAATGTCCTCGTAGACAAAGGACTGCGGGAAGACCTCGCTGGGGGGCACACCGCTGTTGCGGTACGTGTCAATGAGCTGCTGCGCGTACATCTCCTGCGTGTAGTTGCCCTTGAAGGGCATGGTGACCTCGGGCTCCTTCAACTCAGGTGTGTGCAGGAGGCCGAGCGACTTGGTGAGGTCAATGTGCTCCTGGAGCGACAGGATCGTGCCGCACGTGTTGTACAGGTCCGTCCTCCACTTGGCCGTGGCGGGGTGGAACTCCTCGACGGTGGTCGCCTCGGCGTTCTGGCCTTCCATCGTGGCGCAGAGGGTCTTGTACTCGGCGAGAGTAAGGTCGGATGTGCAGCACTTGGCCGAGGCAGGCTTGCCGTCCTTGGCGGGCGTGAAGGGCTGGGTGCACTTCTTGGCCAGCTCGGGGCGCATCAGAATGTCCGTGGTGTAGTGCAGGTCGCACTGCGAGTGGCGGCACACGAGCTCCAGGTCCGAGGTGAAGGCCGTGTCGCACTCGAGAACACCAGCGCCCATGCGCGCGCCCGCAATGTTGTTCTGCAGCGAGTGCTCGGGCATCTGGAGGGTGGCGCCACCGCGGTGGGCAACGCTCCAAGTCGAGGCTTTCCAGGGCTTGTTGCTCTCGAGGCACTTCTTGAGCTCGTCCTTCAGCGGGCCCTCATCCATGTCGTCGACGAGGTAGCCGGGGCGGGGACCCAGGTCGATGCGCTCGACAGGATGGGGGTACTCTGGTTCCTCAGGGCACGGCGCGGCCGAGGCCACGGCCGCGAGGACCAGTACGGACGCAGAGGAGAACTTCATGGTGCTAGGCTGAGCGATTGGCAGATGCGGAAGTGCCTTGAGCGGGAGGCCTAGAGGTGTTCCTGCACAGAGCGGAGGAAACTTGGGATCCTTATACGCGAGGGGACTCGTTGGTGCCCAGCCAGCTCTACTGCACGTTGTCGACTAGGGTCAGCAGCCATTACAGAAGTGGCACCCATGAAAACAAAGCGGGAATTAGTGGAATGACGCACCGAAGCCCACTTGCATGCGGCAATTGGCGGTTGAGCTAGTCTAGTGCATCCCAGTGCCGCGTCGAAGAGCTCTTCTCGCCTTCCATGGGGGCAAATAGACTTTTGACCGACCCAATTGGCATACGTCACGGTATGCGCTCTCTCTCTCCTCGTGTACACGGAAATTGCACTGTCTCGTCCAGGCTGCATCTTTTGCGCCTGTAATCAGTCCTCAGTCCATCAGTGTCACGGACAGTCGGGGACCCCATCTTCGCGACTCGTTCGAACACACGTGGGATGGTGCCGACTCCATCCCTCCACATCGTGCCCCAATCAGCCCAAGTGATTCGCTCAGAGATGGTAGGGATCCGCTGCCTTGACGTCCCCCACGTTGATTGTTCCTGGAGTTTCCTGTTTCGATTCAGCAAATTTGATCGCCGGTCATTTCTCGAGCAATCACAGCACACTGTCGGGACATGTGCACGTCTCTCTGTCTGGGGATGCAATGCGAGACCATCAGGACGCTGTGGGGTCTTGAATTCTGAAAGGCGCGACCGCAGTACACGTGCCTGTTCACGTATTCGCGTCAGCAACCGCTGCAGCGGCTAGACCAGTCGGCAGGCCGCACTCCTGGGCTCGCCATTTTCCGGCGAGGCCATTCACAATTCTTCCCTTTCCTCGGTCTCCATGCCTTGTACTGTGGCCGCAAGGTGCCTCCAGTCTGGGGCGTCCTCACCCAATCCCCAGGCGAAAACCCCTCCAAGGTCCATCCCACGAACGAGCTCATCCATCTTCTGAGAAATCGACTTTGGAGTGTCAAACGTCCACCACCGCCGCTCCTGCTCGTCCCAGTACCCGTAGCTGCCATCCTCAGTGTACACGCCGTCGGTTTGCGCCCGTGCGAATGAGTCGACGACGTCTTCGGGGACTTGGTCATGCCAGCTGAAGCCTCCTGTCCTGCCGAGGTTCGCGCCAGTCTTTGGGTCTTCGAGCAGCAGCGTCGGACAGCCAATTGGGTCCTCTGGCGAACAGTCGTCTGTGGTGTAGAACCACTTGACGTAGTAGCCAAGGCCCAGATTCAGAATATCGGCGGGCGCACCACGGTCGATGTAGCGCTTGATGGAGTCGCGCGACTGCTGGATGCCTGAGTGATGGTTGGTGGTGTTGTGACGGCGCGTCATGAGATCATATGTCATCACATTGAGAAAGTCCACCTCCTTGACGATGCGGGGGACGGTCTTGTGCGTGTAAGCAAGGAGATCAACTTCCTGGCCGGGCGTTGCCGCAGAGAGAAGCTTCTTCTTGCCCAGCGTCCTGCGCAGCTGCTGCAGCAGCTTCACAAAGGCCTCAATCTCCCACACGCGCTCTGAGTTGGGGACTTCCTTGTAGTCGTCGCGGTTGCCGCCCGGATACTCCCAGTCAATGTCGATGCCGTCCGCCCCCGTCCTGTCGACCATGGCCTTGACCTGTTCTGCCCACCGCTTCCTGGACTCGCGCGTACGGGCGGCGACCTGCCAGCCATCATTGTCGCCCCAACCGCCGATGGCAACAGTGACTTTGGTGCCTGGCTCAAAGTGGCTCCGGACTTCTTCCACAGGCATGAACAAAGGGTAACTCTCGGATGGATTTTCGGACAAGAACATGTCGGAGCGCAAAAAAGCCATGATGACGTGCGTGATAGACGCCGCGAGCTCCTTGGGGGGGAACACCACGTGCTGACTGCCTCCGTTTAACGCTGTTCGATTTCTGCAGAGGATTTGCTCACCCTGTCAGATACATGAGGCACCGAGTGCCATTGACGGCGGCGCCCACCAAGCTCACCGCTATGCATAGCAGTCCCAGCGCTGCTGCGATTCTCATGGTGCCGCCGCGATGTTGGATGAATGTGAAGCTGGAGGAGATGAGTTCTCAAAAGGAACGGCTGGATGCGGGGTTGCCGTTGTGTTGATGGCGACTTCCGATAATCGTCGCGCCTTCCTCTCTTCAAGGCACGTGACAGAGAAGATGCGTCATGCTGAGGGGATATCTTTGATCAGTCGTTGTACGTCCTCGAATTTTCGAAGGGCATCGCCATCATGATTTGCGAATTATTCATCTGGGTTTGGTGATAATTTGATGGTGGAACGCCTCCCAGTTCGTTCGTGGCAGCGGACGGTGCCCTCTGGAACATGCGGTCTCTTCCGCACGTTTGAATCCAGATTCCACTTGCCGCAAACGGCAAGTTTCTATGAATAGCTGCCGGGTGAGCGTCAACCAACAACGCTGCCAAGGCCCATGCGTTGCGGCAGTACGTTTCGCTCTCTGCCAACCAACTTTCGCAAGTCATCGGACTCGTAAAGTTCTCGATAATTAAGACTTTATCGTTGCTTGGCACTTCCCAGGGACAAGTTGGTACTACGTAGAGGCTGCTGTTAGATAGCATCAAATCCTAACGACCCAGCAGTGAACTAAAAATCAGGCAGTGAGTCTCTCCAGTACCGGTAGCACCCAATGGCTTGTCAAAGTCCGTGTGACCTTGGCGCCTCTGTCCAGTGGAGAGGTCAAGGCAGACTTGGCGCATCACTAGAGAATGGGAGAGATGGATAATTTTGTGTCATCACACATTGTGCCGCCCTGGACCTTGCTACTCAGCGTTTCCACGAGCCTTGGCCCTATTCAGCTCGACTTGGCGCACGCGCGGAAAGTACGTGTACACTGCTTGGCAGCGAGGTGACCGACCGGCTTTGTTCGGTGGGGTTGCAACCTGCATCACGGTTAGCGCTCACGTCTGCAGCTCCATCCGAAAACGCCATGATGCCATTGACTTCCACGGTCGCAAGCCACGGACGAGCTAAGACACGGGAGCTGGCATCCATTCCAGGATCCAAAACGAACGTACGCACACCGTGACCCAAGACCACAACAGCGTGCAATTATCCCACAACAGCGAGTCAGATGTGCATGGAATGCATTTCGAAAATGAATGCCGGCCTTGGTCGACCGTCGGAACATTCGCACCTTGCTCTCAGGCTACTCCTGTGCACACCAAGCTCCTGCGTGTACCGTGTACGCACTACGTAGCCCTGGGCGCATGCGCTGCGAGCCCAAGCCACGCTTGGAGCGACAGGGGTTGGTGTCCGGATTCAGCCTCTGCGTGTTGCGCCTCGGCAGCGAATGAGAGGCGGCATGATGCCACAGTGGTACGTCATTCCGGGCAGCGCTGTCCAGCAATCTGCCATTTGCAGCGAGGTGGTGAGTCCATGGAACGTAAGGCATGATCGTCAGCTGAGCTCGCCTGAGGGCTGCTCGCAACCTTAAATCAGGTCGCCATCCACTCCTCCTGTTCCCACCCTTGCGTACCAGGAATAACTACCCGAACGACATTCGACTCGCCATCAACGAAACCTCGAGACGCGTCTTCCATCGACCTTCCACTCAACGCACGTCTGCAGCAGCTCATACGAGAAAGATCGCATCGCGACAACCAACCTCAGGCCGAAAAACAAAAAGAATAAAAAAGTCAAAAAACCGTCATCATAAACATGAGCGGCTTCAACAAACTCACCATCGTCTACGCCGTGGCGGCGGTCCTCTTGCTCCTCGAGCTTGGCTTCACGGCTTACCGTAGGTCAACCTGCTGCAGCATCAATCCTACCTGTGCTAACATGTTCCAGTCGTCGATCAGACTGACGCCAGATGGTGGGGCGGCTCGCCATCGCAGATCGCATTCATGCTCTTCAACACCATCTGGTCGATGCTTGTCGTGGTCTACCTTGCCGTTACGCCCGCCGTGCTGCCTTCGCTGTACATTCCCGTGGTGGCGCTTGGCCTACTGGCTCTGACCGTCCTCTTCTGGTTTGCGGGTAGCATCGCCTTGGCCGTCCTCGTGGGCGTCCCCGATTGCAACGGAAGCAACTTCTGCCGCGTCGCCCAGGCCGCCGTGGCCTTTGGCTTCTTCAACTGGCTCTTGTTCACCGGGCTTGCCATCTGGGAGGGTATGGGCTTTGCACGTGGCCGCAACTCCTCGACTGTCAAGCCAACACCATATGCTGGGGCTTAAGTGTCAGGTCAGAATGCGTCAGACGCGCTACTCCTTTGAAACATGGACGCAAGCGGACAGAACGATGCGACTACCCTGGATGCGATGATGGGGATAGGAGGGGTGAAATTGATACCCGGCGTCGGCGCACGAATTTTGGATGGAACATGTGCACATACCGCTGACCACATAATTAGTATGCCCTTGTAATGCAGTAATTCATGGTCATTGCGCTACCTTTGGGACCCTGGCGCTGTGAGGTCATCGCCTCTTAGGTTAGACATGGCGACACCGTGCCAAGCCTGAGCCTCGCACCACAGTGACTGTATGAAGGACGGCTAATTTTGGAGTCTCTCCTCTTTGGCGGTGCCGTCATTTCCCAAAGATTCAAATGAAGTCGCTGGGTCCGTCTCGCTGGCGGGAGAAGCCTCATTCACAGAGCTGGCAAGACATTACGGAGCAGTGCGCGTTGCGAGTGTTGACGCTACCGCTGAAACTTGTCTGTGCTGCACGGCCGAGGCTGGGCGAGTGACTAGTGACCGGAGAAGTCCAAGACCGCGGAGCTGAAGCCTTGAAGGGTTGCCTCGGGAGGCGCCGAGGAGCAACCTGTGCGAAAAATATAAATGAGGCTTATCAAGACCCTGGTCGTTCCGGATAGGGATAGAGAGGGAGGGAGGCAGACGTGCACGGTGCGCCCATTCTTCATACATTCAGCTTTCTCCCGCCAAGGAGACACACATGTGGCGACTGTCACTTGACCATGGCGGGCTTGAAGCCGCCACAGATAAAATGCACGCGAATTGCTTGTCAAGTAACGCCTGGGTATGCTGAGGATTCGGAACCCTGCTTCCCCAGGACGATGCTCCAGATGCCTTGGGGGCTAATTGCGGGCAAGGGCCCTGGATTGGTCGATAACAGGACACTGTGGAGCCAAGGGTCTGCGTGGGCGTGACAAAGTACGCGAAGTCAATCTTTCTGTTATCTGCATGCGCATGATCTTGGTCTCTTTTCCCAAGTCTGACCAAAACGAGACAACGGTATCAAAAGCTCGGAGAACCCACTTTGAGTGGCGGCGTCTCGGTCTGGTCCAGTCCACTTGGGGAGCCTTATCGTGCACCACACACAGTACATGGGCTACTCGACCATCACAGCGTGATGGCTTGACATCGTGAAGGCGTCGATGCCACTGAGAATGGTCCTAGGACGTCGATTTTGACTCGATACAAGCCTAGCAACACATCACATGTGACTGACTACTCATGAACCAGACCGCATGCCGTGCTTCTCCGCGCAAGAGCGTCCGGGCATGATTGGCTGATGTTGCTGACGCGATAAGGTCAAAAGCAATGAGGCATCCATATTGAGGCCTCTACTCTGTCTGCAAGAGTCAGTCACACCTTGCATCTGAACAGCAACTCGCGGACCGCCTTGGCTGCCTCACGGTACTCTCGTTGGAAAAAAAGATCGTATACGGTCCTGTTTTAAGAGCAATATTTGCGCAGGCCAACGTCAAGTCAGCGAGGACCCATGCTTCGCCCCGTTCCGAATGATAGCCAGATGGCTGTGGTACAGCTGCAGGGACAGCTTCCGACCACGATGACTGGTCTAATCAACCCGTGCTAGGAAGACCCTGGTCTGGCACTGCGGTGTGAGGGTTCCGCTGGCTTGGATACTGATTGATAGCAAACGTGCGTGTCGTGCAGTGGCGTTGCTGCACCCCCACGACCACACGACCCTGATGCTTCTTATCGAACCAAGCGTCCAAGACAGTCCGCATGGCGTGGAGCTGGCTGCAAAAGCGGCATGAGCGCCATGACGCCTGATCTGACAGACTCAATTCTTGACATACATGCGCCTTACACCATCAGAGCACCAGTGTAACCATGTCAGCTCGCAGCGCCTCAGCAAGGAAAAAGTCGATCCAGACGCATTCGCGTCAGCCTCCTGTACCACGCTATCGCTCAGAATCTCTTTACGAAGGGCAGGCGCCTGCGAGTATAAGCTCTGGAAGCGACCCCGGCGAAAGCGAACCAAGTGGCATCGAGAGGAGTGGGCTCCGCAGCCTCATCGACAAACGCAGCGACAATGTGCGCAAAGGGTTGAGCAAGGCCTTCAGCTTTGGCAAAAAGGAGGAGCCCCGGTTGTCGCCTGTAGCATCCAGATCCCCACGTGAGGAGTGGTCGTCAACGACCTTTCCACTGGGAAGCCCATACACGGCTGCCAACCAGACTCCGCCATGGCTAGAAGATATTCCTGACATGCAGTGGCCAACGCCGCCGCCATCAGCGAAATTGCCTCCCACGCCATCCCCAGCACTCAAGCGCTTCGCCGGTGGTGGAAGGCCTGCGAAAAGATGGAACAAACTTCAGAAGGACCCCGAGCTATGGGACCAGAACGGCGATGTGCTCGTTTTCCTTGGACAGGGCGATGAGCCGAGCCTGCGCGTATCATCTCGAGTGATCAAGGCCAGTCGAAACGGATACCTGATGGCGGAGCTACAACACGGCATTGTGCAAGACGACTGCGAGAATGGGGTGTCCTATGAGATCTCGCTTCCACCTCCATCAGGCTTGACCAAGACTGAAAGCTTGAGGCATCAGCTCACGACACGAAACACCTTTGCGCTTGTATACAGGGCAGCGCTGGTTGGTCTGTCTCTCTATCAGGCCCTTCAAGACTTGGAAAGGCGCTTGCAGAAGGAGCCTGAGATTCTTTCGCAGCTGCTACAATACGTGGTCAGCCGCGGGCTGGATGATGTACGCAGTGATCCCGAGGCAGCGGTGTCCATCCTCGCCTGGTCAGATCGTCTTTGGGCGCAGGGATGGCGCGAAGCCTTCGTACACTGTGCTGGCATGCACGACCGGCTGGAGAGCTGCACAGATTGGCCACACGTCCCTGCTGTGACGAAGGCGCTGATAGGAAGGTCAAGTTTAGAGATGTCCCTGGCCGTCCAAACGGCGGCGGATCGCTTGGCCGAATTCAGCTTTGGCAGCATGATTCCGGCGGACATGGCCAAATCGGTCCATTCCTCAGCGCGAGCTTTCCAGAACTTCCTCAGAAGGCATTATGCTACCGTGCATGGAGCCTGGCCTCCGTCGCGCCAGGAAGGGTGGCTGACAAGGTCGCTTGTGGCCACGCTCCAGCAAGACTTCGGTGCGCTGTATGAACTGCTGGTCGACCGCGATGTGTCATGGGATGTCTCCGAAGCACGCGCCGGGCGAAAATGGATCATGGCCTCGAGGAGGGATCACTCCTTCGACGCCGACTCTGTCATTCCCATGACGGACATTCTGATAGAATTTGATAATCGCGCAAGGATACCCCATATTCCAGAACCGCACCCTCTATTACCGGAGCACGTACCATCGTCGAAACAGAGGGACAGGCGAGTCGCACTGGCATACTCAGAGAGCGTGAACCTGGATGCGCTCGAGAGATGCGACTCGCCAACCGATCTACTCACAGCCTTTGCAAGTTTCGAGAAAGAGGACCTGTCCGTTGACGCGCAGGTTGCGCGTCGCGCTCGCTGGATCGTGCTGTATGGAATTTTGCAGACACTTGGGGCCATCAGCGTCGATGCCCCTGACCTCCGGTATGCTGCTGGTGTCGATTACCACCTCATTGCGCGGGTCAAGGCGCCTTCGTGGGCGCACTATTGGCCTTTCACTGATCCCGCACATACCATGTCATACTGTTTCCTGTCACCGGAGGATGCGAGCCTTCCAGGCATGTCAACATCCCCATCCTCAATCAAATCCTTGGCAAATCACGAATTGCCGGTTCGGCAGCGAAGGGACATGACCTCGAGTTTAGGGAGCCTGGGAAATTTTCTGATGCCCGATGGGACAAAGTCGATGAGCCCAGTGGCCAGCCAGACACCGGCCATCAGGGACTTTGACGAGGAGCCGTAATGATTATAACAGCACCAATAATAATGCCATGATTTACGATATGTTGGCCGTTGACGTACAGTGGACAGAGTGCGGGCACTCATGAACAGTCCTGCAGCACACCGCCCTCTTGCCTAGTTCGCGAAGAACCGTTGCCTAACACACATCAATCACCAAAAAGGAATTTGCAAGAACTCCAAAAATTCTGGCGAGCATAGAACTGATGTCCAATACCCGGCGATGCAAAAGGAGAAGGTCACGGTGGGGATCGAACCCACAATCTTTTGATGTACAGGAATCGTAGTCAAACGCCTTGCCATTGGGCCACGCGACCTGCTGCATGTCTTTGAGGGCCGTTTTGATGATTATCAACTTATCACAATCCGCCCGGTAATCGTCACCGCTTCCTGCAACCTGCCGCGAGTCTTTCTTGTCGTTCTGCATTTCTTGGTTGATCTTATTTCGTAACCAATTCATGTACTGCAACTTGCTCACCATGGTCTCTGGCTTTTCCTTGAGGAAGTTGTTGTCGAGCTGGCCTAGAGCCCTTTGCGTGCTCCCTGGCCAAGCATCATTTAGCTCGCCAATCGAAATTCTCCGGGTTTCTGCTGGAGTCTGAATTGAGAAGTTGGCCATTGCACAGTGGCAGTCGAGAGCGTGATTGGATTCGGACATGGACATTGCACATCTCCATTAGGGAATTGTCGTCTCTTGGATCAAACGCTGTAGGCTGACGGTCGATCCTTCGAAAACCCACACCATGATCCTCAAGCTTCAACAGTCGGACCTGATCCACAACACCTCTGTCATGGTCGCGTATCGACAAGGCATAACTTGGTCAAAAAAAATTGACAGATTTGAAAAACTATGATCTAGACATTCGTGGATTGGCAATTGAGAATACGAACGATCGATTCCGCAGTTGATATGACCCAAAGCCACAAACCTGGGCGTGCACCTTGGTTGACAGATGGGGGCCTCCTTTCATGAGACACGCGCATTCCAAAACTCACAAGGCGGATACGCTTCAAAAATCCCAGCCAATTCGCGTATTTTCAACAATGAGGACAAAGGCAAAAATGAAGTCAATACGCAATAACCTTTTCGTTATTCGGATGGAGCAAAAATCCTGTGTTGTGCGGAACAGTCTTCAGCGTTTCGCTTATACGTAGGGTAGTCAAACTGATTCCCGCACCAGCCACCCAATATGCCCATCCGGTCGTCCACCATAACCCAGCCACACTCATAGCCAGTGCTGCCACCACGTGTGGGAGTCAGACCAGCCACGGCGCGCGGCCCGTATTTGTCTCAGATGTTTATTGACAGTCCGTAGCCTTGCCAAGCCGAACGAGCAGACGCACTTACGCGAACAAGATTATCGATACCTGCTGGAAATCCGAGCGCATGGACGACGGCAGGGATGTCTCGCCGACGGGTCATACGTCATGGGCGGCACTTTAGCAAGGGGCCTCAATGTAAACAAAGTCAAAATGAACGGTGCAAGTATCGGGAGCAAAAAAAGTAACAAGACAGTTGGGCACCCACGTCACTGATTCTCATATTCCTACCTGATGAGGCCATCCAGTAATATCGGGCGCAGTTCGTCGCAGGGCGTTGTTCTGGGCGCTTCGTTGCGGTGTTCCCAACCTCCTCACATTTATGCGCTCCTGCCGTGATTGGTCGACGAGGGCCTCATCATGCAAGCAATGCACCTGCATATAACGCCCATCCTCCCCCGTGCAAGTGTTAGCTTGCGCGTTCTCTGCACCATCGCTCTTTTTCCTTCCGGCACCTGACCAAAGTCGACGTTTGATCTCAGTCGCGTCCGCGCGCATCGACAGCCAGCATGTTCTTCGCCGTCTTCTTCGTTAGCACTCGCATCTTTCAGATGCTGGTTCTTGTAAGCTGATTGCCAACCTGATGACGTGCCCCGTGACTGACCAATCGCAGACCCCCATTGTTGGCATGCTCGCTTGGTTCGTCGACAACTACACCAAAGCCAATGCCCTCACGCCCGCCTCGATCCTCGTCCTGTTCATCGTCTCGACGCTCGCACTGGCTTGGGCATTCTTCACGCTCTTTGCGTATCACCGCTCCAGCAGCAATGGCCGATTCATCGCCTTGGTTGACCTTGCGTTTGTCGGCGCACTTATCGCTGGCGTCTACTATTTGAGGGGGATTGCAGGTCAAGATTGCACAAATGTCACCATTGGCCGAGGAGATGACTGGACAGTCGACTTGGGAGATATCCAGGTCTCAGGACCTAGCGCCAACATCACATGGCGAACGGAGAAGCGATGCGCCATGCTGAAAGCCAGCTTTGCCTTGGGCATCATTGCCATTGTGCAGTTCTTCAGCACTGCAGTCGCGGCATTCTTCCACGGCGACGACCATGTGGAATACGTCAGGCGGGAGCGTCATCACTCGAGCAGGCATTCGCACAGGAGGAGCCACTCGGGCTCGAGGCACTCGCGCCACTCGCACAGGCGGGTGTACGTATAGGCCGACGAGATGATGGATATAGATATGGGTATGTGACCAACGATGTCATGATGTATATAGTTCTTTGGGTATCAATGCTTCTCTCCGTCACCGACGACGTAACCACGGGCCACCCCGCTTCTCCCTTCTTCAATGACTGTGCTTGCTTCGTTGTTGTCATGGAAATCGCTGCCCAGCCCTTGCCATGTCCGCCCTGAGCGAAGAAACTCGGCGCCTGGGCTGGCAACGCCGTTGATACTGGCGACTTCCCCGGGAGCCTCCTGCTTGATCAAGGTATCCGTATCGCCAGGCTTTGCCTTGGCAGCCGATGGACCCCGAACAGCCAGTCGCATGGGCCGGCTGTGACTGACAAGTTTTCCTGTGCGCAGATCGTATTCCGGTGGCATGGACTCCTCGCCTTCCACGCCTTCATCGCCCTCATAGGAGGTCTCTGGCTCGTCTTCCTGTACCTCGAGCTTCTCCTCTCCCGGCTTGTCGGCAAGGGAGAGCTTCTCTATGCCACCCCACCATTCACTACCCCAAACCCGGTTCTCCTCCTTTGTTAGAGCAACTTCCATTTCGAACGGTGTTATCACTGGCCTCCAATAGCCACTGTCCTCCTCAACAAGGCCCCCCTCCCAACATCCAACGACTACCCAGCCCTCCACCTCGGCAAAGTTGGCCAGTTTTGCAGGATTGAGTCTCCCAACGACGACTGTGTAGCTCTTCTTGCCCGCATTGGCGATCATTCGCCTCAACGCATCTATTGATGATAGCGAATTGGCGATGGAGAGCGTGTTGACCAGTATGCCAATTACTCCCGCCGACGCCAGGGAGAGAACGCGCGCAAAACGTCGGCGCAGCAAGCCAGCGGTGCGCGTCGTGGGATTCTCAACGGTCGACGACTCTGTGGACAGCACATGGAGCGATGCAAAGCGCGAAGAGAGCGCGAGGAGAACGGACGTGGGTGGATCGGATATGTGGAAGAGCGAGTATGTCCTGAGGTCGTCTGCCGTAAGGTCGACAGGTACGCTTCTGTTCGGTATCAAACCACTGGGGTCCCTCAACACCTCGGTCGGCTCGATACTGACGTAGCCCTTTCCCCTCAGAGCTTCGACTAGAGGATTGACGTGGTGTTGATATGTTAGGTCTGCCATGATAATCACCTTGGCCTCCTTGTCGGGGAACTCGGACTGAAATTTCGTAACCGCATCCTCGAGGTCCAGATCTTGCGACGTGTATACGTATATGACCGGCAAGCGATTCGTTGGACTGAGACAAGCCCTTCCATAGTGCACCACAACCTCGGCATCTACGTGTTCTGCGGCAACCTCGTCGACACAGCACGCGCTGTAGCTTGTGTCAGCGAGGATGTGTATTTTGGCATCGTCCGGCAGTTGGTTGGAGAGTGCCGCAGACACCGCCGGGGCATCAGGAAGCTGTGTGTCGGGAAACTGCAAGGCGATGCGTTTGTGACCGCCTGCAAGGAGCGCGTCAATCGTTCGGGGGATCTCGTAAACCCGGGACAGAGCATCTGCAGAGAGTGTCGATTTCTTCGCTGCAGGCAGAGACTGCTCGGCTATGAAAATGTGATCGTCGGGCGTCGACAGAACGGGTGGTGCGGCGAGATCAGCCATTATTTGAGGTTGATGCTTCGAGAAATCCTCCAGGAAAACTATAATGAGAGGCAGCTGAGGAGATCTGCAAGCGACATGGTCATCCTCGTGAAGTAAGATTCCGCGGCTCGATTTCCATGTTGGAGGGGCAGGTGCAGTGGGTGCGGATGCGGGGTGTGCGTGCAAATCGCTGAATGTTTTGCGACCGGCTGGCGCACACCAAGGAGCTGAGGTCCCTTCCCAATTAGGCCACTTGGCAGCGAAGGAAGGTTGGGCCCTGATTGGGCCACGTGAATGGAAACCGAAGGAACACGGCAGGGGAATGTTGTCATCATTGTGTTGTTTTCGACGGCGACGGGAGGACACCCCTCTTGTCATCATCACCATCATCATCACCATCGTCGTCAAACGGCTTCCCACGTTGACGCTTGTCGATCGACTCACTCTTCTCTGCTTCTTTGCCATGATATCTTTCAATGTCTCTCCACCGTTCAACAATTCGACTAGCCTGCCCGGCTAGCTCAATCGGTAGAGCGTGAGACTCTTACTTCTTAGTAAGCAGGTGATCACGTGATCTCAAGGTTGTGGGTTCGACCCCCACGTCGGGCTATTCCTATATCTTTTTGCCTCTTTTTGATACTGAAAAAAAAAAATATTAAGTACAAAAAGTATAGGAATAGCCCGACGTGGGGGT